>BJFM01000116.1:577461-588257 GCA_016586285.1 Arothron firmamentum
ACACACACACACACACACACACACACACACACACACACACACACACAGCATACACATATATAAAGCATACAATAGATTAGGTTTATGGCTTACATTTCTTAATCACTGGCGGGTCAAGACTTTTCTTACTTATGAATCAATTTTTAATTAATATTTAGCTCAAGGTATGTTTATTAAGATTTTGAAATATATATATAGTATATGTGACATCTCATTGTTAGTGGTCTGCAGACCGAGAGGTGTATTTTGGGGATCAGTTTAATTAACAATTGACTTGTTATAAGTTCATGGCAGGATAACCAAATCCCAGAACTCTGCGATGCAAGGACCGCCAGTAACGAAAAAAATAAATTACTATATATTTTTTCCATATTGGCGTAAAATATACAACACGAACTAAGAAAATGTTTCCTTTAGGATCTGGTTATTAACGCTTCATTTCGTCCCTTAGTGTACCCATCTATAATTTCTAAATTTTAAATGATGAATTGAATTCCTTCAATTCAATTTTAGCAACGCTGTAAGAAAAAATACTTTATATTTAATATGCAATGAATTATAGAAGTGCACATTAAAGAAGTTAAGACTTGTTACATTAATCGAAGTGAAAACGTGAAATAGTTTGTTTTATAGTATATAAATAGTATATAACAGTATGGTTTGTTTTAGCCACGTAACCTATAATAAAATTACGTGGCTAAAGCAAACCAACATTTAAAGAATTGAAAGTGACTGTGATTTTTTTCGTTATTATTTATTAAAGAGTGATAGTTTATAATAAACTGTTAAGCACGCCACAAAAACCCGCCATCCAAGTTGTTGACTGTAGGGGGCGCCAAGGAGCCCCTTTCGTGTAAAAACAACATCTCACCTTCTTTCTTTAGTCCGATTGCTGCCGCACGTTTGAGTGGCCATGGAGTGCGTTTGCTGGCATGTAGTTCAGCGTTAACACAGCGTGAATAGCAGGAGAGGGGGACTTTTGCGGGGATCCGAGGAACCACAGTCGCGCCATGGCTGCACGGGAGGAAGGAGACGTTTTGCACAGCAAAATAAGGCACCACGACGGAGCTCGAAGTGTAAACAGCTCAGAAGGCTTCAGGAACGGCTATGTGAAGAGCTGCGTCACCCCTCTCAAACAGGACCGTCAGAGGGGATTTTTGTTTAACGTGTGCAGCTTCTGCAACCAGGACATTCTGAGCTCCAAATTGCTGAAGGTCTCCGCTCTCTATGTCGGTGCGCTGGCAGTCTTGGTGCTTTCTTTCCTCATTTCCAGGAGCTTGCAAAGTGACCCGCTCTGTGATTTGCGGACTTTTCTGTCGGGGTTCTCCCAGTCCATCAGTCCTTTATTCAGCATAGGATGTGCTTTCTTCTTCCTGACCTTCTACCTGAGGAGGAAAAAGAAGGAGAGCAGCAAATGTTGGCTGGCGTCGCTGCCAGCATCGTGTTACCTCGGGGATTTTTTGGTTTTGCGGGTCTTGCAATGGGGAGAGGAGCAGCACCAGATGCAAATGGTGGGCAGGTTGTTGTTCGTGCTGGGATGTGTGGGTCTGCTCACGCTGATCCCCACTCTCAAACTCAAACACAGTGTTCTCATACTGGTTTTTGCCAGCGTCGTTTGGCTGGTTTCGCTCACGAGTTTGAGCGGTCTGCCCGCGCTGCTCAGACCGCTGGTCGCCTGCCTCTCCGGGCTCTCCGGCTCCCTGCTGGGGCTCTGGTTCGACCGCTACTACCCGCCGAGGGACGCTCCGAGTGGGATTTCCTCCGCGGAGGAGAAGGTGCCTGTGATCCGTCTGAGGAGAAGATCCAGCTGCGTTTCACTGGGTGAAACATCCACCAGCTATTATGGCAGCTGCAAGATGCCCCGAAGACCTTCGTTGCCCTGCATATCCAGGGAACAGGTAGGTCTTTATCTGCAAGACCGCGTCTCTCTTCTTGTTGTAGTAGTAGTAGTTGTTGTTGTTTAAAGGTAGGCCCGTGGATGCTCCACGATCCCAGCCGTGCACATGTGCGTCACACAAACCAAAATAAAATACTCACCCTGTCCCACAAATCAGCTTTCACATGCAAACGCCTTCCAGTCGTTTGTGTTAAAGACAGCTGCTGATTAAATGCATGCTTTTATATTTTCACATGCTCTAAATGTCTTTAACTACATGCATTTGTGGGCTTATTTAGATTTGGATTTTGAATAACCCTGCAGGGGCACTACACATGTTTCAGGCCAAGTCAGGGTGACTGTGCAAGCACACACGTTGAGCATTGTGCACATGTACCCTGAGGCATTTGGCCTGATTCACTGCAGTTTTTGGGCCTCTTTAACAGAATTTAGACATACGCTGAAAAAAGTTGCAAAGTTGCTGAAAAAGTGCTGCAAATAGTCAGTTTCTGCATGGCCATTAAACTGGAGAATCAGGATAGTTAGAGGACAGGATAGTTCTTTAAAAAAAACAAACAGAAAAACAATAAAAGAACTTTGTAAAACTTGAATGTTTCCCACACTGCAAGCGATATATATGTAATCAAGAACAAAAGCTGAGGTTGCTTTAATTTTACTGAACACGGGCGATTGTTGGGATACGATACAATTATCATAATTTGCAACTTGTCAGGTGCTCAGTCATGTTATTTTTAGAAGATTACCCAGACCATGATGTCAATGCTCTAACTAGAATGTAAGTCTGACAAACTATCAGCTTAATTAGATTGATTATAAATAATGCAGAGAACTGTGCACTTGGAAAGGTGAAGACCAACAGTCGAACAAGAAGAAGAGGCTGAGGTTTCAGCAAAGGCACAGTTTTGGACAGATATACAAGATCTACGTGATAAAGCGCATATATGATTGTTAGTGAGTTATTCCCGAGGTACGCAGGACGAGAGGGTCCTCTACAGTCAGGATAACAACACAACCTGCAGCACTGCGACTGTGGATGGTTGAGGTCATAGAGTTACGGGGACAAAGTTGGGGATCGTTTCACAGAGGATGTCTTTTTTGTTCTTTTCGGTTTGCATGTGTGAAATGGGAGGCTCTGCAAGCTGCAGACTGTTTGCACAGATACAGCAGTGCTGCGTCACTTCTCTCTTTATTTTATTTTATCCTGATGTGATGTGTACAGGCCGTCACGCTGTATGCCCCTCAGTATTTGTGTGTATGAAAAAAACCCTCCGTATGCCCATTTCATTGTATCTCGGCGTTCATAAAAGTCAAGTGTATTGTCTTTCAAACAGAAACGTGCGGGTGTTTCGCGGAACCCGGGCCCTCAGTCAAGACACATTGTTTACGTGTCCTTCAAGCGTTGTCGGAAACGATAAGGGGTCTAAAATTGTGGATCGGGGTTGTTTCAGTTGGTTTCCAGCAGTTGTTTCGTTGTGTCTTCAGGCCGTCAGCAGCTGGAAAACGCGTTTGAACGTCGCAGATGACATAAAGTAGAAAAGAAATCATTTTCTATCATTTATTTTGTCATGGGAAGTCAGTGTGCTTTACGTCCTCCGCCCCTGGTTTTTTTTTTTTGGGGGGGGGGGTTACACAACAGCACATTGCCCTGTGAATGTGCCAAGAACAGCGTTGTTTCTAATCTCATTATTACACTGCTCTCATTACCGCGCCTGTTTCTTTAGCGGTGCAGACGTGAATACTGAAAAACAAAGTGCAGAAGTGCTGGAGGACACGCGCGGTCCTGCCGTGCATCCATTGTCTATATCACATTGTTATTACACATCTGTAGAGACTGGGAGGTAGCAGGTCAGGGTGTGTTTGACCCAGCGGCGAATGGCAGCACATTTTCTCTGCTGGGTTTGAGGAAGAACTCTAACTGAGCTTGACGTGTAAACCGTTTCAGCGTCGAGGTGTCATTAAAGCCATGGCGATTTCACACATGTTCTTCATCTGCCCCCCCCACCCCCACCCCCACCCCTCCTTCTGTTGTTCGGAGAGGGTCGCGGGTTTGCCGTCTGTTTCGCGGGAGGCTTGTTTCCTGTTGGCGTCAGCACGGGGGCTCATGCACAAAACGAGTTCATCAACACTGGAGTGGATGAAGATGAGATACAGATGTAGTCAGAAGTGTGTTGGCCTCTCACGCTGCTGCCACAGAAAATACATTTTGAATTGCAATTTTAGGAATATATGTATATATTTACATTATTGCGTGTATGAGGTTTCTTTTTTTTTCTTATAAGGTGAATGGGCTAACAATCAAAATTTCTTTTTATTCATTACATCTGTAACAGGCACGATTCTTTAATTCCGGCCTTTATTATTAATAAATCGTCTCATACCAAACTTCTGAAATGGAATCTGTCATGGGTGAGATTGTAGCGGCTGCTGCGCTGCCCCTGGGATGGTGTCCATGCAGGGGCCGGCTGTGATCAACAGTAACTGCAACATGCCATCAAGAGTACTTTTCTGTCATTTTTTTTAAATGTTCACATGACTTTCTCTGCGTTTAAGCCGTCCCTGAGCAGCAGTTTAGGGGTTTCTGACGGGCCCACGGTGGTAAAGCTGATACGTTGATTCGACGCCGGTGAGCTCCTGATCACTAGTTCGCTTCTTTAGCCTTTAGTCGTGCTTTCTTTGGTGCTACCAGTGCAAATTCTGACAAATTAGTGTAAAAATACAGATTTAAACAATTTGCGCTAAATGCGCTGGTGAGATAAACGGGCTTGCCTCGGTATTGTTTGTTGGAATTTTTAATATTTTGCTAGTTTTTGTCTTTTTATTTGCTGTCAGTTTTGCACATAAATACACAATAGCAACAAAAGTCACAAAAGTTTTAAATATTTAAGGTTCAGGATTTGCTGTGTGTGAGCAACCAATAAAAAAGCCTTATCTGTCGGCGTTTTAGAGGTCACTTGGTCTGATGTTAGAGGGTCTTAAATCCATCTTTGCGTGATTTGTGACACAATGAGCACAAAACTATTTGTTAGTTCTGTTTAGAGAAGAAAATGCTGTCAAAATGTCTCGAAAATAGCAGTTTGTGTAAAGACTTGGTTCTGCAAGAAATCAACTAGAAGCCTGCCTGTCCTCAAAGTAATCAAATACATTCTTCTTTAAGCTAAAGAATAAAATGATTTGGAGTTTGCCTTCTTGTATTTGGAGTTCCGCGGTGGCTCCGGCTCATGACTGAGACCTTTCAGGCAGCGTTAGCGGTGCTCGGTCCAGGCTGAAGGCCCACTTTTTGTGTGGTTCCCCTCTCCTCGGGGGCAGGAGGGGGTAAATAATACACTCAACTGCCCCCTGTATTCAGGAGAGAACAGAGAGGCGCGCTGCAGAGAGAAAAGGTTGGAAGGGAGAGCGGCGGTAAGGCAGAGCAGCACTCCGCTGTCACGTTCGCTCGCTGTAAAGCCATGTGGAATGATATAACATTGACGTCACGGCCCAGTGACGTACCAGGGGCTGATTGCAAAGGAGGGGGAAAAAAATGCCAAGTCTTATTAATCAGAATATAGCGTATCGCTCCTGTGGTGACGGGAATGAAGGACGCGATACGTCTGCGAATGATGCGCAGGAAGAGCTTTCAGACGTCACGTTTGGGATTACATTAAAAAAAACGATGCACCCAGCATTGTTTGGTCCCGCACAATTAAAACAGCAAAATCATGAGGTGATAGCCTGTGGATGTAAATTAGATTAAATAGTTTTTCTTTATTTATGTGGGTTTTGTTTTTCTTCCTTTTTATTGTTGAAATTCTAGATTTGCTGTTAGGTGTGTTGTGAGTCCTCCCTGTGCTGTTCTCAGGCTAATGTAAACACAAATACCTTTTTTTTTTATGATTAAATGCATTAGGCATGATTAAATGGAGCGTTGTGGATCAGGCTGCACAGCTCTGGATCTTTCATGCTCTCCAGGTGAATTGGTGAACTCAAAATCAAATTTCGCACCATTGCTTATGTTTCTCGTTGCGTTATTTAATAACAACAATATTAATAACAGCGCTTATAACTAAAATAGAAGCTAGGATTGGAATAGGTTAACATCAAACCTGAAGGTTCATGGAAACCGCTAATGTTTGTGACGTAAATGTTATTTGAATTTAAAATGATGAATTGTAGTGGACCACTGCTGTTTAGGTTTAGATTTGCAGCTTGTGCAATGACTCAAAAATCAGCGTGAATGTGCGTCACTGAGCCTTTTCTGATGGTTCCAGTCCGTGTTCCTGCACGTGCACCTCATTCCTGCAGCAGCCACGCGGACTGTGTTCCTCCTGGAGTCGGGCTCTAACGTCAGGGCCGGCTGTGCTGGACGCTGTAGGAGGGTTAAGCCGAGCGAGGTCGGCTGCAGAGCGAAACAGGATGCAGCGACTGCATTGTCAGCCCGCTGGGGTGAGTGCAAACAGATGAGGAAACGCTGGAGCGGGTACTCCAAAACTCTGGTTGCCCTGGTAACGGTTTGCGTCACGATCGCCAGCAATTAGCTTGCAGCTCTTTAGTTTTCATGATAGGCCCGGCAGAGCTCGGCGTAATGACTCGGGCGAGCGAAGAGACGGCGTGAAAGAGGCTGGCGTGCACCCGCAAGATGGTGTTATTCCTGTGTAACCTTTTGTTTATGAAATACTTGAAATTTAAGGTCACTCCCCCCCCCCCCCTTTTGAGGCTCCGGGTCGTCCTGCTGTGAAAGGCGGCCCAACACTCCTCTAATGAGCCTTGATGTGATGCCCTGACCTCGTCCATCTGCTCGTATTATTATCTGTACAAAGCCCGTTTGGAGGCTGGATCTGTGTTACGGCGAGGCCCCCGGGACGTTAGCTCAGCTGTGCAGTGGGAGCGGGACGCCGCCATTAAGTAACTTTGGGGTAATTAGACATGTCTTTCCGCCGCAGCCGTTCTATCTCTCGCGAAGCGGCGGCGAGACGTTCCCGGGCTCCCGCGGCCCGGCCCGGCCCGGCCCTGGCGAGCGAGCGGGACGGTTCTGGTTCCCGATCGTGTCATATTTTAGGTTCAGGGAGAGGTTGTTGAACTTGCATGTGTTGACTGTTCTCAGCACGGAGAATGCTGGTGTGGCTAAACTAGGACAGAGATGTGCTTCTGCCCCGGGAATTCAAGTATGAGGCGGGATTATTCAAGTCAACAACTTCAATCTACATTTTCGAATGACTTTTTGAGCCACTTTCCTGACATCGCCTCTTGTTTTCCCTCAGCTTTTTTGCTCTGACAAACTTTGCAAAAGCGGTTTGCGCTCTCTCACACGACCACCGCTCCTGCGTTTTACTCGTTTTCTTTCACATTTCTCGCGCTCATTTTCTCCCCTCTATCTCCGTTTCTTGTTCTCTCCTTATTCTCTGTGTGCCTCTTTTGAAAACGGTGTCAGCGCTGCTGCTTTTACACCAAAAGGCTGTTGCTAAGTGACGGTTGACGTCAGCCGCAGCTACAGAGGAGGGCTTGTGTGTGCTTAGCAGCTGAGGGCAGATCCCACTGAAAAGGGCAAAACTAAGAAGCACTATAGTCCCTGCTACCAAAAAGCCCGATTCTGTCCGGCAGGATCTCCTGTCCACTAACTTAAAGCACTTGCGGTGAAAAAATGAACATTTTAAATCACAAATGTGCGGGATTTTTGATTCTTTTGAAATATTGTCTTAATTTTATTTTTAAGTGAGTTTCTCTTTGGGAGTAACTGTTCTGCCTTTCCTGCACTCTTTTCTGCACTTTGTTCTGTCGCTTTATGCCTTTCTGTCTCGTTGTAGCCATGCTTGCCCCTCCCCCAACACACACACACACACACACACACACACACACACACACACACAGGTTCAAATGCCAGACGCTCCTCTCCCTGAGATTATGGGAGATTTTCTACATAGATTTTGTGTTTAGCGAAGTCTCTGACCTGGACTTTCGGATATCTCCCCCATCTGGCCGAGCTCGCTCTCACTCTACTCGCCATCGTCAGCGTCATCAGCTCCCCCGGACATCTTTTTCCCTTCCTCTGTGACAGCACCTGTGAGAACAGGGCTGGTCGCCAAGGTAGAAACGCTAACGGGACCTCTCCGCCGGCATCGTTGCTTTATGAAAAGTTTGAAAGCAGCGAGGTGCCAGTCTACCTAGATGGCAGACTTTTGTCCCGCGACCGCAACGCTAAGGTGGCTGATACGGGCCGCTGCTGCTGCTGCTGCTGCTGGAGATAAAGCGCTTAGCAGCAGAGATGCGGCGTCCGTTGGGAGAGATAGGTGTCTAATCGCGCTGCCCCGACGGAACAGACCTTCTCTGTGTCGCTCCGTTGCGGTGGCCATGGCCTGCGCCTGAACTTTTACCGCGCTCTTTTAAAGGCCTGGATGCAAAAAAAGCACCGGCGTGAGGATGAAAGCCTGGAAGCGCCTTCAAGGGTTGCCTCTCGTCCAGTTCCTGCCACATCTGGACGGCGGGCAAACCGGACGGGCCCCGGGGAGGGCGCAGCGGGCGCTCTCAAACCCAGAGTTCAGTACAAGCAAGCAGGTTCTGCTAATCATATCGAAAAATGTCTGCGTATGTTCTGAGTCACCCAGACCGTCTGACGGCAGTCTGCAGTTCACGCTTCAGGTCCCATCCGCAAAGGTGTTCAACAGTCATAAAGGAATGAATTTAAAGGTCAGGTGAAAGGTTGGTTACAATAGAAGTCATTTTAACCAACAGAGCCTGTCGTTGCTGCCGTAGAAACGCGTTAAAGCTAACTTGCTAGCACAGGCCTGACTTTTTTTAAATTTTTTTACTGTCCTTTTTCTATACCTGCTTTTATCCACACTTGGGCCACAGGGGCCTGCTGGAGCTCCCTGCTGTCAATGGGCGAGAGGTGGGGTCCACCCTGGATAGGTCGCCAGCCTATCGCAGCGCTAACACGAAGACAGACCACCACTCCCACTCACATTCACACTCACACTCACACTCACACTCACACTCACACTCACACTCACACTCACACTCACACTCACACCTTTGGTCAATTTAGACTGATCAATTCACCTAGAAAGTCCAGAGCTGAGATCGAACCCCGAACCTTCTTGCTATGAGGCGACAGTGCTAACCACTGCACCATTGTGCTGCTCCCCTTTTTTTTTTTAACTGTATTTGCATAAATTGTTTCTCTGTTCATCTGCTGAGAACATGCGAGTAACGTTCGAGCTTTTCCAGCGACATGGCATAAGCGCAGACTGGTGTCCGACCCTCCTCCAGCACAAAGACGCCTCCAGCTGTGAAACTCTGCGTGCTGCCGGGCCGTTAATCATGCATTGGACACATTAATAGGCCGTCCATCTATGTAAATATTAGAGTGAAGGTAAATGTTAACATGTTATGGTGCAACAGTGAGAGAAACAAGCTAAAGGTCACATTCAGTGAAGGCAACGTTAGCGTCCCTGCTTTTTCACCCGGTGGATTTTCCTTCTTTTTTTTTCCTCCCCAGTTTGTGACGTTCTCTTCTGCGTATAAAACAAACGGATGCAAACCCACCGGCGATCACACAACCGCCTCCCTGTTTTTCAAGCTTCATCCGTTTCATTTACGAAGGGCCGTCCTCTTTTCTTCCTAGAATCACGCACGTCTTCCCAAAAACAGAAGCGCGCCGCGCGCATGGGCCTCACCTTTGCCTTCCTTTGCTCTGTTTAGTAAACCTTCTCCAGGTTTGTTTGTGTGACTCTGACTCATCTGACAGTCAGCCAGCGCTCCACTATTTACGCCGTTGCAGTGTCTCAGGTGGAGCAGAGCGCAGCGGGCTGCGTTCGCACACACGGGCCTTCAGCACGCCCGTCGCCGCTGGTCGCGCCGCCATGGGTGGACCAGAACTTTGTCATCGGAGACGGAAAATGAATCAACCTGCAGTTTTTTTTGGTCACGTTAGTTTGAAGAAGTTTAACTTGTGTTAATGAACGCCTCAGTAATCACTATTGATTAACATACCTTTATAGCGTCATTCCCTCCGCCGCTCCAGCAGCTTCTTGCTCGCTTCATTACATACATACAGACGCTCCACAATGCGAAACCGGGGATGATTCAACCCCAGACCTGCCACGCATGCACGCATGCACGCATGCACGACCACTGCAGCAGCAGGTGTTTAGCTGGCGGTTGTCCGGTAAAACTGAGGAAGTGAATCGGTGTGCACTCGTGCGCGGCTCTCGTGGTGTCAGACATCTGTGCAGGATAAACATGTCAGCAGTGCAAAAGGCCCCTCGATCCTTCCCCTCTGAACCAGCGCTCCGTCCCGGCGTAGCCAAACAGAAACTTAATTATCTGGTTGGAGTTGACGGTTCTGAGCCGCTGATGAAGTCCAGCACTTTGCGTCTGGGAATTTCCGGCTCCTATTTGCGCCACTTCATGTTTCACATTTTTCGCCAACACCGAATGTTTTCGCGGAAAACAACTCCCGTTGAAAAGTCTGCGCGAAACTCCGTTTTTAATATTTCCTCAGACGACTGACCTTTTTCCTCTGCGACCGTAGCCAGGCCTTCGCACCACCGTCGGGGCGAGGGAGGAACGGACCGGCTGTTAGCAGCCTTTGGTTCCTACAGCACAGTCGAGTGTTACAGAACCGGCTTTAGTGACTCTCATATGAACGCACATTGTTTCAGTGTGTTTGCGCTGCCTCCTTTAAGTTGACGAGTGTACCCTGTAGGAGGTTTTTCCCCCCCTAAAATCACCCTTCTGCCCCCCAGCTTTAATGGCAGCTTCATGAATGCGATGTGTCAGGTAGAAATGAGAAGCTGCCTCCCTGCCAGCATTAGTCACTTGCTTGTAAATGATTTACTTAACGCACAATTTCTGCCGCGCTGCCTGTTTTCCCACTGTGCTCTGTTACCCGTCTCTATCTTCCCCGTTAACTCCTCCTCCTCCT
>BJFM01000116.1:588303-610944 GCA_016586285.1 Arothron firmamentum
TCCTCCTCCTCCTCCTCCTCCTCCTCCTCCTCCTCCTCCTCCTCCTCCTCCTCCTCCCAGCGCTCGGCTCTGATGGATGGCGTTTGTGTTCACATGCCTGTTATTGGCCAGAGCTGCAGGGCTCAGGCGTTAGCTTGTGTTTATAAGAGGAGCCTGCACTGATTCCATGATAAAACCAGATGTTCCCTTACAAGGCCTGCAGCCTCCCTCATCTAGCTCTCATGTCCATATCAGGTATAAACTTCCTGTTGCACTGGGGCCTCCCAGCCTCGCTCGGGTGATGGGCTCCGCCGCCGTTGAAAAAAATCCCGCGTGTGAAGAACACGCATCGCGTGTTTGCACTTTGATAGAGCGAAAGAGTCATAACTCACTAAAGCAGGACTATCTGCTCTCACAATGTCACGGTGCTCATCAAAATAGAAACATTACAATGTCATGCGCTACAAGAACTCTGTGCCTGTTAGCCTGGCCGACATCGGGCTGCCACCTCGGCGTTTCAACGAGGGATCAACTGTTCTCAAGTGCGAGCTCTTATCAGTGCAACAGATTGTTACCTCGCTGATACACGATTAGCTCCGCGTTGCTAAAGGTTTGGCCGATGCTGAAGGCCAACGTGTGCAGGTCAGAGTTTAGAACGTGGCGAGCTCAGTGCGCTTTGTTTTGATTTCAGAATTCGTTATCAGCGCCCGAGCATTGGCAGCGGCTGTGGAATATGTGCTCAGGATGACTCTCCGCGCTCTGCGGTGCACGGTTTTAATGTCTTTTTTCACCATGTCGTTTCTATATATTCTTACCTGCTAACGTGCACTATGCATATTACACAGGAACATATTTTACGCAGTTTAAGACATGTATGTAGAGTTTTATACCGTGCAGCCTCTTGTGTGCAAGGCAGCGTGGGCCATGGAGTCCTGGACTCAGGTCATCTTTGTCCTTTGGCATATTTTCAGTGTTTGATAATGCTAAATTTACACCGCTAGTTTTTTTGCACCGGCTCACGGGTAGGTTGATATTAGAGTGAACTCTGAATGGTTACCTATTAGAATTTAATAAAGAATTGCACAAATGCATTGTTTATATGAACCCAGTCATCCACAAATTAATGTCAGAGTCAGAAAGGACTTTGAGAAGTGTGCCATTCAGAATATTTACACTTGGGCCCTGCCACCGCTCTCCAAAGGTCACGCGCGGCAATATTCGGGCCAATGTCCCCCGATAGCGGAGAATTGCTGCATTCCATGTCAGCAGATATTCTCCACTCAGATAAAGCGTTACCTGCAAGAGCAGCCTTCTTTTATTTGCTGCCTGACTTACTGAATGGTTTCCAGCAACAGCGCGGCAGATTTACCTTCAACGTTCAAACCAGGATGACTGAAAAAACTGTTGTCAGAAGTGGGATTCGAACCCACGCCTCCAAGGGGAGACTGCGACCTTAACGCAGCGCCTTAGACCGCTCGGCCATCCTGACTGGTGAGTGTGCGCCACTGCCTCCAATGGATTGCGTGTGGGTCTGTGTGTGTGTGTGTGTGTGTGTGTGTGTGTGTGTGTGTGTGTGTGTGTGTGTGTGTGTGTGTGTGTGTGTGTGTGTGTGTGTGTGTGTGTGTGTGTGTGCGTGTGTGTGTGTGTGCGTGTGTGTGTGCATGCATGCGTACGTGCATGTGTGAGCCACGTACTTGTTGTCTCCTGACTCATGTGTGGAGAACGTCAGAGCGAAACCGCACACTTTGCCTCTGAGGTGGAGGACTAGAGAACCGCAAAGACGTTTGCTGACGTAAATATGACAGGCTTGAATTTCAAGTTTGCTATTTAGCTGATTGATTATCTGTTTGCTTTGAACCGAACACCTCAGGACTGTTTTACTATCGCTTTGGCGTTGTTATTAAGAGTTTCCCGCCCAGTGTTCTCACGAGTTCTCTGGTTTGTTTGCATTATTCCAGATCTCCTTTATCACTTGCTAAAATTGATTAATTAGTCAGCGACGGTGTATTTAATAAAATCACACTTCAAACTCCAAATGTGAGCCTATTTGCTGATATTTAAATAGCTGTTTATTTGGTGTTGTGGCTGAATGTGCCGGGATTATTGTTGCTTGTCCGGAGAATGAGGACGATGGACGTCTGGAGGGGAACAAAGGCAGGGAAGGATGAGGAAGCTTGTGCGTGTGTGTCATGTACTGTGTCAAAGGTCACGGCTCCTAACCTGGGGCTGGGTGTGTTTGTATTGCGGATCGTTTCATGTATGCATAACCTTACCTTTTCAATGCCTACTCCTTGTTCCACATGGACACTGGTCATGCAGCAGCATGATGTGTGGATTTAAAGGTTTACCTTTTTAGTGACGCTAAAATGAAATCACTAAAATCACTTTTACACTAAAAGTTGGTGTTCTCTCAACCCTAACCTTAACACAGTTCTATATTGTAATTGTGTTGAAATGAGCTAATAGTTTAGCATCCCATCGCACCTGATTGGACATTGCAGATCAGCATTAGTGGCATGTTGTGAAAGTGATCAATTCCCTCCAGCCATCCATCCATTTTCTTTTATCCACCACTTATTGCTAATCAGGGTCATGTGGGCTTTTGGAGTTTTTCCCCAGCAGTCACCAGGCAAGATATGCAGCCTGGACTGGTCACCAGTCCATCACAGGACACACACACACACATACACACAATCTTTGCTCACACACTCACACCTCGGGGCGATCCCTTCGTGATTCCAGCCCTCAAGTATCTGTCTCCTCTGCTCGTTTAAAACCAGATTAACAAGTCACCAAGCTGAAGAGTTATTAAAACACATGCCTGGGATGGCTGGAATGACTAACCATTGATTTGCACTTTGGTTTCTAATTTTATTTAAGTTCATGCATCCAAGTAAACAAACATGTGGCCTCAGAAGAGAGGCAGCACCAATCCAGTGAAGTGGTAGACGAGTGTGAAAGAGAGATGACATTCTGCAGGAGCCCCTTTGCCTGGGCAAGAATTTTCCATAGTCCTGCCAGTTTGCCGCCACTGGTGACAGCCACTGGTGGACCCCGCCAGCGTTTTCCTGTCGGGCTGTTGAGCCAAACGACACAAGAAGATTTCCACTCAGCTTTGCTGCTGTGGATTGCTCAGAAAGGACGCGCTGGTTTCTGTCCGCACACCAGATAAGCCCAGTCAGACTGGGACACTTTGCCATCGTTGAACCAGCCGTCAGAGAGGACGCACACGGCTTTTCCGACCTATTAAATATCCAACAGGTCAGAATGTTCTTGCTGTTTTTGGCCTGAACGTCCCCGTCAGGCTGGTGGTTATCATTCCTGGTGGAGCATCTTTGTTCTGGTGAAGGACCACCACGACCGTCACGCTGCTCATATTTTGTGGTGTATTTTTATTCTTGGACGTGGTGTGTGTGTCAGAGCTCAGCGTGGCTGTGCTGATACACACGCAGGTACAAGCTGACTAATAGGCCACGCACGCCGCTACAGGCCCTCTCATCGGCTTAGTGCACTCTCCTCATCACGCCATCCGCTACTTTCTTTTCCTCCCTCCGTCTCGTCTTCCCGAGTGTGTCTTGACAACCGGCGCCCTGTCCTAATTACCAACGTGAGCAGCTGCTGACGCGCTGTGTCGCCGTAGGCTGACGTCAGCAGTGGCCCTGCGCCTTTCCATACAAATGCTCCCGCTGCACGCCATTGATACCTTTTCCTGCCCCCCCAACACACACACACACACACACGCACACACACACACACACACACACGCATATTAACATGTTTTTATCAGTTCTAGCACCTCATAGCTGAGCTAATATGACACGCAGGTGCTACAATCACCTGTTTAATATCTCATAAAAGTATATTGACTATTTTTATAATATTTACAGCTTGTTTTATGGGAGTATACAATGTATGTTAATAGTTTAATTTTGTTTTAAATGCACAGCACGCGTGTGTCCCATTTTGCTGCAGCAAAATAATCCACGTGCACATGCGGCTGTGCCCCCTCCACCGGCGACCCGCCTCACTTAAGCCCGTCCGCTGCTCCTCTCCCTAAAGCAGAAGGGCCAGCCACTCTGTCCTCTGGCCGTCTCCCGCCATCACGTTGCCATGGTGTACGGAGCATTGTTTGCCTGCCTCTATGTCAGGTTGCCATGGCAGGGCTTATTTGCCATATTAAATGTTTGGCAGCATTGTACAGATGCTGATGACAAACACCCAACATCCCACTTTGATCAATGAAGCAGTTAGTGATTAGAGGCAGCCGCAGGCCTCGTTAGCAAGCTACTGTCCAGTACAGGTAGAGTCCAGACACTTGGATTAGAAAAAAGAATCTCTCTCTCTCTCTCTCTCTCTCTCTCTCTCTCTCTCTCTCTCTCTCTCTCTCTCTCTCTCTTTCTCTCTCTCTCTCTCTGTCTCGCTATAGTATATAACTATGCACTATATATATATGATATATATCTATATATATTATAATTATATATATAATTATTATATTACAGTATATTCACATTCAATATGTATATATATATTTATATATGTATTTTGAATGTGAATATAATACACACACACACACACACACACACACACATATATATATAAGCTTTCATTTTATGATTTTTTTGCTGTCATCAAACACTTCTGGTATTTTTAAAAGGGGATGCTTCATTCAAGAATCTAATTATATACAATTACTCTCCAAATAAATTGAGTTTAGTTTATTAAATTATGTATATTTAATCTGTCTGAGGTTTATGAGTTTGCTGACGCTATGACGACACAATTAATCAGATGTACAAACCACATGTGATTCCAAAAAAAGCTGATTTGTTACAAATACAATAATATTAATACATTTTAAAAAAGTGTTTTTAAATATTATGCTGTCGGATGTCAAATAAACAGACATTTTTGCCCATAAAATCTTATTTGCCAATGCATTCCTCTTTTTATTCCTATCCAAACACATCAGTAATCACCTTTGACCAGATTGATCAAGAAAGTTTTGAGAAGACATATGCGTTTTATTCGAACTTTATTGGCAATGTTTGTTATAAGTGAAATAAAACTAGAATCAGATTAGCCTCACTGATCATCACCTGTCGCATGTGTTGTTTTTGCTCAAACTCGGCTGTTTCAGGAACTGGAGCGTTACGCAACCTCGACCGTACGTTGCTGCGAGGCGTGAGAGCTGCTGTCTGGTTACCAGCAGACAGCGCGGAAATGCTGCCGATTGACGTAGTTGTTGCCAGATAAGATCTCACAGCCCCATTGTAGACACGCTGCGGCTGTTTCAGTGGCTTTCTTTTCTTCACCCTGTCAGTCACAGGCCACAGTCTGCCATTGCCGAGGCGGCGTGCATACCTGTAGTCGAACGTGCATCGTACAGTTCAGGAAATCCTCAAAGCAAACTGTTGCCACAGTGTGTATCCAGATAAGAGCATGGACGAGCGGTTGGCAGCCAGTGTCTGACCTGGCAGTGCCCTCGCTGGAAACCCAGAAGCGCTGCAGAGGCAGAACCTGTGCTCCTTCCATGTGAAATGCATGTCTGCGCGTGGAAATGCACACAAAGGTTGCATTCAGCTGACATTAAATGTCTGTTCTCTGTGTTTCAGATGATCCTGTGGGACTGGGATCTCAAACACTGGTACAAGCCGCAGTATCAGGTCAGTGCTGTGCTGACGTTAGCCTGACGTGCAGGCTTCATTGAGGTAACCCCCATCCTGCGAGAGTAAACTCTGCTCCTCATTTCTGCAAAACAGGCACCGCAAACAACCTGGCACACGCTGACCTCAGAGCTGCTGCCCCGTTTTTATCTCACGCAGACATTCTTTCTTTTGTTTGAACTGCGATGAAAGAATCCAGAAATGGTTGGAGGGGGTCATCACACGATGTCTGAAGATTGTTTTTAACCGGTTGCCTGTTTTATATGCGACTTGCACACCCAAATTTTAAAATGTGTGCGGGGGTGAGAGAGCACAGAGAGCTTTGAGTTTTCATTCATCTAAAGCAATGTTCTGTCCCAATGTTTGCTTTTGGTTTGCAGGTCAGGATACCAGAAGACTTCAGAATAATGTTTTCGGAGTTTGGAAAGCATAAAACACGCCAAATAATTACTGTTACTGTAATGGAAAAAAAAAAGCCTTTCCACTACTGCCCCCTTGAGTTTCAATCACACAGATGAGTCCTAATAAAATGGTCTGTCCCATTCCTCTGTACGTCCCAGGGTCTGGGGTCCTTTCCAACATAGATAGATAGATAGTATAGAACATACAGTATTTCTGATTTCACCTTAGCAAAGAGAGAAATGATGAAGAGAAAACAGTAAAAATTAATTCGCTCCGTGCTGAAGCAGTTTGTTGACTGTGACTTTTGCACGTGTTTTCAGGGTGCGTCAACTGGCAATGGCGTGGATCTGTCAGTCATCAACGAGGCCAGGAACCTGGTGTCAGACCTGCTAATGGACTCATCTCTGCCGCCACAAGCCGTCTCCACCCTGCGCAGCATCTCCAGCCTCATGGGGACCTTCTCTGGCTCTTGCCGCCCCAGGGTCAACCCCTTCACGCCATTCCCCGGGTTCTACCCCTGCGATGAGGTGGAAGACTCTGCGGAGAGGAGCGAGAGGAAAAGCATCAAGGTTTGGCAGCCATTTCTTTCACCTATTTTTTTGGGTTTATTGGGTATTTCTGGAACCACATCACATTCTCTGCCCTCTGACCTCTGATTTGTTATGCACAAGGCTCCTTGTAATATAACTACTTTTACTATAATTCCCTAAACAGATGTCACACACAGAATTTAAAATTATCTTCTTTTTTCTGCAGTATTGGAAAATTCATTCTCGTTTCCATGCAATTCATATTCTCACCACTAGGTGTTGTATAAACATTCACAGCGAGCACTTTAGTTATACTTTTGACTCCAAACAGGCCGGGAACCCCCCTGTCTGCATTACCGCTACAGCTTCTGCTTTTCTGCTGCAGTAGCGGTGCTCACAGTAAGATCGAGGACAACCGTTTACAGGTTAAAGCACTCCAGATGAGACCAGCCTGAAGTTATTTCAGGACTCTCCTCATTACATTGTCGCTGCAGCAATTACGCCGCCGTGTCGTCACACATCAGAGAATACGAGGCAAAGCAGCTTATTCTGAAGCAGGTTCTCTGCTTCAGAATAATGTGATTACAGGTTGGAAAAATGATCAGTTTTATGGGAAAGATTAGCAAGATCACGTGCACGGCATTGAAAGGGAATGGCTGCCTTTTGGTGTGACGGTGTTGTTTTGGGACTCGGCCCTCACAGTCAGCAGCAGCAGCAACAATATTTATGTGGCATGACCAGCATCGGCTGCTTGTGTATAAAACATGGACATAAATTGCTCACTTCCTTTCTCCATCAGGGTCTGAGCAGCAGGAATAGCCTTCCCACCCCTCAGCCCAGACGCAGCTCCACCTCCTCCTCGTGCTCCACACTCCCGTCTCTGGACTCCGCGTCAGCACGCTGGGAGCGTAACAATGGCAAGAGACCCCACCCTGACCTCAATTTAAGCAGGTAGCGGCACAGATATGGAGTTGCCGATGATTTTAAACACCTTCTAAGGTTAGATTAGATTTAAACCCTGATCTGAATTATGTGAATATCATCAACATCGTATTATATTGTGTATTACTGTTACTCCTTATCACCAGGTCCACCTTTCTGGGCAAATTTTTCTGGTTTGCACTAACATTCGGAATAAGAAGTATTTTATACAAGATATGTACAAAACAGATCAGCTGGTGGTTGAGCGCAATTCAAAGAGAGAAAAATAATCATAACTGAAATGTGTAATGTGACAAATGAAAGTGCTGGGGGTGAGAGAATCTGCAGACTTTCAGACTCCTGCATCAAGATTAACTCAGTGTTCCTTCCTTCTGTATTGCAACGTTTATTTCGTTGAACTCAGGTGTAGTATCTGCATGTCACCAGAGGGTGGCAGTAGAAGACCAGCTTTGCAGCGCTGCACGAGCCTGGAGCTTTATTTTGCTATCTGTGCAGAACTACTGTAGTTGAATGAATCTGAATTTAACATGGTTTCATTTTCCAGCCCAGGTCTGTCAAATGGACCCAATGCAAATTTGCTGACCATCCCTAAGCAGAGGTCCTCGTCTGTTACTTTGACCTACCACTCAGGTCCCCGTAGGGCAGGTGAGCCTCCCAGCAATGCAGGATTTTTAGGTTTCGGCTCGTTTTTTTCATCACAACTTTATATACATCCGCACTGCTCCTCAGGCACTTCTCCAAGCCTGAGTCCAGTTGCTTCGCCGGCCCACAGCCCTGGAGCCATGGGCATGGGCTCCACATCATCCCTCACCCGACCCCCTGTGGAGTTCCCCGACACGGCTGACTTCCTGACAAAACCTAGTGTCAGTCTCAATATACACAAACCTCTGGCCTCGACGCTCAGTTCTCCTGATTTCCAACAGGCCTTCCGTAGCTCCAACTTCCCCGTCTGCACCGGGTGAGACCTGCAGTACCGGCTGACTTTTATGGTTGCCGCACAGCCCTTATCTTATCTTATCTTATCTGCAATTGTTGTGTCTGACTATTCCAGCTGCGGCCGTCAGATAGTTAAAGGAGGCGATATGAGGGAAATGCGTCAGCCGTTTATCAGTGAGGCTCAGCGCAGACGCTCAGGTACTTTCACTAACTTTTCATATCCAAATTAACTAAATAAAGGTCTCATGTTATGAAGAAAAAGTTTTTTTTTGTGTAAACTGGGCCTCCCTGAGTCTTCTAACTGACAGAATTAAAGAAAGCAGAGTCCTGCATTGTCTCTGCAGCCCACAAACTGGTAAAATAGGGGGATTGGAGAATTTGCATAGGCCAACCTTCTCTGAGCAAAAACACTCCCCTTGTCTCTGCTGTGAGGGCCAAAGCTCTTTGGTTGGCCCCTGAGAAAATCATCTAGTCAAAACCACATCCCTGTCCTCCTGTAATTCTGAACCAAGGCTGAATTTGGGGAAAGAAACCTCAGATACAGTATTAGGGGAACACTAAGGTCTATATAAAGGCCTCCAAAAATATCATGTCATAGGACCTTTAGCTGACAACGGGGAATCCTGCTGCCCTCTGCTGGACATGTTTAATAACGCACATGATCAGGCAATTTACAAGCATGTCACTACAATACAGACACTAATTGAATGAATGTAAATTGAGTTCGGTGCATTTAAAAGTGCTATGTTTGCTTGGTGTATGAAGCTGGAGAGGGGCTGGACTTTCAAGGGGAGCCTCTGATCAGGGAGGAGAGCATGGAAATGGAAGCAGCGGCAGACAGGAGGCAGGATGTGGCAGGAGACCTGGTCCAAACAGAGGAGGAGGAGGAGGAGGAGGGTCCAAGCATTGAGCAGCAGACTCAGGAAGCAGAGGTTTGCTTGATCTTCACTCATCATGACTCTGAGTCATTAGTCCTGTAGTTCGGTGACGGGGTCAGACATCTTGTCACTGTGTCTTCAGGTTGAACAGGAGTTCAGGCTCGACCCCATGCTGGAGGAGCACGAAACGTTCATGGAGAAGATGAACACCTGGAACTTCCAGATCTTTGAGCTGGTTGACAAAACGGGAGGGAAAACCGGCAGAATACTCAGCTATGTTAGTACAGTGACAACTCTTTCACTTCCATGTGGCTTCCCTTTGTTTTAATCCAGTAGAACAATGTGAAACACAAGTCAATCTCCTCATTCCAGACATTTGGTGTGTTTAGTATTATTTAAGGAATGTTGCTGTGCTATCTGTGGAGTGTCAGTAAAGCTCACTTGTGTCTCCACAGGTGACATACACCCTTTTCCAGGATGCATGTCTGTTTGAAATCTTCAAAATCCCTGTTAGGGAGTTCATGACATATTTCAGTGCCCTGGAAAGTGGCTACAGGGACATTCCCTGTGAGTGTGACTCTAAAACACCCGTCCTCGTTAAGACATAACAGACCGCTCCCGTCACTGAAACGCTGTTTCTGTTGCAAACACGCAGATCACAACCGAGTCCATGCTGCTGATGTGCTCCACGCCGTCTGGTACCTGACCACGCGACCAATCCCCGGCTTTCAGCAGATACACAGCGAGCATGTGACAGGAAGTGACACAGGTGGGATGTCAGTTACTGGTAATATGGTGAAGGGCTGGTCAGGTGAAATGCATGATGGGATCATGTGATGTGTAGAAAATGGCAAATTAGAAAATAAAACAAAGACAAAACGCTCAACAGTCGTATTTTTTTTTGCGTTCCAGATTCCGACAGCGGGATCTCTCCGGGCAGGATATCTTACGCCTCCTCCAAAAGCTGCTCCATTTCAGACGACAGCTACGGCTGTCTGGCCTGGAACATCCCCGCACTGGAGCTCATGGCCCTCTACGTAGCAGCGGCGATGCACGACTACGACCACCCGGGGCGCACCAACGCCTTCCTCGTAGCCACTAACGCGCCTCAGGTAACCTGCAGCATTTATTGGTATTTGAAGGTTTACTGAATCAACACAAGTTCTTCCTGTTCTCCAGGACACAAAAACACACTTGTGTTTGGAGAAACAAAGATCAAAAATACGGGTTTGTGCAAAAATCACCAAAGCTGTGCAAATATGTATAGTACAAATATTAGCGGTGCTTCCTCTCAGTGCTTTGTTTCAAAGGTTTATGCTACTTAGTCTACATATATTCCATATGCTGTTAACACCACCAACACACTCTGCAAGAACATTCAGTGCTTTGCAAGCAGCCCATAATCATCAAAAACATGCCTTCCTTTCAATTTAAGTCAAGGATTTACTCGTACACACGCGCCATCGTCATGTTAAAAAAATGGTATCTTCCATGAAACAGAGCTGCAGAATCAGCATTCAATCCCCATCCTCTGCACACGGTGGCTTCCAGTAGGAGTATTTGTTTTTCCGGTCAAATGTCACCATTGACGGCCCGCTCTGGAGACGGGGCCCCTGTGCAGAGCAGAGATGCGCCACGTCTCTAAATCCACCAGAACAGAGAAAATCTGCCGCTCAGCACAAATGGGCAGTAAGCCCTGGTGTGCATGGGAGGTCATGTTGGGGAAGCCTTGTACAAATCAGCTCTCAATTCCACCCCATGCAATCTATATCTCTCAGTTAATTTTTAACCGGAGAGTCAACAGCTTCCTTGCATCCCTTTTCCATGGACATACTTTGTTTAACAAATGTCTGGAACTACTTTTTGTGTGAGAATGTAGTACCTTCTAAATACAAACACTAGTTTTAGATGTTTTGGCTCTCTCTCACATGTGCTAATCTGTGTTCTCTTGCTGTAGACAGGAAAGGTTAACTGCCTGCCACAGTTTAAATATTGCATTTTTACAACATGTTCTATGATAGCACTCACACTGTCTGGTTTTGTGTCGCAGTCCCAGGAAAGTGGGTTGAAAGAAAGGAGGGGGAAGCCTGAACTTATCAATTGCTAATCGCGTTGACAACCTCTATCTGTTGCATCTTTCAAACCTTTCGTGGTATCACCCTTCCCGACGCCTGCCTTGAAACCCACCTCTGCTCTCAGCCAGACCGCGCCTGTTCAATTTCGGTTTTCAAAACCCTTTTTTCTGCTTGGTTTGAACCCGTTTTAAATTGCGTAACACACAATAAGACGTTATATCCACCCTCACACTTGAATTTTTCACAATTCTGCTCCACGTTCTCCCCGTCTCATGACTTGGTTTCTGCCTCCAGGCCGTGCTCTACAACGACAGATCCGTGCTGGAGAACCACCACGCCGCCGCCGCCTGGAGCCTCTACCTTTCCCGGCCAGAATTCAACTTTCTGGTCAACCTGGATCACGTGGAGTTCAAGCGCTTCCGCTTCCTTGTCATCGAAGCCATCCTGGCCACAGACCTAAAGAAGCACTTTGACTTCCTGGCTGAGTTCAACTCTAAGGTCTGAGGAGATCGGAATGAATAAGATGGATTAGAGGTTGGCGGTTGAGCTTCTGACAGCAGGATCCCTGTTTGTTGTAGGTGAACGACGTCAACAGTCCAGGGATTGACTGGACCAACGAGAACGACAGGCTTCTGGTGTGCCAGGTGTGTATCAAGCTAGCAGATATCAATGGGCCCGCCAAGATCCGTGACCTGCACCTCCAGTGGACAGAGGGCATCGTCAATGAGTTTTATGAGCAGGTGACGACACGCAGTACTTCACAGATGTTTGACATTTGACAGAGTGTGCGTTTGTAGCCTTCCTCACATAAACACATGATCCGCTAACGGAGTCCTGCTTGTTTAAATGCCTCATTCAAGGAAGCCTTTTTTTTAGCTACAGGTCCAAAAAAAAACCCCAATAATGGTTTCTGAGACTATTCCTGTTTTTAAAAAATGGTTCAGAATCATTGCAGCTTGATGAAAGTAAAACCATGACGTTGCTCTTTGACTCTACAGGGAGATGAGGAGGCTAAACTGGGATTACCCGTGAGCCCCTTCATGGACCGCTCGTCCCCACAGCTGGCAAAGCTGCAGGAGTCCTTCATCACCCACATCGTAGGACCCCTCTGTAACTCCTACGACGCTGCGGGCCTACTTCCTGGCTACTGGATCAACCAAGAGGTGTCCGATGAGGACGATGAGGACGGGCAGGTGGAGACCGACACAGATGAAGAGGACGATGAGATAGAGGACGAGTTGGAACCAAGTAAGGATGTGAACCTCTGGAGCATGGTCCAATCCAGGATTAGAAAGGAAGCGCTCCACATTTTAGGTTAATCTGGATTAGAGTCAGACAGTCTAGATTTAGCGCTCACGTCTTCTTTGTGCTGTCCCCGTCGCAGAAAGGAGGAAGAGCCGCCAAAGGTTGTTCTGCAGCATCATGCAGCACCTGGCAGAGAACCACAAGGTGTGGAAGAAGACCATCGAGGAGGAGGAGAAGAGCAAAGAGCTCGGCAAGCCGCAGCAGCAGCCTGACAGCCTGCCGTCCAGCCTGCCCACCTCCCCATCGGACGACATCCAGGTCATCCAGGAGGAGGAGGAGGGCGAGGAGCGTCAGTAGCAGGAGGAAGAACAGAACCGAGAAACTTAAAAAAAAAGAATAGAAAAGGCAGTAGCACTCATTCTTTCACCAACAGATGTGAGAACAGACGCAAGCTGGCCGCTGATAAATGCACATGAATTGCTCCCACACACACACACACACACACACACACACACACACACACAGATTCACTGTGCAGACACAGATGTATAAGCAGTCACGTTGTTTTTGAAGAAAACAAAAAAGGCCTTACTACTGTGAGCGGATCCTTGCTGCAACGGTGGGAGCCCAACCCGTATGCACTTTTTCACCCCACAGAGTGGAAAGAAAAAGCACCAGGACTGAGGACAGAGGTGCAGGAGAGGAGTGTGAACGGTGGCGGTGGTGGTCACGATTGTGCCCTTAGTGGTGAACAAATGCAAAGCGCTTAAACCTCCTTTAGGTACCATACGAGTCCCGTCTATCTAAAGAGGAAGGGTAGAGGGCAAATTTACCACGCGTCACGAACTGATTAATACCCTTTACCAAAGTGAACTCTTGAAACATGGAAAGACGAGAGACTGAGACTGTTTAGGCCTCAATGTCAGCTATATTTATATAGGTATATGTACCCGCATATACAAATATAAATATATATATATACATACATACAGTATATATCGAGTGTGCCTGTCTGAACCTTTACTGAGTCCATATTGGCCCTGAGACTACAGACCCGTGTAGTTCTCTCTCTTTGCTGGTGACACGAAACACTGTATCAGACTCAGTCAGAGACATTACTGAAATGTTGACTGATATTGGCATTATATCTGCATCATTTTTGATGCTTTTACTAATGTGTACCACCCTCTTTTGACTCTTTAAGTCCTGTCCCTTGACTTTGACCCCCCCGGTTGTGTGGAATTTTATTTGACAGGAATGCGATGGAGAGAATGAGCGGGGAAAAAGAGAGCACATTTTCTAATGATTTCAGTAATCTGTGTGTGCGTTCTTGCGTCCTTTCTGCAGCGATTGGTTTTTAGTCATCCAGGTGGCGTTTTTAGACCAGGAGAGCTGTCTCACTGAATGCATTTCTCATTTTCCTCTTTGACTCAATTATTTTTTTAAAGGTTACTCAGGATTCATGCAAAGTTGAATAGTTATTTTGCAGGATTTTTTTCCTTTGTTATTAATATGACATACACTTTAAATCGGAAGACAGTTAAAAGCGGGGTGCACAAAGTAGCTTGAAGTTTGATAAACAACTCGATTACAAACTGAAGCGATTTGGGATCCTCCGGGGTGGACGGGCGTGAGCCACCTCGGCCATTCCTACACTGCATAAACATTTTATGGCTTCGTAAAAAGAGCAGCAGACTTAGCAGTTCTTCGACTGTTTCATTTGTTTTTGAGTCTTTGTTTCAGGCAGCGGGCCACCCCTGACCTGAAGCGTATCCAGCCCTCCTTGACTTGTTTCTAACTTTTTTTGCCAGACTTGGCCAGTGTGAAGGGATCCAGGGTTTTATTTCAGTTTGCTCTTATCTCTGTATAGTAGATAACTACTAGTTCTCTATTTTTATTTCTGTTAAGCACTCTTGGCATTCCGTTAGAATAGACTGTTTTTTGGTTTCTTTTGTGGAAGGGAATCGCCGCCAAGCTCCTTAATCACCTTATTGAATCACCATTCTCTTGGAGAAAAAAAAAAACGTACGCGGAATTTAAGAGGGTAGTATTTAAAGACGAAGTAGATACAGGTGTGCACATTTTAATACCAAACGAGTGTTTAGCCCCTGTACAAAAGAGTATGTGCATATAAATCTATATTTTTTAAATAATCAAATGAATGCCTCTGTTTTTCTACACACACAGCTGCCATGTTGTACATTGAGATCTTGTAGTCACCTTTGTGTTTCCGGAGTTTTTACCTACTTCTATTCACAGCTGTTGAACTGTGGGATGTGGTGATCTGATTCTGACCTTTCACCTCTTTTCGGCCGCGATCTGTTGTGCATCAAAACCACTCGTGTGCAAATCCCCCGTCTCCCACTGTAGCTGTCGTCACGGTGGCCCCCAGCGGTGCCAAACCTATTTTCTGCCCCCGTTTCTGAGTTAACAGCTGTCCGTTGGCTGCAGTACTGTTTGTGTGGGAGAGGCCAGTTTCCAGCCCAACATCCCCCACCGGGCTCAGCGCCTGGGGCAGGAGCGGGCGACGGGTCGGGACCCTAAAGCCTCGGCAGCTCCCGATCCGGCACGTTCTGGCTCATTAGGCCGTAAAGAGTCTGTCGGCTCCTGGCTGCGCGGCCCTTCAACCTGACGTGTCCTGACGTGTTGACTGTGCCATAAATGCATCTATGAGTGGTTGTTCCCTTTATGTAGCATCAATATACGCACGTTTGTCCAATGTAACCATTTACCCTTATCTACATTGTGGGGACATCTGATTTTTGTTGTTATTTATAGCTGTCATAAAACACATCCCTAAAGTATCAGAGCCTGTCGACTTTTATTGGTGTGTGGGAGTGTGTGTGCGATCTTGAAATTTGAGGTTTGTCCAGAGATCATCACATAAAGGCCACTAAAGCGTATTTAAACTATTAAATATTGATGTTTCTTCATGAACACTGCCCCATAACGATAATTACAGTTCAATTATAAGGAATATGAGCAGCATTTTAGCATTAAATGAGGAAAATGAAGACAGTGAAGTGTCTGTGTCATTAGGAAGAACTTTATGGATACAAAAAGACCTAATCCTGCCCCCAAACAAGTAACCCTCCCCCACAAACATACAGTACTAACAATCCCAGAACTGATAAGCACTATTTAGCAGAAAGTTTCTAGAACTCCACCTTCTGATTTTATAAGCCACAGATGTTTCTCAGAACTCTTCCCTGTTGCCTGGAATGGCGCGGAATTCGGTCCTGGCCGAGCTCCAGTTCCAGCACGGTCCTGAACATTCTTGGAAAGCACCTTTTTGTTGAAAAGCCGCGCGGTGATCTCATTTGTCTGACCTGGAACGGTGAGACCATAGGTGTATTTGCTATCAATCATTGATCTAATCTTCAACCCGCTGTGGCTGCACCAAGGTTCACGTCTGTATTGCAGATAAACTCTTGGCTGCAGCTCGAAATCAGTAGTGTGCTTTTGTTCCCTGGACATCCTGTGAGCACCAACATTGATCTCCTCAACAGCCTCAACCTAACGTGCATGTGCAATGTGCAATGTCGCAGTAGCCAAAAAACCGGCAATTTGTCCCTTTGTAACATGCTACTTTGGCCGCCTGTGATGTTCCATACCCGTTAATAACGATCCGACCGCTGTCACACGACGCTCTGCGTCGTGCAGTTGTGTCAGCGGGTGGAATTGTAGAAGAAAATTCTGTCCTGAACAGTTGAAGAAGCATTAAGCGCCTCCGAGCCTACTTGTGGAAAGGAGCAGCGACAGAGCCGAGGCTCTTCTGCTGCCTGCGGACGGCACAGATGGAGTACGGTTTGGGCTGGAGAGTCATGCCCAGCTTGGGGGCGACGGTGGGAATGATTCCCAGGGGGAACTGCAGATGAAACCTCTGCAGCAAAGTAGTGAAAAAGAGGAACATCTCCATCCGGGCCAGCTGCTCTCCCAGACACTGGCGCCTCCCTGAAAAGATAAATCACACCTCTTAGACATTCATCTTTAAAATTTGGGCCAAAAAAAAGAAAACAATCAACAGATCTGTTTTCGTTTTTCGCTTATTTGGAACGTAAAGAGGCTAACCCAGAGAGAAGGGCAGGAAGGCCTCGCGCCTCACGAAGTTGCCGTTGGCGTCCAGAAACCTCTGTGGCGAGAAAACGCCCGGATCGCTCCAGTACTTCTCGTCAAAGTGCACCGAGTAGAGGTTCGTGATCACCATGGTGCCTCTGGGAATCGTGTAGCCGTTCACGTTGGCGTCCTGAGAGGTGGCGCGGAAAATGCCGAGCGGGACGATGTTGCAGAAGCGCAGGATCTCGTGCAGGACGGCCTCCACGTAGGGCATCTTCTGCTTGTCCTCCAGCGTGGGCATCCTCCCGCTGGGCAGCACACTGTCGATCTCCCTGTGCACCCTCTCTTTGAGATCGAGATTGAGAGATCGTAAGACTTCAATTAGACACGCGTAACGGCAGAACCGAAAATGGAAGAGCGGAACGGGACCACAAACGTGTCTGAAGGTCACACTGACCTTGTACGTTGGGGTAGAGCGCCATGTAGAGCATAGCCCAGCGCAGGGTGTTCGTCGTGGTCTCTGTGCCCGCGATTATGAGTTCACCCACCGAATAGATGAGGTTCTCATAGGAGAATGAGGAACTGGGATCTCCCACGTTCCTCTCCAGCTCATCCAGGTAGGCGTCAACGTAGTGGCGCGGCATGTGCGGGACCCTGCCCTGTGAGAAACTGTTTGTGGCCCGCAGCAGGAAGTCGTACACCTCGGCTGCGTTGGAGAAAAGCTTCTGGTGCTTTCCGAAGGGCAGGTACTCGATCCAGGGAAAGGCGTTGTAGAGGAGGGCCCAGCCGCTCACCGCCAGCTCCACGTTCTCGCTGAAGATCTCGATCATGTGCTGGAAGTTGTGGTCGTCGTAGGTGAAGCGCTGGCCGAAAATGATCAGGTTGGTGATGTTGGACACGGCGTTGGTCACCAGGTGCTTGGGGTTGAAGGCCTTCCCCTTGTGCTCGTCAATGGCGTCCACGAAGAACATGCATTCCTCCGAGATCTTCCTCTCGAAGAGCCTCTGGCCGCTGCCGAAGTAACGGAAAGAGTTGCAGGCCAGCTTCCTGTGCTCGATCCAGCCTTTGCCGTATTTGCAGTTGAGGAGCCCTGGGACGAAAAAAAGTTTAGCCGCCTCCTCAGCTACATTTTCGCTCAGATACCGCGGATGTGGCCTAAGCTGCAGGGCCGCTGGAGGGCTCCCAGTGGGTCTTACCGCCCATTTTGGTCATTTTTTGGAAGAGTGGTAGCGACGGGCGGTCGGCAAAGACCTCGCTCTGATTGTACAGGCACTCCCTGATGCAGTCGTAGCCGTTTAACACCACCGTCAAGATTCCGCCCAGGTCGATACTGAAAATCTGGACGACAGCATGAGGTGAGATGAGCCCAGACACCCCTCCTGACGCCTGGCTCATTACCATGGAAAGAACTTCCCAGAATGTGGAGGTCACACCATGGCTGCAGCAGGAGGTGTGTCTTTTTGTTGGTTTCATAACTATTTCCAAGTGAGCGCGCACGCGTGTGCAAGTCTGCGCCAAACTTGTGGTGCAGGATTACTCTGCGTCTGCAGAGCAGCAGCTAAAACGTGAGGAAAAGGCTGAGGGCTTACCTGCCCGTGAACTTCGCTCTGCTTCTTCAGGAAGACGTGCGGCTCCGTGGCCAGAGACGTGATGTTCCCGATGATCGGGATGGGGGAAGGACCGGGTGGAAATCCCGGCGGCCGCCGCTGCTTGACCACTTGACGCACCAGCAGCACGACCAGCAAAGCCACCGCCAGGCAGGCCAGCCCGAGCAGAGTCTGGTCCCGGGGCAGGGGCGCCACAGACGGCGAATGAGCTGGAACCATCTCCGCAGAAATGCCTGAGCGTCCGGAGCTGCAGCTCGGCTGACTCCGGCTTCTCTCCTCGGTGCAGCTGAGGCACAAAGGCTATCATCTTGCATACGTTCCATCCCCCGCCTCTAAGGCGAAGATTGGCCAGAAAGTCAAGGTTAACTGCTGCTGAACTTCGTTCCGCTCCGGATCAATAATCCGACTCAGTTTGGTGTTTAAAAGCCCAGCAGCGGCCAACATCTGCATCTGCTTCAGTTTGTTAGGCTGTGAAATAAAAGCTTCTACGTCCGATTTGAAACTTTTAAACAGTCTGGGACATTTAAAGATGATAAAATAAAGATAGATGTTTCAACACGTTTCTTTTATTTGCTTTATTCGTGATTTTGAAGCCTGTTTTTCAGTCATCTTGGGTAGGAGCGCAAATGTATGGGCAGAGTAATTCAAATAATGTGTAACAAAATGTGCACGGCAAATGAACCAAACCACAAATGGAGAGGCACTGAATTTAGAAAACAGCTTTAATTTTACAATTCCTACTTTAGCACAAAACCATTCTTTTCTAATTATGTCTTTAAAAAAAAGAACAAAGAACCTCTCTGATATGTATCCTTTTGGGGTTGTTTGTAGAGACTTTTATAAAGCATCGCGGAGATGTGTGTGTGTGTGTGTGTGTGCGTGTGTGTGTGTGTGTGTGTGTGTGTGTGTGTGTGTGTGTGTGTGTGTGTGTGTGTGTGTGTGTGTGTGTGTGATGGTTCTTTGGTCTAATGTGCATTTACTCTTCTGGCGCTCCTCACTGGTGCAGCAGATCAACTTTGCCCCAGTAAACTGCTGCAGGTTCCATCACCTCAGCAGCTCACAGAAAAGGTCACGCTTTCTATTCAAAGGTCAAAGGTGAAAGCAGGGACCACATTCCAAACTTGACTAAAACCTTAAAAGGTTAAGCGCAGGCTGTGCATCGGCATGGTAATGCATGCATGCATCTGTTCCAAACACTTAATTAACAGGACATAAGACTCTAGCTTTCAAACCATTTTAGTCAAAAATGTTAAAATGCGTTCATTTACTCACAACTTTCTGGCGGTGTTGAGGTTTTCGGGAAACAGCAACCATTGCAAACAAGGCTGAATGTTCTAATTACATCATCATCATCGTCATCATCATCATCATCATCATCATCATCATCATCATCATCATCATCATCAACGTTGTCTGAGCCACGCTGTCCTGCTGAGAAAACTAGATCTGTTCTTTCATTTCATTCTAGATCTGTTTCTCCAATGGCCCCTGAAGGCCTCTTCATTCCGATTTCTTCTGAGCTGCCTAATGAGGAGATCCTCGTAAATTGTTCGCATGCTTCCTGCCAGCTCCATCAGAGGCCTTCTGGTCACATCAAACGCATCAGTCAAGCTTAATCGAATGAAGGTTTCGCTACAATCGCATTTCCTCGTTAGCAGTTGGGTTAATCTCAACACCAAAGACAAGTGGAGCCGGGATTAAAGAAAAAGCAGAACGTTTCTTCCAGTTTTTTGTTTTTTTTTAACTCAGATATGAATGGACGGTATCGACTGTGATGATATTTAGGATGTTTGGCAGCGTTGTTTGTGTGAAATCTGGGGGTAAACATCCACTCCTGCTTCTACCTGGAAAGGTTTTCTGGTGTCAGCGCAGATGTGGGAGAAGCAGATCAGTCTCTCAATTGTACAGTCATGTGAAGAGCGTTCTTCCTGTTTTTGGTCCCTGGACCACTGTGGCAAACATTCACCATCCAGACGACTGGAGTTATAAAGTGTGTGGAAAACAAATGTAATTACCAGCTGCTCCTGGGCTCACTAATGCTGTCCAGAAGCTTCTCCTTCCTAACCCTGTAATCCCTGTGTAACCACCGCACAGATGCTCAAACGTCCCTGGAAGCTGTGGTTTGCTCTCTGGTCGAGGGCAGCAGGTGCACGTCACCGCTAATGGACCGCTGCTTCACTTTCCATGAGCTTCAAATCCCAAGTTTTACAGCATCTCTTTAAAACAAATACGGGAGTGAAACCATTATGAGCAACTTTAGGTCCACACATTCTTTCTGAATTTGTTGTCAGTTACCACATATAATTTCCTGATATCTTCCTCTGTTATGTAACTTAGTTGTCACTTATTTTCCCCATTCATTCACTCATTGCGGCGACTCTTCCTTTTCTGTTTCAGTCTAATCTCATCCCCTTATTCTCCCCCGGAACTAATAATTAAAAAAAAAAAGCATCTTCTTGATCACAAACAGAAAGTGGTTCCGTGTTTCTCCATCAGCGGTCCAGCTTTGATCTGAGGCGTTTGGCTTCCTTCCTGTAGGTTTTTCTCAATGAAAATAAAAAAAAAGAAAAGCAGAAGAGAGTAATGAATGAGTCCTACCTCTTCCAGACCTACCTGCCAAACCTGCTATCCTGTTGGAGTCAGTGACAGCTGCCAGATGTGTCATCGTGATGAAGCGCATGTTCTGATATCCTGTTGCAAAGCTGGCTAGAAAAAACAAAGATCTTCAGTTGATTGTTCATGATGTGCTGGCAGCAGAGGAGGATTTCGGTCCGAACTCTCGTGACATGGCCTGTTAATGTTTATTCACTAACTGTTTGAGATGGCTAAGCTAGCATCAGCTAAAGCTGTGAATGGAATGCTGATGAGTCATTTGTGTATAAATGGTTGCAGAAAACCAGGCGAACGCCCTGCTGACAACAGGTTTGATACAATAACCAGACAGGTGTGTGTAGCGCCGTGGCTGATCTGGGTGTGCTAGCTGTCAACTCTGGCTGCCTGCTCACATAATTTAAGGTGTCAATATGCGACAGCTTTGATGGGAACTCTCACTGGGGGCTTTTAGCGGCCTGCGCGCGGCCTCGCCGCTCGCTTCTTGTGTGAAGACAAATTCCCAGTGACTCAGCTGAGACTCGCTGATGAGCGATGCAGAGGAGCATAACGGCGCCCTCTGTGTCATGAATGCTCTCCTGTGTTGTAATTAATTTTCCAGGCCAATTCATGCCTAACATTAGGGGATGTGAACAGTGTGAGTTAATTGCATTCCTGACAGTAGATGTTTTCCCACTGGAATTCTGCATAAACTGATGTTCCTGGTTGGGCAGTGGCAGAGAATAATGTGTGAAGTTGGTAAATATGGAGGCGAAGCTGGCGACGGGCACGCACATCATCTATTCGATGTGCAGCTCTCGTGTTTGTGGTAGTAAATAGCCTACAGGTCTGCTCTCAGCAGCGCTAATGGGTTTATTCACACTAATGAGTTTCCTCGTGACGTCAAATAAGTCAAAAGGTATATAAATAAATAAGTGGGAGGCAGGATGCTTTGTTATGGATCATTCAATATTGTTACATAAGGGGAATTAGAAGATGGCCAGAGACCAGCAGCCCAGTAATTAACACACACACAAATGGAGGGAAGACACTTGGTTCTGTGGAGAACTGCGTATGATGCTAATCCCACAAACATGCACCGTTTTGATTGACTTTCAGGCTTCAGGAGCAGGATCAATACGGTTCTGCACTCTTAAACCCATCCGCTTCGTAATAAGAACAGATATTTCTACATTTACAATCAAATAATCCTGTCCAATGAAATGATTTCATTATTCTGCATGACATGTTCATGAACCTAGGAATATATCTGGTTCATATCATCATTTATATCATCTCCCTGAGTGACTATTATCTCTTTCAGTGATGAATATAGCTCTCATTTTTGGCTTTTTACTGCAGGTATTAAGTAGCTATGGCTGATTTTTTTTTTTTTTAACATGTAATGAAGCAACAATTAGTAGAGACTGTTTACATTATGTAATTAATTGAATACATGAGAGTGTGAGTATTGACTGACAGCTTATTTACAGGTCAGTCCAAGTTTACAGGTCTTTCTTGCATGCAACAACACACACTGATTTTCACTGTCCTGGCATCCTTCAGGTGACTTAAACACACATGTCACCATTCATCCATGTCGTTTGTGTGCACGCCCAGTTGCTGGACTCATGATTGGCTGGCAGTCTGAGGTAAAAGAGCTGGACTGGCCAATAAAACATGATGGAGACGGTCCTGAAGCGCAGGAGGTTTGTCTATAAAACCCTTGTGAGCGC
>BJFM01000117.1:16664-37561 GCA_016586285.1 Arothron firmamentum
GTGTGTGTGTGTGTGTGTGTGTGTGTGTGTGTGTGTGTGTGTGTGTGTGTGTGCGTGCGTGTGTGTGTGTTTCTAGTCACTGCCAGTCAAACAAACTGCATCCCAGGCGAGGTTGAGAAGTCCTCTAAAGGTCACTTTTCACCAAGTGTTTCATTTTACAGTTTAGTAGAGTAACATTTTAGAATGGTAACTCAATCCAATAGCTGCACGGAGGCATCACTCCATTTTGATAAAATGTACAGAATGTGCAGACAAACAGGTTGTTTCCAGCATTTTGAAATCCTTACTGCATTAGTCGCCATGGCGATAACATGATCAGACAGTTATCTGGCCCTTTAATCTGCACCTGTTGAATATCTAAATATATAAATGTAAACTGTCGTCACAGCTGCCTGCAGTATACCAACCCACACTTGTCAATTATTTGATAGCTGTTTGGATTGAAGTGTTAGCCTTTATTGCTGCTGTTTTTCTAGACTACATGTTAGTTACATGACTGAAGGTAACTGCATTTTTACCAAATTTGTAACTACTAAAAATAAAAGTTTTTAGTTTCACACCCAGAAAGTGATAGTGATCAGACATAAATGAATCTTAATACTTGTGATAAGATCAGAAGGGATTTTTATTTTTATCTAGCTAGACTAGAGTTTAGGAGATGAAGGACGGAGAAAGCAGAGAGAAGGAGGAGGTAGATTAGACAAAAAACTGACAATCTGTTGTTGTTGTTTTTTTTACTACCATAGGTTTATAGACACACACACACACACACACACACACACACACACACACACACGTTCATTAAATGATTCATGTGAGACCTGGCAACATCTGTTTAGGTTTGTTGATTGAGGGATGAGGATTAATCTGAATTATCCTGCACAATTTACGCTCAGACAAACACAGAGAGGATGTTACTCACATAAAGCGAATCTTAAGGTTTAATGGACACAGCTTCTGCATGTCAGGTGGTAAAGGTCACTAGCTTTTTGTGGCATCAAAGTCATGCTCATTTCTCCTTGGTCCATCTGAGTTAACATTATGACTCAAACCTTCCGCAGAAACTGCTCTTTTCCTGAGTTTGTAAAGAAAGAAGCACCACGTCTGGGGCTTTACAAGGCCAGCTGTTTGGTGGCTGACTGTCTGGATCAGTGGCTGTTGTGGGACAGCAACAGATGTGTGTGATATCTGTATGATCCGTGCTTGTTATATAACAGGATCATTCCACAGGTAACACACATCTGTACAAGGCAAGAAAGCGCTGAGATTAAACACTACATGGAAAGAAATAGCATGAAAAAGTAAATTTTGGGACTTATTGTATTATTATGGAGTTATTATAACCTTCGGGCTCATGCTCCATCTTGTCGTTATTTTGGTGGGGTGATTATTGGGATGTATGGACAAAAAACATGATTTTACAGATCTAAAATACAGAGATTATATAGTAACCAGTTTGGTGGGATGGCTGATATGGAAAACAATTTGGTCATTCTTATATTAATTTAAAGGCATTTGATGATTTGACAGATTGTTTTTGAAATCTGACACTGTGTTCTATGATGTCATGTCAGGGTAGTAAGTTACTTTAGTTAAAGTGCAGCTTTCAAATAGCAGATCACAGAACTCACTTTTCCTGTTTAAATCCAATTAGCTGCGCTACTAATTAGCCCACGAAAGCTGAAACTGCAAGTGTTTTGCAATGCAACCTTTTTTCACAAGAAACTGAAAAACATATTAATGGGGGTATTTGTTTCTTCATACGCAAGTCAGCTGATAATCACTCAGCCTCACATTTCTGGTTACACGGTCCGCTACCCGGACCTTGTATAGTCATAATCTTGTTGAGTGGTGCCATATTTGAATGCTGACTATCTTCATGAAAGCCTTCAGTTGTGTTCTTAATAAAAAATGAAATGAAATTAATGAAAATAATAGACATGTAAGACAGAAAGTGTATGTCGGTGTGCAACAACTGTTTCTCAGCGATGTGATTATGTTTATTTTTGAGAATTCCCCGTTTTTCTGTGCCCCTTTTCCCAACAATGAAACAACCTGAGACTGGAACCTTAAACATTGGTAATTTTTTTATTTGTTAAATGCAAGTTTAAATGAATCCATGCCAACAATGAACACCTTTGCATATGAATACAACAAATATACATTTTTGTGTTATTATTATTATTATTATTGTTATTATTATTATTATTATTATTATTATTATTATTATTATTATTATTATTATTGTTGTTGTTGTTGTTGTTGTTGTTGTTGTTGTTGTTGTTATTATTATACAGTATTAAAGTATTCAGAAAAATGTCCTTTATCATAAGATTTAATGGCTTCAACAATGAACAAAACATTTCCTTTTTGCAGGTAATATAAACAAAACTATAGTAAGAATTTTAGTTGTCATACATGGAATAAATACACCCTTGTAGCATAATTAATAATTATCAATGAAACCTACTCGAAAAAACAAAACCAAACCATCGAAAAAAATTCTTTGGACTTTTACATGTTGGAATTCATAGTTGCAATTATTAGAAGACTTTGCAGTGAAGTTGTAGTTTTACTGGTCACAGCAAAGACAGTCTGGGTTTGCTAAAATTCTGGATTCTTGTGATTTGAGAAGTTTTGAGTGGCGTCACAAAGACTTGTGGGTAGGTGCAGCGTTCCTCTGCCCCCGTGTTTCCGCCAGCAGAAGGTAAATCTTCAGCCACTTGAACAGCAAAATGAAGGGTATTGTCCTGAAACAAAGACAATAAATTCAGTCAAACGCATGAATGTGAGGCCTTGCGAAGGACAAGAAAAGGTCATAAAAGGTAATAATTGTTCAATCAGAAGTACGTTCTTACCGGTCCTTCAAATTCTTCTCGAGTGTACAGACGAATACGTTAAACATGAAGATTGTCAAGAATCTCAGGCCTTGATAAGTCCAGAACAACAACTCACGTGTCTGCTTGAAAAACAACTCCAGTCTGAGTGAGAGAGAGATTTAAAAAAAATCTGAGTGAAAATAAAACCACGTAACACTTGATGTGTTGTATTGCTAGGTAAATGCTGTAATCACCTGTGCCTGCCCTGGAGTGCAGTGTAATAAGTCATCACAACAGGCAGAAACAGGTAGGAGAGGATTCTTGCTGGAAGTCCAAGCACACCCAGGTAGGAAACAATGGTTCCCAACAGAACTAAAGTTTAATGATGAAAGTACAGTATATTAATGGAATTACTATCATTTTTGTGCATAAGTAACATCTGTGCATGTGTACCATTCTGCACCATACCAACACGAAGAGAATGATTTCTGTTTGACTTCTGCACGTCAGAGGTGCCTTCCTTCGGACCTGCGACATCTGTGAATGATGTCAGTACCTCCCTGTCTTCCTCTCTCTCCTTCTCCTTGTCTGTTTCTCCGTGAACTGTTGATGTCTCTTTGTTAGGGCTCTTTCGCTCTTGGAATTCTTCGTACACAGTCAAATAGGGGACAAGATCTGCACACAGGGGATGGTACGGAAGAACTAAAGCAGCTGGGACTGAGCATCAGAAGTCCTTTCCTGTTCATCCTGGGAAAATAAAGATGCCTCACCATTGCTCAGGAGGAAATGAATGCCATCTTTGTAGCCCCTATCATAGGCCTCTTCCAGAGTCTAATAGGAGGGAGAACACTAGAAATATTTTGGGCAGGGCATAGCAACATACAGTACAACCCTTAAATCAGTTATGGCCGCCATAACAAGGCACATCTACATTTGAAATTGTTTTAATATACAACTTTCATTTAATAGACATTATGTGAAATTAAATAAAATAATTAGGTTTTAAATTTTGCATCATTTATGGAAATCAGCCAATGACAAAATGCAAATGTTCAACATTACAGGTTAGTGTCTCCTGAGACAGCCCCAACTGACCTCCAAAGCCATGGGGTAGAGGGCATTTATGATCCTGAGGCTGTTGGCAATGTTGCCCTTCAACGTGGTTCCACTCACGACCATGTCCAACATGGAACTCTTGTCTTTGGGACAGATGTCAGTGTCTCCAGAGAAGGGAGACACCGTCAAGATATCGCTGCAGGACAAAGGCAGGACTGGCAGCATGCTAGTGAAGCCTCCATCTGCGTAATGCTGAGGTATAAAAGCATTAACATTATGAAACAGACCAAATATTACCACCAAAGAGCATTTTGTAAAACAGTAAACTTACTATTCCTTTGAGGGACGGAGGCATCATACCACAGTAACCAGGTACAAAGCAGCTACACAGCAAAGCCTAAGAGAGAGTGATAACTATGTTAAAGGAGGAAGGTGAGGTAGAGCCTGGGGCCCATTTCTGTTTTTCTGTCTCCGATGTAACATTTGCAGAAACCTTTTTATGCCCCCCGTGACTTTGGCTGGTATATTTCATGCACGTGGACAACATTTTTAGTGTTCCTGTTTCGTAAATAAAACCACAGTAAAAAAGAAAATGACAAATATATAAAATATAATAATGAAAACACCTGAAAATCAGGTGTACTGCAGCATTCTGTGGATTTTTAATTTTGCCTGCCAGCTGACAGCCAAAAATGTAAGATTCAACTATCTATCTAAACCTAAACATTTCTTAAAACTGGACTCTGGGTCTTAACGGGAAATTATAAATAAAGAAAGACCAAGGCATGAGCCAAAATATCACTGATTTCATGCCATAAAACCAACCTGTACAACATCCTCTTTGGACTCAAAGTCAGACATGATGGTGAGCTTGCCGTCATCCATTCGAGTCATGGCTACGGCAAGTCGCCCGTTGGCCAGATGGTGTGCATTGGAAGGAAGATGCTTGTGTAAAACCATTTCTAACCAGTGGAGAACATTGACCGAGGGGTTAAATGGTCCCAGCATGAAAGCCTTCAATTGTTTAGCAAAGTTAATCATCTCATCCCGCATGGAGACTGCAACACAGAACACTCTGAGTGAGGAAATGTGTATAGAAGACAGATTTGGGGGGGAAAAAATGAAGCTACTCACCCAGGCTGACTTCACACACCACAGCAGCCGCTACCAGGGACCCTGCAGATGCACCCAGGACAAACGGGGCTGAGCGGATCTTCCAGGGCGCGTAATTTAGCAAACACTGGGCGACCCCTAACTGGTAGGTTGCCATGAATCCAGATCCAGAGAAGGAGATGGACGGAGGTACGTCTAGAGGATGACAACTGAAGACTCCAGGGGCCATTTTAAAGGTGTCCTAAAACCTTTGTTTAGGAGGGTGGCAGCGTTCCTTCTAGTTTAGATAGACGAAGAAGGAGCAGGCAGATCTGGTGGGTGTTGGTTCGAAAATCGCCTCTTTAACAGCCTCAATTGGACACACATAATTTGTCATAGCCATGTGATAGTTTGAGGAACACAACATTTATCAATGACCTTTTGTTATTATATTTATAATATTCTTATCTATTTTGAAAGATCAAAAGCACATCGAATCATGATTTGAATTTTGAATGCTTTTGCAAATAATAACTGACAAATATTCTTCTTTAATAAAGTTTTATTCATAATCACATCCCTTTGACCAAATTAAAACACAAAATTCTGGTTGCTAAGCAAAATGATCAAGCATAAATCACATTTTGGACCGACAGTTAGGCATTCAAATAAATTAATTACCAAAACATATTTAAACAATCCTTTAACAAATGTCACCCCTTTTACCTAAACTTTGATTTTGAATTTATTTTGAAAGGCTTGTAGTAACAGCAGTGATTTTTTTTTTTTTTTTTTAATTTCTGGGGGTGGTTGTTAAAGGAAAGAAACCAACAATCCATTTCATTGATTTTGTTCATGAATGGGTTATTTTCTGTAGGTCCAATCCCTAGAGGATCACAGTTATAATTCTTTATATCCGTACTTATTATGGAGGAATTTTGATCTTATGTACAAGTTAATCAAACTGTTTCTGATCTTGTTGAATATTTTTTTGTTTTGTTTTGTTTTTAGTAAAAACTACAAATAGCAAAATTTATTCATTCTCTTCGAAGCTTTATATTCTAACATTAGACAGATTTTTGAAAGAATGTGCATCTGTACTGACTGAAGATTTAACACATAGCACTTGCTAAGGAGGAGTCTGTGGAGAGGCATGATCTGGAGAAACCTCAAAATGATCCTCACTCCAGTCATGTGGAGAACTGGGGTCTTGCAAGTCCTCATCCTGAGTGTCTTCTTCTGGTGTATTGGAATGATCAGTCAACAGTTTCTTGCTTTTAGGGAGTTTCAAAAATCTTCAAAAAAAGGCAGAAGAATTGATGTGTGTGATAAAGAAGTTAAAATACAGGAGGAAAATGAGCAGAAAGGGACTCAGACCTGAAGAGGAGTTTTTGTCCTCGTTCTTTTTTGATGATGTTCAATTTGTAGTAGTGCCGCAAAGCACGGGACATCTTCTCATACGTCATATTGGCTCTGTGCTGTTATATGACATTATATGTTTAACACCTGATACAAGTTGGTTTTACTGTTGTCTTCTCCATCAGTGCTGCTTTATCTCTGTGAAGCGAGGTTCACCAACCATACTACTCACCTTGTGGTTTCCCCAGAGCTGCGCCAGTCCATTTGGATCCACCACTCTGAACACAAGGTTGTCCTGGTCTTCCCATCGGATGTATTCTTGGTAACGATCATCACACAACAGCTTGTATACGTAGTCCCACAGCAATCTGCACTCTGGTCACAAAAATGACAGAAATCATGTTAACCATTGACATATAACATTGTTTACCAATGGAAGAACTGGAAAATCTAAGCTGCTAATACTAATACTAATGGAAATTTTCTGAAGTAATTATGTCATAATAATGTTACCTTAAAAAATATTATTTAAATCAGTACGCCCTCTGCTGGCCAAAGTATATAGAGGGAATACTGATTTATAGAGGTACTAGTGCATTAAAAAAAAATCCAAATAAATAAAAACTACCTGGGATTTGGCCACTGACATTATGAAGTGGGGAGTGTTTTGCTTTGTTTGGCTTGGACAAGTTTAGTGGCTCCTTGGTGACAATCTCACTTTGAGGAGGGATCTCCGCTTGGTTTTGAGGTGATGAAGGGGAAGCTGCTAAAGCGTTCATGAGGAAAGACGAATACAAAAAACAAGAAAAGTTGACAGAGACCAAAAAAATCAGATATGCATGACACAGAGAAATAGTTTCTGATACTGAGAAGTGCTATACTCACTAGTGTGTGTAGCTGGAGTGGGATACATGTAAACGATCACAGGACAATTTCTGACACTCGCCACGGCCTCTGGCGGGCCCGTCACAGTGGTTATACCTGCTGCAATCAAGGGAAAATGGACAACAGAGATATGAGGAAATACAAAAAGCATTTGAAGTGAAAGCAAAAGTGATTTTACAATCTGCAATTGCTTCCACTTCTTTTATTTAACACCCACTACTTGACTTGTGATTTGTAAAGCAAGGCAACTTGTGGCAGAAAAGAAATGTCCAAATTGATAGACAGAAGGCATAAAAGGTAAATATGCAATCATTTTGCATTACAAGATTAGCAAACATATACATATAAAGACAAAGAATGAAAATATTGCCCACAGCAAACTTCTAGGTCTCTTTATGAAAAGCTCAATGAATAATGCACTTACATGACAAACATAGTGATTAAAGTCATGGTGTTTAGCTTTTAACAATGAATTAAAGTACATAAAGTAAGCATCAGTGTGATGTGTTGAAAAAGATCAAGAAGTACTTCTATTTGTATCTGTGTTGGATCTGTGTTGGATTTACTGCATCTGAGAGATGCAGTAAATCAAATGAAATACTCCATCACAACCAACCTTGGCTGTCACCACCTGCGGCTGACTCTTGGTCATCGAGAGGAGGGATCCGACGACTGACTTTGCTGTCTGTGTTCACAGGGAGCAAAGAAGGCCTTTTTGGGGGGTGACCCCGCCTTTGCATTTTCACACACTGCAGAATCTCGTACAGAACATCACCTGCACAACGCAGAAGACAAACGTAATGAGCTCCAGGAGGTGATGGCCTGTAGATTTGCACGCACATTTACCTGAGCTGGGGCAGCGGCACCTGAAGTCCTCTTTGGTGAGCAGACACAAGGCTCGGCCGTTCATCTCAAAGCGTCCCTTCTCAGGCCGCCGTAGTGAATATTCCTTTTGCGCCCAGTGGAGCCACAGAGCCACATCTTCTTTGTCCCACAGTGATGGGTTTATTCCTGCAGGTCATTCAAGGACACACACAGAATGGCTCTTAACAGAGATCCCTGGGTCTGCTTTCCCATAAAACAAAGACTCACGCAGTCGTCCAGGTAGGTGCCACAGGTCTTCCTGAGTGGGGGGGCTGCCCACGGGAAGCTTAGTGGAGCTGGAGTGATGCACACTGACAGGAGTGTTTCCATGCAACATGGATGTAGGATTGTTTGGTTTGCTTGCTGGTTGTCAGTCAAAATCACACATGTACATGAAAAAAACAAAACAAAACAAAATAAAAATAAAAAACAGATAATGAAATGAACTCAAATTACAGCAGGATTAAATGAGTTGATCAAAAATGGGTTAAGAAATTCTACCCCAGAAACCTCAGCTTACCTTGGTCAAAGGAGACGAGGAAATCCTCTCCACGCAAATACACTCGATTGAACCATAAACCAGGTTTGTCGCCCTGGTCACATAGTTCGCCAAAATTTTAATAATAATAAAAATACATCGCAAATCAAACCTTCTTAAAGCCCGTTACACGTCAGTCTCTCAGTAAACCTTCGATGGCAAAAAAATAAATAATACATTTCACATTGCATTCTTCCGGGAAGTGAAAACGAAAGAAATACTATCCTCGCTCAGGGTTGTGCGCAAAACAGGCGGACTGGAGGTGGCGGTTGCGTAGCGCAGTTCCCAAAATGACTGTTTCAGTTGCGCCTCGGAACGAAGAGCAGCATTTACAAATCAGGGAAGAAATGGTCACGGGGAGGAAAAACTCCTCCTTTTCTTCTTTCGCGGTTTTGTGATTGTATGGATAGAATAATGTCATAACAGAGGTTATAAATGATGTGGAACTTTGAAAAAGAACAGAGCAGTACGCGTGCGCTGCTCCTCCTCCAAACCAGCCCCAATACAGTACCAGACCTCCTCCCTCCTGACAACTCTGAACCGGATCATCCAAAGACCAGGTAAGAGGCTGTAAACTGCGAACTTCAGAGTATTATTCGTTAATTTAATCAACATTTTTCGCCGTGGTTTATTTGGATAAAAGTTTTATTATGCCGAATGGTGGAAGCATGTCAACCTGAGATTTCAAGTTCAGTGCGAATAAAGATGAAGACATCTAACACGAACCTGCAAAATTATGATTTTTTTTTTGGGGGGGGGGGAGGTGGGTATTTTGCTCTGACCGGATATGCACCGATCTTCTCTTTCACCAGTCATGTGGGCTGAAAAAATGTCGCAACAGCTGGGTCGGCCAACACGATCCGTGGCAGGGTGGCTGATTAGCAAGTTCTTAAAAGTAAACAATCGGATGGTTGAGGAAAAGGCCGTGCTGCACTGCGGGATTCAACCTGGAGATACAGTCCTGGAGTTGGGTCATGGACCAGGACTTGGTCTGCACTTGGCGGCTAAAATGCTCAAGGGGCCCAGAGGTCACCTTATCGGGGTGGATCACTCCGAATACATGCATCAGGTTGTCTTTTTTTTTTTTTTTTTTAATGATTTTGTGATAATATTATTATAAGCAGCCTTTTAAAACTTTTTTTTTTCATTTGTAGATGGCAAGTAAGAGACTTAAAGACCTCATTGCCAGTGGAAAATTGACCCTACACCACTGTGATGTAGCAGCAATGCCCCTGGAAGATAACTCTGTGGATAAAGTCTTCCACTGTAACTGCTACTATTACTGGCCTGACCTCCGGAAGGGAGGTGCAAAGATCCACCAGGTGATGAAACCAGGTAGGCACCAATATTGTGTGTATCATTAAAATTAAGGCCTTATGCTCTTGTCAAGAGTTTGTACTTCTTTTTTCATGTCATAATTTCCCACAGGAGGTCTCATGGTGACCACGCTAAATCTGTCCCAGGTTGCTGCTGTGAGTAAAAAGAAACTGTTTTCAGGGGAGGACTGGCACCCTGATGCCTATATGGCAGCTCTGCGAGATTCTGGCTTCACTCATGTCAGAATGGAAGATAAACAGGATAAATATGTTACATATCAAGTTATCTTTGCAACTGCATCCAAATGCAATTAAAATGAGAGAGAGAGCATGTGTGTTTTTATTCTATTGATAGTTTAATGTATTTTTTAAATTACTATATGCTCTTTTCCAGCAAGCTTTATTATCATTATTATTGTTAGAATTAATTACATAATGAAGGTCCAGTCACCACAAAACTTTTTTGTATTTGAATTCCCCTGGACTTTCTCAATGTTAGCCCTGTGATGAGCGAGAGAATTGTCCATACTGTACCCTGAAGTAGAAGATGGATGGATGGAATAAGACAAATAACAGAAAAACTTAGAAGATGACAGAAAAAGATGGAAATTGAAAGAATAGTTTATACTGGTATATAAACGTGGATTATGAGTCTGAATTTGAGCATTCCTTTTTAAATTATTGTTCTAAAACAGGGGGGCCCACACTTTTCAGCTTGCGAGCTACTTATAAGATGCCCAAGCCAAAAAGATCTACCTACAATAAAAATGCAATAAACACATATTTACCTATTATTGTTATTCTTATTCTTATTATTGTTGTTGTTGCATATTTCCTCTTTTTTCCCCTTTTAGGATAAAGTATGTTTTTAATTTAATTTAAATTTCATTTATAACATTTTGGTGTATCTTGCATAACTGAATTAACCATCATTGCACATTATAACTGTGCACATTCTTCAGACCCAGCTGCGGAAACAAATAAGGGGGGCATTGGATTTTTTCAGGACCTACACCTTTTTTTACAACCTGCATTTATCTGCCTCAGGCTGAACGGTGGCCATATATGCACTACAATTTAAAAAATCACGGTATTGTAGTGCTGTGTTCATTTATTCAATTCTCAACTCACTCTGAGGGGGCTGAGGTGTCCAGAGAGCAGCTGCTCTACTTCTATTCGAAAACATGAGCTGTCAAATGAACGCTGGAGTTAGCATCCATGCTAGAGCCTAGCATGGACGTTAACTCCAGCGTTACTGTTGCCTTTGGTGCTTAGGTTTCTAATGGAAGTGATGCTGTGCGGCGCTGCCGTCACTTGTCTTTTTTTTTTAAATTCCACCAAAAAACAAAAAACAACAACAACAACAAAAAAACACCTTCAAATATCCATTGCATTATGGTTCAGTCTGTATCACGCGAACGCTGCGCACAGTGTCGACCAGGTAGGCGGTAAACCTTGACTTTCAATTGGCTAAACACGTTGTTTTCGTTCGGTTGGATTGGTTGGATTGATTCAGAAGTTTGCGGAGTTAAAGATCAGACGTCAGATTGGTTGTCCTGTGTGTTAATCAAAACACAAGCTTCATAATGCAGATGGATGTCATGCGATCTACCTGCACTCCCTTTGCGATCGACCGGTCGATCACGATCGACACCCCTGTTCTAAAATGACAATCTCTCAACCCTTCAATCTGTTCAGTTTGGTAAATAAGTTCTCCTGAACAACAGGTGGCGATAGCGGCAGTTTTATGAAGCGAAGAAGAAGAACTGCTACCTTCCAGAGAGGGAAATCCAAAACTCTGTTTTTCTTTTCCGTCTGTAATTTCTAAATTTGTGTTTTCTTTTACGGGTAAGGCTCTAGGTTTTTAATATGCTGTTTACAATTTTGACCTTGTCAAAACGGACATAAACGGACTGTTATTAGCAAGAAAAACATACAACATGCAAGCCACATTGTAGTTGCTGTTTGCATCGAGGCAGAAGACCCAGAAACTGAAACACGTCTCTTTCGTCCGTTTTTAGCAACAATGCAAAGGGCTTCTCGTTTAAAGCGTGAACTTCAGATGCTCAGCACCGAGCCTCCTCCGGGAATAAGCTGCTGGCAGGCCGAGGAGCAGATAGACGAACTCCGGGCCCGTCAGTATCCTCACAAACTAAAATAATAAACGCTACATTCCTGTGCAGCGTGTTCTAATTTGTGGATGACAATCTAATGATAAAGCTTCTGCTTCTCCCTTTGTGTTACAGAGATAGTTGGTGGAACAGAGACTCCATATGAAGGCGGAATTTTCACGTTAGAGATAAAAGTCCCGGAGCGGTATTTAATTCAGTTTTAATACGGATCATTGACCAACAGTGATACAGATTATAAATACCGATCATACATATTATAAAACTTTCTTGTAGCTATCCATTCGAGCCTCCCAACATACGGTTTTTGACCCCCATTTACCACCCCAACATTGACAGTTCGGGACGAATCTGCCACGATGCTCTCAAAATTCCACCAAAGGTTGGACCTAATTTTTCCTCTTCAGTGACAGAGATTATATGAATGAATAATAGAACAAAGTAACAATAAACACCTTTTTTTTTTTTTTTAAAGGGTGCCTGGAAGCCATCCCTCAACATCTCCACAGTCCTGACCTCCATTCAGCTGCTCATGGCTGAGCCCAACCCAGATGACCCCCTTATGGCTGATATAGTAAGTTTTATATAATTTTTATTCTCATCATATGCGTTGTCCCTTAACAGTTATATGAAAGCAACACAGTGACAATACTTTATTATATTGATATAATTATGAAACTAGAACACAGTCCTTACAAATTGGCAAGTGCTACTTTGCTGTGTTTGAGTAGAAACAATCTTGTTGTCATTACGATGCAAACCTATCTTTTAAGATAAGGTATATTCCATGTAATTGTGCTTCCACTATATGCTGTATAATTGAAAACATGTTTCTGAAATGCAGTCATCAGAGTTCAAATACAACACACAACTGTTCATGGAGAAGGCCAGAAAGTGGACCCAAGAACACGCTTTTCAGAAGAATGAAGTAAGTCTCTCTTTTATGACAAACTGTCTTTTTAATTTACATTTTTTTCATTACTGTTTTTTTATTCATGAGTAATCGGTGCTATTCTTTCCTATGTAGTAGCATTTTTCATCCACAAGGTGGGGCTGTGGTCCTTCTGCACAATGTTATCCGTTGGATTAAAGTGGTTTTATTTCTATTTATTTAACCTCCAAAGTTAACGCTGTTGTTTTTGAAAAGTAAAATGGGCTGTTCTAATAATAATCTCCAAAATGCCTTGTTTGTGTTTTTGTTCAGGGTGCGATGGATGACACCAAAGAAAATATCCCGGACCAGAAAGCTTCGTCTCATAAAAGAGTCGCTTTAACTGCACACCAGGAGGGAGAAACAGCAAAGAGATTCTGCATGTAATTTTTGATTCACTGTCCTCCTTCTGCCTTTAATACAAATAATCATTTTCATGTCAATATCTAAATATTCTTTTTATGTATGGATTTATTTTACCTAAATAAATTTTCTTTAAGGTGAATTTATCATTTAGAACTTTTGTTGCAGACTCAAGATGCCTTCATGTGGCATGGTAGTGCATTGCTTTATATTAACATCAGTCCAATCGTTATTTCGTATATTTAATATGAAGATATTTTTATTCAAACATATGCATAGCAGTTGTATACAAATTATGTACATCCAAAATTGCATTTTTACAAACTAAGAGTTTATCTTAAACATATAAAATAATATATTTGCTGTTTATCATATAAAAAGGGAGACAAACATCACAATGCTGTAGTGAGTCAATACCATGGTAGTTCAGAGGTAGTTACATCGTATGTACATATTTGTAGCCTATTCTAATGTCTGTTGACAGAGAGCCATGCCATGGCTGTGTAATTTTGTTCCTCCTCCGATGTTGCATATTTAAGACAAATTTATGTAAACTACGTTACTGTGCGATCTGACGCCTGTTCCATCATGCCACATGCAAAGAGATACCATTTTAAGGAAAACCTTGCACATTATCAAAAAAACGTTCTCTAAAACAAAAAAAATGTTAGCTTACCCTGGTAAAATTTATGACGACTCCCTTTGTTTGAAACAAGCCTTAGCATTAAAATAGATTATGCATTACAAAAATCGATACAGTAACTCCACTTAAAATGTAACCACTCAATCTGTAACCGCTAATCATGATTTATCACATTTAGTATAAACATTACAAATCTACTGGTTCTAATTAATTCCAGCTAAACCTCTGATTTGCCAGCTACCATTTTGTTCCATGCAGTTTTCAGTTCTCTTGTCATAAAAGTCCTGGATTGATGCGTTTCACTCAACTGGATAGCGCTCTTTTATCAGAATCGAACTTGTTGCTCCCTTTGAGAGTTTTAAGTGTCAAGACAACTTTTGGATGCACCTAAGAGGTGTTGTTCTCACATTCTACTGTCTCTGTGGACTCTATATGCGATGCTTGTCGGAGAGGTCTCGGTGTGACTGTTTCAATGACAATCGTTGAGTGTCCTCATGCAGAGGTTCATGGAGGAGTTGAGGTTGCGGGAGAGCGATGTAGAGAACAATTGTTCAGAGTCACATCTGGATCCAAGCTCTTTGTGCAGTTGTTCAGGCTCCCTTGTTCTGTCCCCCTTTCTCTATCTCTGGCAGTGGGTATCTGACAAGGGATAAGTAGAAGCGAAGAAGCAGAGGAGGATTGGGAAAACCTGATGGGATCTCGTTGGGAATGACGAGCGGACACCCCATTGTAGAGAACGTTGGACTCGACCAAAGAGTCGGAGCAGGAGCTCTTCTCCGTCCCCACGGAAACCAAAGAGTCCAGAGTGCGGTCCCTACGCAGCTTTGGGCGCGCTTTGGGATGAGGCCAGAGGAAAAACTGGGAGAGGTCTCGTGTGAAAAGGAGGAAGAGGAGAGGATTGAGGCAGGCAGGTAGTGGCTGAAGAAGCAGAAGAACTGATTTGAGCACCTCCTCTCCCAGGGATAGGAGACCCAGCAGGGAGCACAGGGACAAGAAAGCTACCGGTACATAAAGGAGGCCATTGGTGAATATTAGCCACGCAACATGTTTAATCATGGCGCAGTCCCACAGGCCATCACACTCTCCTCGAAGTAGCTCCCAGTAAAGGCGGATATGTGAACCTGTTACTATCAGCAAACACAGAGTGTTCATCATGATGAGCGCTAAAGAAAAGCCCAGCGAGGAGGGCAGTCGAGAGGAGGGGGGTGGCAATGGCGATGGCAGACAGAAAGGTGAGGATCCATACTCCCCCACTCCGACCAGCGGCAGAGAAGCCAGGGTGAGGGAAAGAACGAGGCAGAAAAGTGCACATGTGCGTACGCTCCCAAGGGAAGGCAACTTTCCATAGGCACGGGCACACGTCATACTCACGCCACACTGCACAGCTGCCAGAGTCAGCAGCAGCACGCTCGCCTCGGACGCAAACACCCAGACCCAGCCTGTCACCTGACAGCCAGACCCCGCCTCCCAGCGGGCGCCATGGTCAGCAAACTCTCCTAGAGTGAGAGCGTCCACAAAGGCCAGGCTCCCTGTGCACATGCCTGTCAGCAGGTTGGAGCCGCCCATGCAGGCCACGGTGAAGCGGAGCGGTGAGAGGTAGCTGGGGGAGCTGAAAAGGGACAGAAGCAGAAAGGAGTTCCCCAGGAGAGACACCAAGGAGATGGACCACAAGCCTACGCGAACAGGCCAGCTGCCCAACAGAGAGTCACAGGGACAGAAAGGACCTGCAAAGAGACAACCCATCAGCTGTGCATCAAAACAGTCGTAGACACAATCAAAATCCACACATTTTATTTCACTGCTTCACCGCACACAAGACAGCCTCACTTACCTGGAGCAGGAGTGCACTGGACACTGGTCTGTAGTTTGGATTCTTCTATTTCTAGCTGGAAGTCCTCCAGGTCAGGGTCATCTGGAATTGAGCAATGTTGGTGTCAAAAACTCATGAGCTTCCGTGGAGTTTAATCTGCATGTGTTTAGTGTGTAAATAGCCGACACTTGTAACAATACTGCTTTGTTCTCCATTTTCTTACAGTGTGTGTCAACGTGGACAGGGTACATGGGCGCTGTCCTCTTGTGGAGATCCTCATCGGCGTGGCTCTGCTCTGCGTCCCACTGGCCGGCCGCTTTGTAGCTGTCACAGGATCCGTACATGCAGCACTGGTAGGCATAAGGCATCTCTATTACCCTGTAAGAAAGAAGATACGATAACTTGACAAACAGCCTGGAAAAAAAAACAAAAAAAAACAACAATCCACAGCAGATGCTCTGAGGAGGGTTTATACCAATTCTTTGGAGTTGAATCTTAGGTTTTGGACACAATATTAGATATTCACATGAATGTTCCAGTACAGTATTTATCTTTTTCCTGTAGCATTTGACATCATGTATCGTAAAGCATACATGATCTGTATTATGCAAACATTTACAGTGTAGTAATTGATTTTGACGTAGGGTTCTGGCAGGAGACCTGTTTTGGATGAAGTTCTTTAGCAATGTTGACATCACTGCTCACCACCATCCCCTCTCATTTTGAAACCCATAGAGCACTTTGTAGAAATGTCTCATAAAAAAGAAAAAAAAACTGAGGTGCTTGCAGTAATTAGCTTACTGTCAACACTGCCTGCATTTGGTAAATTGAAGGTATTAAAAGGAAATCATGTCAGGGAGAAAATTGGAAGGGTATGTGCGTGTATTACCTCATGCGGGGAAAATGATCAGGGCTGAAGGCGTCATATAATTCCACGTTGCCTCTGAGTTTGAGATGGGTGAGACCACCTAAACCTGCCACAGGCACTGAACTCAGCCGGTTTTCAGTCAGGTCCCTGAAACCAGCGCAGAGGGAAATGGAGGGAAAACGGTGAGTTCAGGCCATGATTTCACTGGTTTTGGTTACAGGGAAGAAAAAGGCTTGTGTCTTTTCCTCTCTCGCATTCCATTCTGGAGTTTAAACACAAATCACTCACAACAGAAAAGAGGTGTTTTGGAGGGTGGAAGAAGACTCTTAGTGACAAGCATGTGTTCACTCACAATTTCATCAAGGATTGTAGCGAGGCAAAAGCGTCCGGGTGGATCCATGTGATCATATTCCAGCTCAGGTCCCTGAAACATTTAAACAAATAGAGCAGAAATGGATGGAAAGAAAGCTTAAGCTGTTTAATGTAAGAAAAAAGGCATCTTCCCAGAATTTCATCAAATTTTAATTTATAGCTGTTGAATGCTTCCGTCCACGGAAATAATGTAGGAGGTAATGTACGACTTACAGCGCTCTCAGGGAAGTGAGCTGCTGAAAGGTGCTCAATTCTATCCTCCTGATTTGGTTATGCTGCAGGCCTCTGTCGACACACACACACACACACACACACACACACACAGAGTATATAAAATGCGCAAACGGAAGTGTTGAGTCCAATATGCGTGCGATGGTGTCAGGGGTTAAGTTACTCACATCTCCTGCAGCGAAGAGCAGCGGTAAAAGCTGGGCAGATGCTCTATCTGGTTGTAGGACAGCTCCCTGCAACAATACACAAAGCACATAAACAGTGAGCAGCTGTGATTGCAGCGTGGGAAATGATGGCCCCGGCGAGGGTATTTGGGTATAGGTTCAGCTCCGTGAGTATGACAGGACAATCGTTTTGTGGGTGAGTTGGGTGGGTGATTGGATTTCACAGCACAGTGATTAAACAAATGCATTGGGGCTCAGTCGGCATCAGCTCTCTTTTTTTTTCTTGTACCTCTCTGCGTCCCCGTGGCGTGAACGTATACTCACAGCACTCTCAGGCGAGGCAGCTGCTCACACAGATCCGGAGGGAGCGCTGAGAGTCCGGCTCGAGTCAGCGTTCTGTAGAGAGAGGGAAGATTCTCTGGTCATTGTTAAAATGCAAGCGAGCGAGAGGAGCCCCTGGTCCAGTGAGCCTAACTCAGACAGACACGGACCAAAACTATCTTAGCACGATCTCTTTTCTCAGTGTCCTGTCTGTTCTGTAGCAGAAGAACCAGATAGAAGGTCCACCTTGGTTTCAAGTGCCAGATATTCAGGAATTAATTGTTTGGGATTTATTTGGGAGGTTTTAGGAGGGATTTACTGGTGAGCGCAGCACTACTAAATTGCTTGCTAGACTAGAGTACAGCTGAAATAAATGATGGCTGAGTCAAAAAGCCTCTGGCGGAGGAAGATATCACTGTCAAAGTCCACTACAGAGACGCAGCTTTGTGGGTTCACAACAAGGTGCCCTCTATCTGAGAGGAGGCGTTGTTATGACACCAGCATGCGTGGCTGCCAGTGGAACATGCTTACTGCTGACAGAGGTAGAAGAAAATTCTGCTAAATGCTGCAAACTGGAGCTGCACTGTGCAGATGGACAATGAGCCAAAACATACTGTACCATGACTTACATGACTGAATCAGTTGCCTGATCTCAGCCTTCATAAAGCAGCTTTTATTCAACAGGAAGACAATTGAGAGATCAGAATTCAAGTGGAGAGAAATACAGCTTAATGCTTTTGATATGTAAGAGTCCAGATGATTTGTGCTTTTTGTGACATTTATTGTTGTGATGCCGTAAATAACGCAAAAAATCTGATTTGGGTGACTCACAAAATTTCTAGGCTGCTGGTTCCTTTCAGATCTGGAAACTCTTGAATCTGGGTTGCTCCATTGAGGGAGCTGTAAATGAACAGAGAGAAAAGGGTCAGACAACTCTTTTTCCTTCCTCCCCCTCTCCCCCTGTCTGACTCACGCATACAGGCACACACACACACACACACACGCACGCAAGCACACACGCACGCACGCACTCAGGTCCTGTCTAACAGCTCATTTCAAGCCATCAGACTTTTCTTCCAAAATCAACACAGGCTGTTTTGGCTGTCTCAACAGACATCATAAGTCACACTATTCAACATGTTCTTACAGCACACTCTTGCTTACTACATCAGCGCACAGCGCCGCAATGCGCTAACACAACATCATTCAGTAGGGCATTACACGTCCACTCAACTTTCACTGCTGGGGACAGAGGATGATTTAAACAGTGTTTAGGCTAACTCACTCGGATTGTTTCTACTAGCTGCATACTTACAGTGTGTGCAACTTTGGTAAGAACTGGAAAGCGGATTTTCCCACCAACTGGATGGGATTCTCGTAGAAATGACTTCAAGAAAAAAAAAATATAGATTGTGATATGGATGTGTGATGATTTGTCATAAAATAGCATTATGTTTTGTATTATGTATATAGCTTACATGGTTTGGAGCTGAGGGTTTCCCGCAAAGGCCCTCTCAGGGATGATTTTAATATTGTTGTTATGGAATCCTCTGTAAATATAGAAACATTGCGTTAGTTACTCAATGTGTTTCCAATTTTGCATATATTGGTGTTTTATTTTGTTTTAATGGTGTGTTTGTGAGCAAGAGTGCAGTCAGATGTCCTCATGTTGCACCTGCCATTGCACAGCTGAAAAACTTTTTTTTTTGGATAAATGAGATGTAAACACGCACTTGCACACTGACACACATTCACACTGTGAACATCTGCTGAAGTTGAAAAAAACTTTGTGTGCATACATGCAGACCAGTGTGCGTGCATGTGCGTGTGTGTGTGTGTGTGTGTGTGTGGGGGGGGGGTCCTAGGCAACACCTGCTTCAGGCGAGAGAGAGTGTATCCGAGTGCCACATTAAAATCACTTAACGGGATTACTTGGGATAAAGCAACCATGATAGTCATGTAAGGCAGGTGGGTTTGTGTGTATGTGTGTGCCAGCGCTCTCACAATTCCTGAAGTTTGCTCAATGTCCTGATGGCCACAGGAAACTCCTGCAGATCATTGTAGTTCAAATCCCTGAGAGACAGGCAGTCAGATCAACAGTTATGATTAGATAATATATGGAAACATAGAATCCGAAGCAGGAAGGAGAAACTATTCCCTGCAGTACAAATCGCAATTCAATACAGTGTGTTATTTTCAAATGTGATAAAGGGTGTCCGACCGTGCATGTATACACAGCCATTTCCTCACTTGTGTGAGAGGCTGACAGCTGCAGAAGTGACGTGTGGACATGACCCTTGACCCTTGCTGCTCTAACCTGATTACTTAGGTCTGCCTCTGATTAGTTTCCCAGAAAACACTGTATCAAAACAACAGTTGCTATGGATGATACATAATCAAACAGGTGGCAGGTTGTTTTTTATTTTTTTCCTCTTTCACTTTTTTCTTTTTACGTCAGTACTGCAATGTTGTACGTGAGTGTGCCCACAACTGCATATGTACTGCATGTATGGAATATTTGATAAAATAGATGGCTGTCATAACTTTTTCAAAGTTTTATTTAATTGGTTATACCTTTATTTAATTAATTAAAAAAAAGTTCAAGCAGAAAGAAAGGGAAAAGATGGAGGCTCACTCACCCTTTTTTTCATACCTTGCGGCATACATGCCTTAATGATTTTATGATCCATACTAAGGTTTAAGAGGGCTGCTGGTGATGCAAATGGTCTCATAACTTCTCTTACTGTGAGATTAACACCTCATACCAGCCGAGTCCCCACGTCAATGACACCTCCAGTCTCATCTCGCTGAATCATCTGTCTCTCTTACCCTTTGATGGCCCAAGCATGTTAACACACACTATTTTGGTCCAGTGAGCTCCACTTCTCTTTTTCTAATTCTCTAGTTTCCTTTCATCAATCCTCTGACATTTCTCCTGTTACTAGACACTCCCTTGGATAGATAATGAATTTCCAGTGTTAAAGCGGCCACATGTTTTTGAGGCCTTGGCTGGCGATGTGCGCGCTTATCTGCACACACATGCATGTGCTTTCACAAACGCATTTATTTTTTTTATTTTACACTTCAACACATTGTTAAGCAGCCACCAGGCTACCAGAAAGACTGTCTTTTTTTT
>BJFM01000117.1:58051-107766 GCA_016586285.1 Arothron firmamentum
ACACACACACACACACACACACACACACACACACACACACACACACACACAGAAAATATTTTCAACAATTTTTTTTTTTCACTAAAATCCCCGCTCCCCCAACTATTATAATTTCTCTCCCTCCGTCTGATGTTTACACTGTGACCCTTGGTCGCACATGATAGGAATCATTCCATCAACATAATGGCTAAATGACACGCACACAACTGTTACAGTCATGGTCACTGTACATACAGGGACAGGATGTTGTCTCTGGCACGCATGAGTGTTTGCATGTGCATGTGCCTTTTAGATTTGTTTACTTTACGTTACTTAACACACGCACAATACATTTATCAGTGATATTAAAGTCTCTCTCCGACAGTTTCTATCCCCTCTTTCACCTCCTACTATTCTTTTGTACTTTCTCTTTACCTTCACTGCTTTGAAAAAAAATTCTTCAATCACTCTGGGTGGTCTTCACACACGCATGCACTTAAAAACTCACTAGTAATGCACTAGTTGTGGTTTCCTTTCCTCAGCCAAAATACTATTGGAAGTTATTGTCCTCAACCCTAGCGTAAAGCATCACCTACTCATGGCGCTACTGCCAAAGCAAAACAAAATGCACACACACACTTTACCTTTTATTAGTACACACTGATGACAAGACACGCTGAAAGACGTTTTGATACCTGATTGTATTTTAGTGGTAAATATGTGGTCTACTGCTGGCAGGGCTTCTTTTCTAGCAGCAGACATAACACACATATAGATACACACCTTTTGACCCGTCATTCATCTCTAGTGATATCAAAGAGAAGTTCTTTGAAATTGTCTCACATGACAGCTCATTTTTCACAGAGCCCAAGGAAATGATTATTGTAATAAATCTCTTATATATCTGCCCTGAGCAGTTGGAAAAAAGCCCTGGAAATTAAGAAATCCACAAAGCCTATTTGCAAATTGCTCAGTATGCAACTTTTTTTTTTTTTAAACCGATCAGTCCTTTGTTATTTTACATGTGTGAAAAGGTCAACCACATGTGCAAATCAGTGGAAAATGGAATGAATCACGCGTCCCTCTGCATTACAAAAACATGTAGTTGCGCTTACTTTGAAGAGCTCTCCAATGACACGGGTGAATGATGTAATGTACTTTCACAGTCTTGTATCCATGTGGTTTGTAACGGGGTCTGTTCCCAACCAAATTCTTGTGACCTCAGCTGCCTACAGTCAACGCTGCAGGCTAATCCTGGCTGCACAGCACAGCGGGACGTTTTGGACAGCTCACCGTGGTCCTGGTGTGGTTCCGGACCTGCTGAGATTTTAGTAACCCAGGATCGGTGATCTGAAATGATCCCCAATAACGATGCCTACGTAAGCTGTAAAAACGTTTAGGCACACAACTGAATAACCAGAAAAGTCCTCAACCCTCAAACCATTTGACATTGTATCAATTTATAGGTGTGTAGATCTTTTTCTGGCAATAAAGTGATGATTTGTTGGCCTGATGGATCTGTATTAGAGGTTACTATTTTATTTGATTGTAAATAAAATACAGTGTGAGAAAGCCAGGAGTGTGACTGTGTGTGTGAGAAGAGAAACCCACCCCACCCATACACACACACACACACACACACACCTTCAACCGTGTGTGGGCGTGTGTAGAGTTGGTTGTTTAGTGTAGTTATCTTATTCTAAATCAGCCCTCAAACTCACTAATTGGTCCTGTTCCACTGTTAGCTAAGGAGGGGAAATGAGCAATTACGCTTGTGTTTGAAGATAATAGTGTGTGTGTGTTTGTTTGTTTGTGTGTGTGTGTGTATGTGTGTGTGTGTGTGCGTGTGTGTGTGTGTGTGTGTGTACGTGTGTGTGCGTGCATGCGTGCGTGCGTGCGCGTGCGTGCGTGCATGCATGCACACACATGTATGTGTGCATGTGCGTATATGGAACTGTTTGAATGGTTAAGACCAGGATAGACGCAGTATCAGGTCATCCCTGTTTTTGTTTTTCCTTATTTTCAAAAAAAAAAAACACCCCTCTCTCATGTTCGTTCCTCCTCGTGCGTAAGTATGTGTGCGAATGCTGAATTAGCCGTGTGACCTGCACCACAGCACTTGCTGGATGGGGTTGGAGAGTGTATTTCACCTCCATAAACTCCACACGTGTTTTAACTTTCAAAGGAACACAGTGAAATCCAGCCGTTGCTGGCTCCCACAACAGCCAGAACGCCATCCGTTGCTTGAGTGCATTTACCTTTGTCTCTCAGAATCTTTTTTTTGTTTTTTTACATAAATTATTGATCTTTCCTTGCTCCCCCTAAATCCTGTCACACCCTTGTCCTGTAAAACCCTTGTCGAGCCCCCAGTGAATGGCTGCTCTATCACACTCTCTGCCCTGGATTTGACTTCTTTCATTCTGATATCACTAATCACAGATGCTCTAGGGTGCTCTGAGAGGACAACACAGTGATGGATGATGTGGCCACACACACACCGAGATGGCCAATGATATTTCCCCTCTTTGATATCTGTTATTACTGTTATTAAACAGTTTTACTAAATACTTTTGATGTAATATCTATTGTATCGTCCATCATACGCTGTTAGCTCATCTGTGATTGGTTCAATGTGCTCATTTATGTGCTCATTTACGTACATACAGTACGTAATGTTTCCTTAGTTTCTTTGAAAAGCACCAACAGATACAGTTTTCTATTATTATTAAAAAGAAATCATAAACGCACACATCAACCCTTCTGTCATAAAGCTGGCTATTAAGTCTCACACACATACAGACATCTGTGTTCAACACAAGCATCTGTTGCACGCTTGCGGCTTGCAGTCACACTTGCATACATTCATACGAAGACATCCACATGTGCGCGCGCGCACACACACACGTACACGCACATTCTCATGCTGGCTTTCCAGTTGGTGTGTAGCAACTTGATACTCAAAGAAGTGGTCCAGTAATTTTGCCACAGCAGTCAATATGCACACACACACACACACACACACACACACACACATATGTTTGGTTATGTTGTTTTTTTTGTCCTCGTGTATTCATGTTCTGTTGTTGATTGCCGGTCAGACATTAAACCCAACCTTTCTTTTGGCTCTGCCTTTAAAAGATGAATATTTGTTTCAACTTAAGCAGCATCAGATTTTAGTTTATAATAATTGTATATAATGAATAGATGATAATTAGCAGTTAACAAGTGGTTCTAAAGACTAATGAAGGATAAAGGAAATTTGGGCATATGTGGGTAAAATTAACCAGATTGTTGGTCACAGTGCAGTGGGGGCTGGGGGGGGAGGGGGGGGGCTGGAGTGGGGTGGGGGCTTGAATACAATAACACATGCAGGAAAGGTGTTACTCACAGGTACGTGGTGAGAGGGCTGAGGTTGGCTGGCACAGATGACAGCCCCAGCTCTGAGCAATCCACCATGATAAAGATTCCATCTTGTTCACACTGGCATGGGGTGGGGCAGGGTGGTGCTGCTGACACCTGCCCGTCCCGGCTACGGCCGTACCCCCAAATCTGTCCAGCTGTGCAGAGAAGCAGAAGCAGCAGCAGCATGTCTGACACCTGTCCACCTGTCTGTCTTTGTCTCTCTTGTCTCCTCCAGAGGCAGTCTTGTGTTGGTGAGCAGGAACCTCTGTCTTGATTTTCTGTCTTTCTGTTTGCTGCTTTCTGTCCCGTACACGCTGTCCACGCTGCAAATCTGTCCCAAGCTCTTGTTCTATCTCTTCATCTCTCCTGGCTGCCTCTAAGTGTCACTTCATCTCCAGGGATTATCCTTGCTGCAACTCTTGGCTCTTCTTTTCTGGATTCACTCTTCAAGCCCTCTCCATACTCACTGTCTCTCTCTCTCTCTCTCTCTCTCTCTCTCTCTCTCTGCCTGTCTCCTTGTATATATCGGTTTCTCTCTCTGCCTCTTTCCTTACCTATTGTAGAAGGAGTGCATGGGTTATAAATGAGCCATCCTCATTGGCTCACAATTTAGGGATGGGCTGGAGCATCTCCGGAAAGTAGGAGGGGCCCACGACTCTTAAACTCTTCTCTCTCTTTCTCCCTCTCTACCTTTCCCCCCAGTTCTGTTTTGCCTGGAAGCTTGGTGTGAAGAGTAAGTACGGGTGTTTGTTAGAGCTTATGTGAGGAGGTGTGGTGGCTGTAGGGTGCAGAGGTGTGAGGCAAGATTTCTCCTTCTATGAATGGAGAGAAGTGTGTTTATAGCTGAAGGAATGATGAGAGGAAAAACAAAGAGCTCTAGGAGATAACAATAAAGGCAGCTGTGTGTGTGTGTGTGTGTGTGTGTGTGTGTGTGTGTGTGTGTGTGTGTGTGTGTGTGTGTGTGTGTGTAACTGAGAGTGACTCTTTGGAGGAAATTGGAATTCTGACACTTCAGCACCCCTCAGTCCCCAGAAAGAGCAGAATCCAGTGTCTCGTAAGTCACACCTTCTCAAGTTTCTGCTGCTGGAATGTCGCAATCACACACACACACACACACACACAAACACACACACACACACACACACACACACACACACTAAAATGGACACACAAAATAACAGATTATAAGTGGTCAACGCGAAGGGAGCTCACATATCCATTTTCACATACACACACTCTGGTCCATGGAGAGCAGAGTGTGGATTTGTTATCTGCCGTAGGCTAAAGGCTTTCTGTTTCCCTCAAATTCTGAAAATTATTTCATCTGGAATCTTTTTCCCTTATTACAACACATAAATCTTTCTTGTGTGGACTTATTGTTGAAATTAAAACTTTCCTGATACACTGGAGGGAAGTGAGAGCTATTAAAGGCCGATGCAAACGACATGAAGTAGTGCACATATGGCGCACACAGAATTTAGTGCACCTGCAGGGACAGAGTATTATATAGTTCATGCATTCAGGACCTGTACAAAAACCATGTAGAATGAGATTCTCACTGTACTTCTTGTGTGGATGTTTTTGTGCAAATGCTGCATTCCGAATGAGGTTAGTTTGTAAAGAATAGCCCATAATTGGGGTGAATTTTATGTTTACACGAGGGATTACACGGTCTTCCGTGAGATGATAAAATATCTACAACCTCTTGGGCTCATAAAATCTTTTCGAACCTCTCCGGATTAACTCAAAGATACGGTTCCAAGAAAGCTGAGGCTGAAGGAACTTTCACTTGACAGCAGCAGTTTGTTACATGCCCATAAAGGCACCAGTGTAAAGAAAAGACGAATGATGCAATGCTGAAATTTATGACGAGCAAATTCCACGAACGGGCCATGCAAAATGTTGCTGTGACCCTGAGTCAATTCACACCATATTATTTGAGATAAAGTTTGTCTACTGCTGCAGCCATTCTGTCTGTCTCGCTCCTTCTCTCTCTTTCTTTCTCAACTATTCTCTCAAGGCTGAATAGTTTCTCATTAATTAATTAACATTCCTATGCCACTGTGTTTTCTGAGGGGCCTTTGTTATGGCCCCACAAAAAGTCTTTCAGAGATGTTCTTCACATAGTCTCTCTCTCTCTCTCTCTCTCTCTCTCTCTCTCTCTCTCTCTCTCTCTCTCTCTCTCTCCCTCCCTCCCCCCCTCTCTCTCCTTCCTTCTCTTTTCTTCCTCTTTTTCAGGAAATGCCTGATATTTTCCCCTCTGTCTTTTGTCAGTTTAAAGCTGTGCTTTAACTTTTTTTTTCTTTTTTGCACAAATGCACATGCAGGAAAAAACATGCATGTGTTCCCCATGCACCTGCAAATGCAACCTCTCTACCCCTGTCATCTTTTTAAAGGTACGTTTATTGTCCCGAGGGAAGCTTTCAAAAAACACGCACTTAAAACATACTTTGAAAAAGCCTTCTTCCTTTCTATGCATCTCTCTTTCATTCTCACATTATCTCTGTTACTGGTCTCACTATCTAAGATGGATTAATTAGACCTCCTCTCTCCATACTAACAATAATAATCTGCCCTCCTACTAAACTGCAACAATTTTAACAGTTTCTGATGGTGTGTTTAGAAACCCATGTAATTTAATTACACACCACAAACAGGAGACATGGACCTGTAAAATGGCTTGAATAGAAACACATGGTATATTAACTAAGGTTGGAGGAACACCTTTTCCTATATACATATCATAAACGTATTGAAACAAAAATGGTTCAATATTAGATTTGATGAAGAGAGTTTTAAAGGGTGTTATCACTGGCTATGATCTTGTGCTTAATAACTTGTAGCACTTCGCAAATTTCCATCAATATTTGTAGATGTTGGGTTTTTTTCTGTGTTTTGTTGGACAGGGATGATTTTGTTGACAGGGATGATTCATTGGAATTTTCAATAACAGGCAATTTTTTGTGGGGGCAAATCTGACTCTTTTCAGGTCGGCAGAAATGCTCGTTGTGCGTGGCCCAGGGTCGCATGAACACGCATGTGCGAACATTGGTACGTGCCACTGAAAAAGTATGCATGCACTCCCATTATCCCTCTCTTTCTGCCTGTCACACACACACACGCTCACACACACGCTATCAAACAGTCTGCATCAGATCAAAGCCGGTGCGCCCTCCCCACAGCCCCCCCCCCCACCCCCCCACCCGCCTTTGCCATGCTCTATGGGCTGTAAACACTATCCAAAGAAACGACAGCCTTGAAGACACAAAGACAAGTAGCTACCTGACACCTGACGCTCACTTGCGAGCGCTGGGAATAAAACACAGACGCACAAACACCGCAGGCCAACCGAACTCTCCTCTTGCAGCAGGAGGAATCCATTCAGAGTGAACAGAAATAAAGTCGCCCTGCAATCAACCCACCTGGTGTGTCTCCAGAAGTAACGTATGTGCTCACAAATGTGCCTGTCTTTATCTGTGCATGCCTGGGCTGTGAAGGGGCAACCAAACGCTAACTCAGGTAGACCCAGCGGAAGCAGGTGAGACGCGGGTCGCCGGTGGCGGCAACCTAGGTGTATACCCTGGCTTTTCATGTGAAACCACCTGAAAGCCAACAAAAGGCCTCTCTCCTTCCCTTTGTCCCTCCCCCCATCCCTCTCTTCCTCTCTGCATCTCACAGTACAAAGGAAAATAATGAATGAAAGAGCAGCAGAGGAAAGGAGATGAGGTAAGGGGATGTGGACGCAAGGGTGGGGCCCCGGGTGAATGGAGAAGAGGGGGTGCTCTGCAAGGGCAAAACAGGGTAGAGGTTTTGTTCCCCTGTGTGATGGGACAATTGTGGGTGCAGAGAAGTTGTTAGTCATGGAGTTCATAAACTCAGTCCATGGCTGGGAAGAAGTGTTCATCTCAGCTGGGGGTGTCATAATATTGTGCAATTTTGCATGTTTCACTTGCAAAAAGGGGTGTTTAAGGGTTTGTTTTAAATCAAAAGCAGAGAGTAGTTTCTGCAAGTGTTTGTGTGTCAGCAGCATGTCCTTCACAGTTATGCAGATAAACTCATAGTTACATCACAGCTCAAAACTTGAAGCCAGGATTTTTTTATTTTTTTTTTCATATAAAGGAAGGATACTTTCAAGGCCTTGAAAAAAGACACAATGAATATTTTAATCACTGCCAGACAATCCTGCTGTATGTAGCCGTGTGGAGGAGCGACACTTTTAGCACATACTGGTTTTTCAAAGCAGAACTGGACACAATAAGAGAGCTACAGCAACTATGCGATGGCCCTAGAACTTTTCATCGGGAACCGTTAAAAGGTTTCTGTGATTCCATTTCGGTGCCTTTCCACCAAGTCCCAAAACAATGATGTGGAAACTTTGGCCAAAATCTTCCTAAGATTCAATTGTCAGTGTCAGAGAAGTCCTTCAAATTAGTTGAAACATTTTTCTGGTCCATTGGTTGGACTTATTGCCTTGATTTGTAATGTCCTCTTTAGGTACGGCCATCCAGCCAGGCCAGCTGCACTAATATCCTAGCACTAAACTATACAATTAGCTTGTTTGTCGGTAACAGATTCTTGGAAGCCTACAATCCCCCATGCCAGATATTTCCCTGGGTATTTATTCTCAGAGTGTATTTTAAACTTGACGCAACACTCTGGCACATGTATAATGCTCAGACAGTTACAAAAATATGGCAATCACAATTTTATAAACGTGTCAAATTGAAATAACTATGAAAAAATTTCAGCATACCAATCACTGTTTTCCTACATTTCGATAGTGATGTGCCTCCCCAGATGTTTCGAAAGCAGTCAAACATACTCAAATGTTAACTTCAGCATGATGGGATGGTTAGGGTTAGGGTAAGGCCCTGGATAATATATTATACCTATGAAAGTCCTCGCAAAGATAGAAGTACAAGTGTGTGTGTGTGTGTGTGTGTGTGTGTGTGTGTGTGTGTGTGTGTGTGTGTGTGTGTGTGTGTGTGTGAGAGAGAGAGAGAGAGAGAGAGAGAGAGAGAGAGAGAGAGAGAGAGATCCACCAATCTTCACGATACCATCAACTGTGTCACTGAGAAGGAGACTGATGTGGAATGTTAACAGTGAATGAAAGAACTGGACTGTCTCCATAGAGACCCATCCATGCAGAACTTAGATAGCACATGCAGGAGACGCAACACAAACTAGTGAGGGAACAAGGTTTCAGGAGCCTCAGAGAATTCCACTCATTCTAAAAGTTCACAGCAAGCATAGGAGAGCTGCAGTTCTCGTGGTAAACTAAGTCGCTCAAGTGTTGGAGCTTCTCTTCCGGCTCTCCAGTCCTGGTTCTCTTGTTAACTAACGAAATGGCGCCACCCACAGGCAGTCAAACGAAGAGGCTCACGGTCAGGAATTTAGAAATCATGTAATTACTGTATGTAATTACTCTCATTGCCAAAAGAGGGAGGTATTTTACTTGAGCCTTAAATGGTAACACTTGCATTCCATCTTTATCCCACTATTGGGATAATTTTTTTGCTAGTGTTTTTTTTCTTTCTCTCTCTCTCTTATGGCTTGCGTCTGTGGTTTTTGCATGTGAGATTTTCATCTTGTTTTTGGTGCAATAAGCCATAATCTGTGGACATGGTCTTTCTTTCTTTCTGATGCATCAGACATTCCATCCAAGTTGCATTTGATCAGATCTGAAATGTTTCAGTCATGTTGTATAACTACAGTCCTGTTTCAGCACTAAGCTGTGACAGACATTGTGTGTTATTATATAATGTGATAATGTTTGGTCAAAAACCAACTTTGATTTAGTGATAAATCACTATACACGCACCATTTTTTCTCATTTGACGCTGTGTTTCTGGAGCTGCACTGTCAGCACAAAAACCACATACATTCGCAGTCCTTTGTGACACAAATTCCATTTAACATGATGATCATAGTCTGGCCTTTGAAGAGTTTTGCAAAGCAGAAGTAATAAATGCCCAATTGTCAGCAATGACGCCATCCTCTGTAGAAAGAGGAACTTTCTTTTTTCACAGTGCTGCAGGATCTTTGTAGGCTAGTTGTAGGTTTTCCACGTGGACACTGACAATGCTTGAGAGAGGAAAAAAAAAAATACAGGTTCAGTGTAATTTCTGAGGCCATATTAACACAAACCATGAAGTGGCCTTTTGGAATTTCTCTCCCTTTTTGTTGGCCATTCCTGACTTCTGGCCTTCTGTTTTTCCTTCACAATGCAACTCTGTTTACACATTTCAGGGTAAAACTCTCTCAAATTTTCCTCTGTTGTGTCATGGACCCTTATGTGTTATACGCATATTCCTGCTAATATTTGAAAAACGGTGTAAAATCTGCGATATTTATGCAGATTACAGTGGAAAAATCATTTTAATGTAGTCAGCTGACAAGTCACACTGAGCGAGACTGCCTGAAATCGTCAAGTCATATTTAAGTAGCTCAACAAAGCGATTGTATCTGCATCTGAATAATAATAGTGTGATGAGTTCAGTTGTTGGAGAATGATTAAACTGATATCTTTTGTCTTCCAGCTTGCGTGACAGCAGCTGTGTGGCAGAGGAGTCTCTATCAGGACGTCTGGTCCGGCTGAGTACGCACGCCTCTGCTCAGCATGCACGGTCCTTCTCTGTGCATCACCTATCGGAGCGTTGTGATTTTGGGAGGTGAGATGAATATGAAAATTGCGTGGAAACTTTTTAATTAGTCCTCTGAGCTCGGATAATATTTCACCCCATCCCTCCGTCTCTCTTTGTCTTGTCGCTTATCGCGCAGTGAAAACAAATGATTTATGTACAGTCTTCACTCTGGAGTTTATGTGTTATTCTGATAAGGTCTGTGGACCCGCATGCACGTCTGCGTACTTTATGAGTGTTTATTGAGACCACAGATTGCCTACTGGAGGATACAAAACACTATTCCGTGGGAATGCAAAGTCCCACCAGTTCCCAATCCATTCCTTATCTCCAGCATTCCCATATGAGTGATGAATATTATCCTCTTGAATAAGGACCACTTGACCATTCACTGCAAATAACCGCATGCAAGAGGTATGCACAAATAAATTGTCCTAATGATAAATAAAATAAATAGTTGAAATTTTGCACTTAGTTGAATTAAGAAAGTGTAAATGCAGAAAAAGATATTTTTAGAAGTGCGTGAGAGCAACAGGGAGGTGATAAGGCGTGCTTTTGGTCAACCTCAGGTTTTGCATACTTGTCAGTGCTACAGATGCTTGGGTGCATATGTCCAACTGCCTCCTCACCTGCCAGACTCATGCACCACCCCACTCAGACTGTGGGCGCGGCCATCACATGAAAGACAAAATAATTCAACGTTCTCATCAGAAGCAAAATTAACTGGATGAGTTTTTTTTCCACCATATATAAAGGTATTGGTCATACACCATAAACAACCCCCCACACACACACACACTTATTGTCTTTGGTAGGGGAATTCCCCATGGAGCCTACAGGTGATTTGCGTACACCAACTAATCTTAAGGGTTTGGCTATAACTGTAAACCCACTACACCTGGACTCACACACACACACACACACACACACACACACACACACACACACACACACACACACCCACACACACACACACACACACACATACACACACATATTTACCTTGTTGCAGTCAGTTCTCCCTCTTGCCAGGGGTGTGTGACCGTCACACGCTCCTCCCAGAGAGATTAATGATCAAACCTCTGTGACATCGCTGCAATAATATGTACAAATGAGACTGCTGATGAATGTCTGTGGCCACCTCTGCACTGCAAGCATCATTTCTAATTTAAATACCTTAAAATAAAAAGTGTTATTTTTAGCCGTCCCCTCTCCCGAAACTCCTGAGAACAAAGATCAGATAAGTGCGGTACCATAGTGCAGCAGTTAGAGTATAATGCACCAGGGTCACGGGTCTGGTATCTCTCATACCTTATCACCCTGACAGGATCCCCCAGGTGCAACTTGACTTCGAAGAAGCTCAACCGTCACTGCGTTCACTGAGGGTTTTTCCGGAAAACGTTAATCAAAAACCTTTGGTAAATATTTAATACCTAAGAAATAACATGCTGCTCCCCAGAGCCTATCCCAAATGTTTGTCCCTGCTGCTGCTGCTGAGTCAGCGCTGCTGCTTCTGCCCAGTGAAACATCGGACCAAGCATTGACCACAATGGGGCCACAGTTAGACTTTTGAAAGGATGAGCCGACTGGAATAGAAATGAGCCGCTTCTGACAGATATTTAGACCATCTTTGCATAATATTAGAGTCAGCTGAGAAGCATGGGTGCTCTTAAACATGATCCAGAAATGATTATTTACGGAAGAAATCACGATGAGCTGCTAATAGGAAATTACTTTTGAATTCTTCAGCAAAGCTAGGGTTCTGCATTACACCATAAAATATTACTAATTTGTAATATAATAAATAACACCACACATTTATGTATACAATATAATGGAACTGACTTTTCCTTGATAATTTTAATATCGTGATCTTTAGCCGCCACATGTCTTGGCCTTTCTGAGTTTTTAACTACTGTAACTGCTGTAAGGTGTTGTCTAGGTGTTGCTTCTCATGTTATTTTTTTTTAATTCTGTGATCGAAACAGGTGTATCAAGTTCCAGATAAGTAATGCAAACATGGAAGGGACACATTTGCATCCCGTTGTCAGAACTGGGAAGGTTCAGAGGCGAGTCTGTCGGGTGCACCTCCATCTGTGAGGTTTAGAGCTGAATTTTGGGGTCAATCTGTATAATTACACTAGTTTTCATCGGTCTTACACATAGGATGTAGTTAACTTATGTGTGTGTGCTTCCATTGCTCTGAATTCTCAGCGGTTTTCGCAGAAGCGATTTGCGCAGCTTCTTAAGCAGGTTTCCTGCCTGTTCTCAAAAACACACAAAGCCTGTGTAAAACAACCATCATCAAATTTGTGTGTGTGTGAGAGAGAGTGAGACAGACAAAGAGAGAGAGAGAGAGAGAGAGAGAGAGAGAGAGAGAGAGAGAGAGAGAGAGAGAGAGAGAGAGAGAGAGAGAGAGAGTTCCTAAATAGTGCAGTATTCCAGGTGGAGAGCTGGTCACGGTCAGGAAATCACTGGTGTTATTTGTACAGCTGCCTAACTGTGCACTGTTGAGTTTTTCCACATGTGTAGCTCTAAAACACCTTGTGCACACTTTTTAAAGGTGCAGTCTACATGGAAATGCAAGAAGAAAAAAAAAACCAATAATTTGCCAAGCATTAGATGACTGTGGACATGAAGGGCTTCATCACAGTGTCGCTCCAGGAACTAGTTCACCAGAACTAGTTCTGGTGGGGACTGAAACGAGTTAACAATGGAACAACATTTCAGCGTGATGAATTTCTACACTAATCTCTGACACGTTGTAAAGGTAGCCCGTCAATTTGACTTTCTCTTTATCATGTTTACATGATAGCCTTGGAATAAAATACACGGGGTGTAACTGCAGGCCTTCCTTCATATACTCATAAATTATCAGTCCAAGGGGGTCACAGGTCGCTGCCACGGCTTTTGTTTTGTTTTTCACCACCTGGACCATAAATCTACATCAGATGCTTTTTCTTGAAAAGAATTGAATGTTGTTATATTAACACTAATTACATATTTCATTGTTGTCATGTGATTACCCAACAGTTCCCAAAAGATTTAAATCAGTGGTTTTGACTTTATTTTGAACAGCTCAGGTTCTGCTTCAAGTCCTGACTTCTCAGATCTAGAAAACTGGGGGGGAAGTCCAACATCTATGCAGACCATATTAACCCCCCCCCCCACACACACACACACACACACACTCACACACACACACACAAACACACGCATGCAGGCACACACGCTGCACTGACAGAACTGCACTGGAATCTCCACCTGACACAAACACAGCAGAGCAGAACAGTTTCAAATAAGGGCAGAATTTTTTGTACACGCCAGAAGCAAACAATGATTCAACGTTCTTGATGATGACCTGCAGAGCAGAGAGTCTCCATTAGGTACTTTTACTCAGTGAGTAATCGTGAGTCCACCCATTGTCCGGACCAATATTCTGGTTATGGCACAGATAATTGATGAATCAGATGTAGAGCCCGGCAAAATAAACAGTAAACAAGCCAGCTAGAATGACTCTTGCAGTCCAGGTCAGAATATTACTACAACCTTGTGCAATCAGTGAATAAAGTTAAATGACTGTTAATAAACCCAACATAATGTTTTAACACAATCAAGTTGTGGAAATACTGAGTGTTGAGTTTAAAAATTGATGAGAAATGACTGAAAATCGAGCAAACGCAATCACATTCATTCTAATATTTTGTTTAATTCAATGTTCAATGCATTGCGCTTTATCATTCAAATATTTTCTCAATCTTATTTAAGCAGAAAAAGCATGTTTTTACAGACAAACAACAAAATTTCATAAAAAATAAATAAAACAGTCCTAAATCACAGTTGCCCTGCAAGTTTTAAATCTATAAAATAGCTTAAAAGAGCTTTCACAGGCAAAGGGTCTATAAAAGCCTTGAGACTGTCCTGGCCACTCCCAGGAGGCTAGAACATTAAGGTACAACCTATAAAAGAGGCAACGTCGTGGTTCGCCATCATCCAGGTGAGCATTCATGTGCTCGTGTCCATTAATCGCCTCAGGATTTTAACTCGGCCGAAACAGGAGCAATCTCCTGATTCAACAGGTACGTCTTTTTCTGCTGGCGTGTTTGTCCTCACATGATCATCCGCCAGAGTCTGGACATTTTGAACGTGATGCTCTCCTTTCACTTCTCCCTTTGTGCACCACTGCAGTGCTGAGGTTTGATTCATGACACTGTTTTTGTGTTTTCAGAGGAATATGTTTGCAGAAATGGAGACGGTGAGTCTTGTGGTTATACTTGTTTTTTATTTTTATTTTTACACATGAAAAGGATTATATTTATACAGCTTAAATTCTGAGTAATAACATGCTGTAAATTAGAACTTTTGTGTTCATGACAACAGTGTGAAAGTTGTTTTATTATTATTATTGTTAATGTTGATATGAAAAGCAGCGAAGCCACACACCACAGTTACCTGTATGTTGCCTGTTATTGGTGAAGGTGCAAACACTTGCATAAATTTGCCAGTCAAACTAGGACAAACACCATCACCGCAGCTCATTTCCACAAACACAGCAAACAGACGTACCATAAAAGCCTGGACTGCTGCTCCAGGTCATTATGGAAAGCGATAGCCTTCGCAGAAAGAATCCATGAATTTCACGATTGTTGAGCCTCGCTGCTGCAGAAAGGCCACCCTGACAGAAAACCCATCCTGCTCTGTATCCGTCAGATGGCTTATGTGACTGAGGTCAGGCTGAACTCGGACCGGGGGGCCTGGGGCTGCACAGTACCCTCGTCATGTCCCGACGTGGACCTGGATGTCATCGAGGAATACTTGCAGGAGCACTCGCTGGAGGTCCAGCCTGCACAGCTGCCTTCGTCGCCTCCGGCAAACATGGGGCAGCTGCATTCCCACCAGAGCACCAGGATCACAGGTTAGCCCGGCTGGAAAAACAGCCGATGTGATGAAGATGTGCGTTCTAAAGCGTTCATGTGTTTGGTCTCGTGTGTGCAACCTACAGTGAACAGTTGGTCGGGCCAACATCCATACAGATGGCACTGTGGCACCCACACTCCACACGAGGAGTATGAAGATCGAGCTCTTGGTCCCGAATGGCCCACTCAGCATGACAAGCAGTGGGTGAGTTCCACTGAACAAGCTTTAAAGCACAAACACCAACAGTTGTAGGTTAGTCATGCTGTTTGTGTTTCTGTTTCAGAGTCATGATGCTTATTTCTCTGAGACGCCTGCTTACACTGACTCAGACTCCCAGTCCAGCAGCTCCCAGTACCAAGAATACCAAGACTCCCCGTCACCATCATCGGACAGAGGAGACAGGAAGGATGGAGACCCCATGCCTCTGGTTCCTCTTTTAGGTACAAGCACATGTACATCTCCAACTTCCACATATTAACAGCACGTCTGTGTACTCAATGCAGAAAACACAGATCATATAAATACACACACACACACACACACACACACACACACACACACACACACGCACACACAAGCTATTGTTCATATTTGTAAAGTGTTCTCAGTATATCCCCTTCCTCTGTGGCAGGAAAGAGGAAGGAGCGTTTGTTCCAGTTCCTGTTTGAGATGCTCCAGACCCCATCTATGCGAAGTTGTATCTGGTGGGTCCAGTCGTCTGCTGGCACATTTCAGTTCTCCTCCCAAAATAAAGAGCATCTGGCTCAGCTGTGGGGACGGCGGAAGGGTAATCGCAAGACCATGACCTACCAGAAAATGGCAAGGGCACTAAGGAACTACTCCCGCACCGGTGAGATCCAGAAGGTGAAGAGGAAGCTGACCTACCGGTTTGATGAGAAGACGCTCAGAGGCCTACAAGGCCTTTAACACCAAAGCAGGCTGGTGTGTGTACCCCAAAATATAGATATTCAGGGGAAACCACTTATGAATACTGAGTATTTGCAAAGCTAAAGGCTAAAATACTGTTTCTGTGTGAACTGACCTGGAAGTATCGACCATAGAAATCTAAAAGATTATCATCCACTGATCGTCTACTTTATAAGTAGAAATTTAATCATTGCTGTGTGTTTTTGTATTAGTGATTCTGTAGTACAGATATTCAGCCAGTACAAAATATTTTCAACTTTTAAATTAAACTGAGTTGCTTAACTCATCATCTACTGATCTTCTTGTTTTTAACCTATCATCCATCGATCTATCCATTTATTTAGCGATCAATCTATCCTATAAAAACACCACCTCCCCACCACACCACAGACAACATACAAAATCCAAAGCATTTTTTTAAATAGCTTTTTTTTTCAATGGTTGGAAACAGCTAGTCCCTTCCATTTTATTTTAGTAATACATATTCTCCTCCTTTAACTCTCCAAACTTTATCCTCCTGTTATCTCCTACTCTACGTGATCTACTTCATGTGTAATGGAACCCATGATGTATAACAACAACAACAACAACAACAATAATAATAATAATAGTAATAATAGTAATAATACTAATACACAAAAGGCCTTTGGTAATATGTGTACGCACTTCTCCCATGTTGCCATGTCAGGCAGCCAAGCCAATCACGCACAGACTTCCACCTCAAACCATCTTCACAGAGGAATCCTGCATCATTTAGAAATTGGAGTGTAATAATACGTTCAATAATTTAAACTGACATATAACACAAATCTGGGTGCACGCGGGGATGCGGGGCAGTGATTGGGTTACTTCATTTCTGTTCCTGCAAACGCTTTCTACGTGCTATCCCGTATGTGACCACTAGAGGGTGGTATATGTCAAGAAACGTCAAACAAGCTTCGTTATATTCAGTGACATGTAGACAACCAATTTAATGTGAGCACAACTTTATTAATATGGGTTGTTCATTTTTTTATTCAACACTGACACCTTAAAACACTTACTTTTTGGTAGTATACAATTTTTGCACATTTGCCAAGACAAAATAAAAAGACGTGATCCTTGGCTTTGAGTATCGATTGCTCATCAGTGCACAGTGAGCGCCTCAGGGAAGGCAATAGACTGTATAGTTATCACCTGAGTAGGCAATCCCACCCACCAAACTATACAACCTACTACCTCACCCTGAGAGAGCCCATATCAAAAGCAGGTTCGTGCTGATTCTCTGAGGATTTAAGGTAAATCACCTGCTCTGTCAATAAAGGGAAATCAAGAACAATCTGTCATATTTGGCCGCTGCAAACTAACGTTTTAGTTGGATGTCTGGAGGCGACAGTGGGTGACTCAGCTGTCTCCTTGGGAAAGACAGTAGATTGTATAGTTATCTAACACAGAGGTCACACAACCCCACAACTATTCAATCTACTACCTCAGCCCCAAGGACAGCATCCACGCTGCTCCAGCAATAACGTCCTCACAAGTTCCTCCCCTGTAAAAATACAAAAAGACAGAACGGATTATCTTCATAATTACAGGCAGAAATGTAGTTTGACTGTCATTCTGAGTGTATATTTATGCTGAAGTCTTTTACTGAAATGTTCATTTTTACCCCTGTAAAGAAAAAATAACTCTAGTTTACGTTTTCATCTGTATCCATTGTTTTGTTGCTGGAAATGGTTCAGAAACATGGTTTATTGATTAAAGTCTACAAATGCTTCACAACTACACATCGTCAACTGCCAAGATTTGGAGAGATGGCAATCACTTCTCATCAAAAGACGACCTTGTGAAACCAGACTGAGTAGTATGATCGGTTAAAAAAAACAAAAACAAAAACAAATAACAACAATTCCAATGAAAACAAACTACAGACAAATCGTCAGCGGCAATCACACCTGGGAAAGTAAGCGCACTATCATGTGTAAAAGCCCAACAAATAACTCACTGGCTTCCTCAGACTCTAGCATGTGATCGAAAGAAGAAAAAACAAAAAGCTGCTCGATTCTGTGCCAGAAATTCGTTTCCGTTTTTTGCCAAAAACTGAGCTGATTCCAGCGGGCTATCCCTGTGTAGGCTGGCTGCTGCTCCTTCCACGAAGGTACAGCACACAGATGCCCGCAAATATGGCATCCACCAGCTGCCTCTGATTGTACGCTGGGATTCTGCCCCCAAAAGAAAAGAAGGAAGCACAAAATGGCGTTAGCACTTCGGCCATTTTAGGTCTGCTTCAAAACGCTATAAGAACTTTTGCCTTTTGGCTTTTTTTCCTGAGGCAGCTCCATCGGGATAAAGAGAAAGCAGCTGTTGTCGTACCAAGCACTGTAAAAAACAAACAAAAAAAAAAAAACAAGGTACAGTTCCAGACAAAACTCAACACTCAACTCCTTAAACCTAGGACCCAGCTGCAAAGCCAGAGAAAAACGCAATGAGCTTGTATCACGTTGTGTTCAAATGGACAGGAAGGTTGTACAAATGCGTTTAAGAAGAGCCTGTACACATTGAAAGTGTTCAACTCCACAGATAGAAAGGTAGGGACGGGCCAGCGGGCGAACAGTGACAGAAGAGTTAATAAGTGCCAGACTAAATGCCAGATCAGGGCCTCAGAGAGGAGTGAGGAGGTACACTCCCTGCATAAATTAACAAGCAGCCACGACCCCTGAGACCATCTGGATCATCACACTGTTAGCACTGGCTAGTCTGTTAGCTGGCTAGTCTGACTACAGAACAGAAGCTAAAATAACACCTGTTTGTATGCACGGTCAAAAAAAAAAGAAAGTCCCCTGAATGAAGCTGTATTAATGATTAAAACACACGCAGTTATACAAAACACATAAAAACAGAAATTATTCAGAAATCAGATTTAACAGATCAGGAAAATGTCATGAATTAAACAAGGGTTTGTGTTCAATACCTGAGAAAAGCCTAGCTTTGTGTGTGTGTGTGTGTGTGTGTGTGTGTGTGTGTGTGTGTGTGTGTGTGTGTGTGTGTGTGTGTGTGTGTGTGTGTGTTCGCGTGAAGAGCAACGATTCCCCGAATAACGTTTAAGCAAAACTTTTTGCAACAGTAGTGTCTGACTTTAAGCTTTATGACTTTTGGGGGGAGTTTATTTTCATTTTGCTTAAGTTTATATAAATTCAGTTCACAGTCACAGATTTCCACAATCTCATGTCAGCGATTAGGGTGTAGTAGTTCTAAAAAGTGTGGGGATGTCTTAACGACAACATCTATTATTTTTATAAAAATGTCAGAATTATGACAAAAAAATATCAGTTTTCCTCTTTTACAATGATGCAAAATTAAAAGTGCTTCTGCCTAATTTCCAAAGCAAAACTAAATTACAGACAAAACATCCAAAAAACAGACGCTTCTGAGCCATTTTTAACAAAACCACGAGTCCCTGCTGAGACAAACACCCTGGGACTACAGGCCTTTACTAAGCCTGCTGCTCTGCCAGTGAATGGAAGGATTTGTCGCATTTATTCCTCACCCAACGCAAACAACATAAACACATAAATTAATCAGCAAATCCCTGAACACACACACACACACACACACACACACAGCACCCTCGACTGCCAACAGAACTCCAAACTAGAGCAGATTTGTTTTCTTGTTTTTTTGCAGGAAGCAGAGGCAGGGAAATACCTATTGGATTTCCTGGTCCCCTGGTCCACGAGACTGAATGAATGCTTGGCAGACACAATGGACGGGGCACAAGATGAGCGGCGCTGGTTCTGGTCTAGGCTCTCTCTCGGTCTCTCTCTCTGAGCTCTGTGCCAACAATGGGCAGCGCCTGTATGCCAGGCAGAATTTCAATGAGGTAGGAAGGAGGTGGTGATGATGGAGGAGGAGGAGGAGGAGTGCTGAGGGAGCTGGAGTTGGCAGAGGAAGTGCACGATAAACGGCAGCATGAAGAACACTGTTAAAATGATGTACATAGATGTCTTGTCTAACTTCTGTCCAGTCTGAGTCAAAGGCGCCTCGGCGATAATTCTATAGCACCTGTCGGTTTGTTTCCTGCATTAAGGGACGAAAGAGAGCCCAGAATCCTCTGCACCCACTCAGTACGAAGCCCGATCAAATGTTCTGTAACCCTAATAGAACACGCAGCGCTCGTGCTCACGTCTAGAGAGAATTACAGAGCCATATGCTTGTATTTAAGAGCAACAAAAGCAAAATGCAAAGTAGGCTCAGTCTATCCCCTCACATTTCCAGAGAAATGAAAAGAAGGTAGGTTGAGTCCTTCCAGTTATCGCACCTATCACCTCTTTTGTTTGGCAAAACAGAGGGCCCCATGCAAATATTGGCCTGACAGTCATACGAGCTAGGTAAACATGTCAGCTGATGTGTTTGATGAAAAGATCGTATGACCCAGATCAGACAGGCGTATAAGGGAGCCATTGTGTCGAGTATATCAGTGCCTAACAGTCATTTCAAGCTACACTCAATAAGTAACATCAGGATAGGAATTTTGGCTCTAAACCTACAATTTTAGCTTTTACTTCCAAGATTTGCAATATATTACATCAATTATTACAAAAACAGCATCCATTCCAATGGGCCACCTCCTGAAGAAGATGAAAGGTTTTTGCCCTCTTCATCCACTCTAGCAGCTCCCCTCTTCTTCATTTTTGCCCATGCTTTTACTAATGTGCTCATGAGATGCGCGGTTACCATGGTTTCAAATGTTTCTGATCGCTCAGATGCCTGGCGTGGCGTGTTGCTTCACGCCCACATGTCAGAGCAGAAATGCCACATGGAGTGGGCAACACGCAGGTTCACACCTGGCCATGTGGGCCTATGCACGTACGCTCGCACGCCCGCACGCATGCCGACAGATGTCAACATCAGCGTGTGGTCGTGTGTATCTGTGCGCCCGTGTACCAAGGATATATAAGCAAAAGTGCAAAGTGTGTGTCAGGACAAAAACAGCTGCAGCTTCCTGTATGAGAGAGAAACTTCCTGCTGCTTCGTTGCAAAAAAGCAGCCGGTCAGCCAAGATATCGACCAATCAGATATGTCGAAGCTGAATGCAGGAAGTTAGCTTGACTCAGAAGCATTACAGTATGAGGCAACAGGATAAGTTCATCTGAGGATAAGAGAGGGGCGGGGACAGCGCTCTCCCACTCCTACCTCTCTTTCGGTCGCTGTAACCCTTGTTCTCTCTGTTTTTCTCAAGCTTCTTCATTTTGGTGTCAACAGCAGGTTGATATCATAAAGAAACGTGTTTCTCATGGTGATTTCTTTAAAATATTTCAGCCTGTTTTGGGTTGAACAGCTGGGAAATTCAAAATGACAGGAATTAAAAGTAGTATACTCGCAAAATTGCCAGGAGAAAAATATGTAGAAAGGCTCTGCCCATACTGAAACACGTGGCATGAAGGCGCCATCTTATCCAACCTGGATTCGGATCACAATACCAGTCCAAATATACACAAATATTAGATAGAACAATGAAATATTTCACAGAATATATTCACAAGGCTGCCTCAAACCTGTTGTTCATAGTTTTAACATGAGACGACGTTGAAAAAATGTGTAATAAGCGCTACTGTGAAGGCAGCGGAGCCAGATTTTAGTACAATTTTCTCACACTAACCTCTATTTTTCAATTACCCATCTGCCTGCAGCCCTATCAGTTTCATCTCCAGTGCAAACTTCACAATTACAACAAGATAAAACCGCTGCGCACACACACACACACGCGTTTGTGTGACCTCACAGAGCCCAAAGTGCAACCTGTATACGAAGCGGATGAGACAAAAGACAAATATTACCCCTGCACTAGCTAATATAAGCGTTCTGGGCGATAAGAAAGCGGGCGATTCTCTCGTCTGTCGTCTGGGCGCTGTTCCTCAACGCTGGCCAGCCGATCCAACCGTACTGACCTGAGGACGACGGCACCTCTCTGTCACAGGCGACCCTTTAGGAGAAAAGAGACGGAGGAAGAGCAGCTAGTTTTCTACCAGACACCTGTTCCACACGGAAAGCCACAGGAAGATGGTTCAACGCCCTGTCAGAGCCTGCTGTCCTGAAGCAGGAAGAGGAGTGGAAGAAGGGTGCTGGGGCAGAGAGAGAAACAGATTGTGGAAGCAGGAGAGAGAATATGGTCAGCAGGGAGCGGAGTCCCTTAGAGCTATAGAAAAGTTTCTCCTGTTAAACCCAATAAAGCAAAATGGCGGCGTGCAACGTGCAGCGTGGCACCAACAACGACGAACACATTTAAAGAAGGAAGGCCATAACGAAGTAGGGACGGGAGGGCAAAACCATCCAGAGGAGAAAGACTACAGGGTGCTGAGACAGACAGGAAGAGGTGATGCAGGATTAAAAACGAAAAATACCTGAAGCCTGAACGTGAGCGGCGGACTGGGCCGAACGACTGGAGGAGAAGAGGGCCGTGATGGCGGGAAGAAGGGAAAAGAGAGGAGTAGAGCACACCCTCCGAGATCTACACCCCCTTCCCTCAATCCCCTCCTACTGGCGTGAGCGCGCCTGTCCGTGCACAGGGTGACAGGAGGACGTTTCCCTCGAACCGCACAAAAACACACACAAGCAAAAGGTACCAAACAAAACAGGAAAAGCTCCGCAACACTCAAACGCTTGCGTTACTTGCGGTGACATGTGACCGAAAGGGAACGAAACACAGGAGGGGGCGTGCAGGAGGGCGAGTCAGAACGCAGACACACACATAATCAATTGGCCAGCCTTTGGATCGCCCTCTGCTCTGCCCTGTGCTGTGTTTGCCTGCGTCCGCCAGCCCACTTTGGCACCACTGCCAAGAGCGAAGGGGAGAAACCGGAGGGGGGGAGGAGGAGGGGTGTTCAGACAGAAAGAGGAAGGGAGGGACGTGCTGTAGGGAGAGAGGGAACAGAAAGGGGAGGAGTCAAAGAATAAGAGTTAAGAATGAGTGAGATATACAAGAATTAGAAAAAGAAAGAGCAGAAATTGTCCTGGTGGAGCCTCCGCAGATGCCTGTTGGACTGTAAATTTGGTCGTAAACCAAAAACACACACCTCGCCGTGAACACGCACCTTGCCATGCACTGTACTTACTGTACATACTGCCCCGCTGCAACTGGTGAGAACGACACATCCAGAAATGTTTGTCATACCTCTTTAGCTCACTGTGACTGCAAAAATCAGGCATGCTTAAAAAGCCCCACTGGCTTCAGACGCCAGCGATTAAAACGACCCCAATATCCCTCCGTGTCTGTTTTCTCCCTCCTTTTCTCCACTTATCCTCCTATCAACTTATCGTCTTCCTTCAAGGCGATCATAACTGCCCCCCCGGAGGGAGGGGTTTGAGCGAATTCCACTAAAAATGAATCAATGAACGACGAGGATGGGTATTTCAGAGTGTTTTTTTGTTTTTTTCAAATCGCGCCTCATCGTTGGCATTTTTCCCCGGTCTCCTGTCAGCTTCCTCTTACCAGCTGGACTATTGAACACCGAAGCAGATCTTGATTATCGTTCGCCTCAGGATGACCTCGAAGATTGTCAAAAGAATATACGTCCGTTCATAAACGGCTGACCTTCTCTTGCAGTCTGCCTTCGGACCAATCACTGGCTTTTGAGCGGGTATCCCGAGCCGAGCCAACCAATCATAGCCCAGCTCTGGGCTGATGTCATTTTTAAACTGCAGATTTAAAAAAACAAATCTATATTTTAAAAAACAGGGCTGCTCCCTGAGTTTAAATTTAAAAGTTTGTGCTTTTTCTGATCACTCAAATTGCATTTTGATGAGAAATTGTTAAACCTTGTTGCAGCTTCTGTAAAGCAGCCAAACACAGACACACACAGACACACAGACACACACATACACGCTTTCCTGCAGGGTCCTCCCACCCTTTAGACACTCACCAAAGAAACAAAGTCCAGCTGCTCTGCTTAAACTCCACATGAGTCTTTTCTCAGAGACGGGACAATGGAGCGGCGCACATTCATACTGTACACAGATGCACACGTATGTGTGTACAATCCGGTTCTTCCATGGAGGCGCAGACTCAGCCAGCACGTTGGACAGCCCCTCCACCTGACGTCATGTCTTCTTTGTTGTTTATGCATTTATTTCTCTCCTCAGCTGAACTCTCTGAACCCGATGCCCCCCCCCCCCCTCCTATCCCCACCCCTGTCCTCCACGCAGCACAGTCGTCCAACCCTACAGTTACCCCCTGCCAATGAAGGCGGGCAAATACAGTTGGGCTTCAACAAGGGACATGAGAGGAAACAGAAACAGGCAGAATAAAAAAATGGAGTTCAAAATGATCTCTCACTTTTTTCTTCTCCTTTTCTTCTTGGATCGCTCCCCGCGTCTCTTCCTGCTTGGCTTGTAAAAGTTTCAGCTGCACGGCAGGCCGGCCTCTTTTGGCAGCCGTCCAGCTCTTGACTCTCCTGTCCCCTCGCAAGAGAAAAGAGAGAAGGAGGGGAGGACAAATATAGTCACAGCCAGACTGCACAGATGTACTCCGGACGCAGTGCCACCATTTTAATCAACCGCACACACAGGAAAGAAGTTTGTGAAATTGCCTCACTGCTTATGCTGAGCAGCAGAAAAGCATTTTACAGAAGATCTGGTGTCAAACATGAGCTAATGATTGCAGGAGACACCTTGCAACCCCCCAGTTGTTATGTTAGCCAGCTTTTAACCAACTGTGACAGTTTAATCTGACAACAGTGTGTTTTGTTGCTCACACCCAGTTCATACGAGGACACTTGCTTTGTCATTCCTGCATGTGTCAAAAGATTTACTGGAGAACCTTTTAAAGCCAAATATTACCACTACCTTCAAGCACGAAGCGGCACTAACAGAGATCTTCAGGTTCCTAGAACTGGCCTAAACACACGGCTTGCTTTGCAACTTTGTAAACAGACATATAGCTCAATATTTATAGATTAGTCACTTGAAATATGCATCCAATTCTCTTCTAATCATACTTTTTTTTTTTATCAATTAACAGTGGATGAAATAAATCAGATTAAGCATACTTCAAACTGATTCTGATCTTCCCATTCTACTCTATAGCCATGTTACATTGATTGTTTTTCTAAATTTGGGAAACCTTATCAACTGTAAATACATCAAATTGAGACAGTATTGTGGCATGACAGAAGAGGTTACAACAGGTGTAATTAACAGCATACTTACAGTTCTGTTCAATTTTTCTGCTCAGATCATTTTCAGTGAACCAACATATACAGAACCAGCACTTTTTCTTCAATCTGACCCTATCAAAACCACCAATTAATTCGAATACTTTGGATTATCTGTGATTACCTGCAATTACTTAAAAAACTGTCGGCTATAATTAAATATATGCAGTACAATATTCCACTGATGTTTTCCTTTATTTTATTTTTTTTTAAGAGAATTGATGTATTTTAGCTACTTCTTATATTACTTCAACGTTAGCTAAAAGTTGACCTAGCATTAGCAATTCAACTAAATAAACTCCAACATAAAAATGCAAAGTTATAGGCAAAAACTTTAGTTTAAATAGGCCAAGAACATTGTTTTCTCACCTGGAGCGGTGCTAAAGGATAATGGGGCTTTCTCCCAATCGGATATACTGCATGCCTTACTTAGGTTGGATTATAAAAGTTTATGTTGATGCTGCTTTTGCGGTTTCGGGGTATTTCTTTCGGACTTTAATTGACTCGTAGACAGACACTAGTTGCTCGTAAAAATTAGAATTAAAAGGCTAAGACAGACAATACAGCAATAAAAATCTGCTCACACGTGTCCATACAAAGTACTTGACATAAACTATTATTATCAATGCCTCTTTTATCTGTTTAATAGCCGGATTAACTAAATATTTTTAAAATATAACAGGTAGGAGCGACATCTAGTGGTAATATTGTGTATTGTACAAGATTGCTTCTTAAAAGTTTTTTTTAACTAATTCTGTGTATTGTAAGATTTAAACCGGTTTACAGAATACTTCAATTTGAAATGAAGAATATACAACTGAAAGCGTACTACTCAAAATAAAATCATTTATTGTCGTTATTATTATTATTATTATTATTATTATTATTATTATTATTATTATTATTATTATTATTATTATTATTATTATTATTATTATTATTATATTAATTCATCGGATTTTTCACTTCCATTGTTAAATTACCAGTATCAGCGAGTCTCGGAATGCAGTGGGTTTAACAGTGTCGCTTGGCGGCCAAAAATGTGAAGTACACCGGTCCTAACAAGGCATCCGAATGGTCGTTTTTCCCTTATTTGACCTCTCTTGGCAACCACTCTAATAACGAGTGAAATATTTGGTCAGTTTTGTCAGATTATTCAATCATAATTTACGTATGGTGGTGAGACAAGCTTTAGCTCTACAGAAAATTCTGCATCAAACATAACTCAGGAAACTGATAAAACCCTCAATCTCAGCTAGTTCTGCAGCTTCTTTCACTGATATCTTCATTAGGGTTTTATCAGTCTCGTCAATATTTTTTTTTTCGGGGGGGGGGGGTAAACTACCTGGCCTTCCCTCAAATGTCTTTTCATCCCTTCTGAACAACACTGAATTTAAAAGCATGTGTACGATAAAGGATTTATACTTCTCCCTCAAACACCATAAAAAAAAGTGGGTATTGATGTTTTGAATTTCAACAAAGGCTTTAACTATGCCTCCCGGTCTAATCAACAGAGCAACTTTTACTTGGAAAAAAAAACTCATTGTAGAGGACATCATTGTATGAAATGTGCATTTTCCATTTGTCACAGCATGCAGTTGAAATCTTGAACTGCTTTACAATTTTTTTAAAAATTGAACCAACTTATTTTTTTTCTTTAAAAGTCTGATCTTAGTTATCTTACGTAGCTAGCTATTTTGGTTATGTGTGGCTTTGATTTTTTTTTTTTTTTTTAAAGATATATAACTCTTGGGCTAAACTATAGTTTTTAAAATAAAGACTTTTTGCTGCGTTTCTTCCACCGCAGAGTTCTGCGTTGTGGGCGGAGTTTTCAACCGAGCCACAAAACTTTTGCGTGTGCGCGTGTTTTCGTCGCCACGCCTCTGTGCGTTTTCCTCCGCGCGTTGATTTTGTACCGAACTCACACTTTTGTGTCTGTTTTTTCTGTCAAACTACACTGTTTTGCCGAGGAATCGCCCGGGTTTCGGGGAGAAACCCCCCGGCAGAAGCGGTGTGCAGTGAGCGCAGTGTGGCGGGGCAGGACGGCCATTGTGAGGTGAGTGTCCGCTCACACTCTTCTTTGTTGTGTGCACCAACTTTCACGCTGCAGCAGCTGCTCCGCTCCGTGTGCGCTGGAAGTTTTGGGATATTTGACATATTTCGCATTTTCCCGCCGTCACTTTGCTGAATCAGAGACTTGCGTGTTTAACAGGGAGTTCCTCTGTTTACTCCGGGGCATCCCCGCTGTTATTACCCGGACTTTTAGCGTCTTTCGCGGACTTTGTGTAGACTTTGTTGAGGTATTATTAGCTCTAAGGCTAACAAGTTAGCAAGGCAGCGAGACTGTGTTAACAGGGACTTGTCTGCGCTCTATTCGTTGGAATATAGGAAATTCTAGTCTCCTTACACCATATAATGATATAATATCATTAGTCTGTTTACGAAAGCATTTGTTCGCTGTTACACGGTCGTTCTTTCCAACTCCGATTTTTTGCTAACTCACACTCGGCTAAACGCATCAACCAGTGAACGTGATTTGATTTCTTCCCCCATTTATGCAGTTTGATTCATTTCGTTTTTTTGACCAGTCTGACTCTGGTTCAGCACTTAAAATTCCACAAACACGCTGTTAGAAAGACGACTGTGTTAAAACATCCGCATCCAACCTAAACGGCTCGTCTAAAATCAGCCCAAAAATAAAGGTTTCAGGTGGTAAGCATAAGTAACAGAGTTATGGAAATCATGCCACCAGTCTCCCCATTTGGACCAGTAGCTAGTCCATACAATGTGTCTTGTCAGAGTGTTTGCTGAGCTCATGGCTTTATTTAGCTCGGTGCTATACTGGCTTCCCTCTGCTCTAAACCCCTGACCTTTTGACCAGTCTGAGCTATATTGAAACCAGTATTCGGTATACCACCAGTACATAATGTCCTGGATCTACACTTCAATGACTGCAGATAAAGTGATACTTCATATCAGTCTGCAGTTAATCAGCCATGACTAATAGCAGTTGCTTCTTACCTTATACTGTAGGTACAGTTTATGTTTGATTTTTAAAAAAAAACAAACCTGCATGACAAATGTTGCAATCACTGTCACAATCACAGACCAGCAAGATGGATCGCATCTTGTTGCTGGTATTTCCTTTGTGAACAAAACTTATTACCTCTAACACAGCCACAGAGTGTCACAGCCTGTTGTTTTTAACATTGGTGCTGTCTTGTATGTTCGGTTTGATACAAAAAGATCACACGGCAGGTGTTCTTTGTCAACGTGAGTCGTTTGGCGTTGGAAGACAGCGTCACTTTGATTAATGAAGGTTATTAGGAAATCCAATCAATTAAACAAAAATGCCTTGCATGCCTCCAGCTCCTCAAAAAGAAGGGTTTTTTGTTATGGCAGTAATGCATCTGCAGTGATTGAAACTAGAAAGGCTTCTGCAGAGTGTGTCTAATAGGCCAACCACAACAGGAAAAGCTCTGCAACCGCACTGTGGCTGTTGTGTGTCCAGAGACTATGTTAGCTACACTCTGGAAAACACAACACACACTCAGTCTTCATGTTGCATCTGTGCCTTTGGAGAAGATCCTTAACAATAACAGAAAAATGTCTAATTTCCTACAGCAGCTCTTGCAGACTATTGCTGGAGTCTTATTGTTTAGGTAATGGCCTTTAAACTACCTTCTATGGAACCACTACTTTGAAAATAGTCTCCACTGTCTCAGACCAACATCTTTACGACCTCTTAATGTTTTTCTATTTGTTGTCTGTTCCTTCACCCCGAACGCCAGCGCTATTAATATCCTCCAAACTCATAGAAGCTGTAAACAACTTCAGATGAATCTCATTTCACTCTTAGTGAACTGTGGGCACACAAGGAGTCCAGAACATCTGTCTCAGTTCTCTGCAGCCGCAGATAATCTGTTAATTGCTGCCCAGTCAATCTGTCACAATGTGCATGGCAACAAGCTCAAATGTCAGTTTGTCCTTTAGATTTGACCAGACTGAGTCTCATTCATAAAACCCATGTGTGTGGAAGGCAAATTAAAGGGTCCAGTCTGTAAAATTTATAACAATCTATTGCCAGAAAGTATGGGTATGTTCAATGTGGTTAGATATAATAATTATATTTAAGACAGTTCTCCTTAATAGTTATTTTACAAACATGTCTGGTAGGAATATTTGAATGAAACATCCAGTAAAATAAACACCCTTGCCTGTATTTTTATTATTGCATATTACATTGAGTACACATTTTGAAGGAATAGTGAGAAGAAGCAAGTGTGTCTGTCTTACAGAGAAATGAATGTTGTAAATGTCTTCCAGGGGCACTGTAGTCAGAGCCGTCACCATTGCGTCGGAGTGGAGTTGCCGTAGCAGCCCCGATGGGGCGCAGGAGGAGGCTGGTGATGGCGAAGCCCTGGCAGACGGGGCAGAGCGTGGCCTGGATGGTGAGGGGGTATGGAGCCCTGACATTGAACAGAGCTTTCAAGAAGCTCTGGCCATCTATCCACCCTGCGGGAGGAGGAAGATCATCCTTTCAGATGAAGGGAAGATGTATGGTAAGGAAGAAATGTCTGAAATAACCACTGCTGGCGACCACACCCAGCTTTAGCGTCTGCTAACTCTTTGCATAGTAGTAATGAAAGTAACACTCTTTCCGGCTGTTTCTTATGGAAATACAAGGAGAAAACCGGTTGCATCTCTTCCAAAGTCTCTGTCATCTGCTTAGTCTAAAGAGGTTTTATTCTCCTTATTTCCCCACACTGATATGCAGAGGTGTGACACATATTCACACCTTGAAACAATCAGGATAAATTTTATTTCTCTGAATCATTCTTGAATGTTCTTACTCATCCTTTTCTTGATCTGCTATCCAAGTCACTTGTAGACACACAGTGTAGCTGAGCAGAGGCTGTTTTCCTACTGAAAACTAATTAATTTACCTAGAATTGACTTTATGATGATGAATTTAGACTTTGTGACCTGTGCTAATGTGACTGCTTCCCTGGGAGAAAACAAAGTTGCATCAAATACATATAGTGCACATGTGGTTATTTTAGTTTTAAGTAGTTATTTGTCAAATAGAATCATCACTGTAAGTTTATTTGTGATATTTCTTCAGAATATGTGAAATTTTTAGACAAAGATAATGATGACAAAATTTTTAAACAAATGATACGTGGGCTGGGTAGGCTGAAAAAGCTTTTAGCCTCGCAGAGTGTGCTTCAGGGAATTGTCCTGATTTGGGAATGAGTCAGACTCTTCCGTCAATGTGGGGGAATTCTGGTAACTCCACAGAGCTTGATGTGACTCAGCCTGATTTGAACATTCAGCATCACACCCCTTCCCAGAAAGAATGGTTTTTCTGTTGATGATGCTACTGCATGTATGTGTGACTAAATTATTACAGCTGCTGAATCCATTTGCATGGTGCCTTTCGGTCATCTTTTTTCTTAACCTCTCTAATTCTGCAGGAAAGCAAATAGTAGCTGCTCCAGAGTTCTGATTAGAGGCCAGGAAATTATCTGCGGTGATTTAGGGGAGGAAGGGAAAGCTCACGCTGACTTTGCAGTTTGTAATAACCACATTTCCCTATGTTCCCAACAGTTATCTAATTTTGGGCCTCTGCCATTAAGAGCTTGACACATTGTTTTGGGGAGGTTTTCAGTATTCTTCAACACAAGAAAAGACTTAAGTTAATGTCACAGTCAATATCAGTTTTATGTTTTAATTCAATTCAATGTATCAGAATTCTATACATTTTCTTTGGTTCCTTTTAGATGATATTGTTCTGATATATTATTTGATTTCTTTCAAATTCTAACCAGACATCAACAAGTATTGTTGTTTTATTCTAGGTCGAAATGAGCTGATAGCTCGCTACATTAAGCTAAGAACAGGAAAGACACGCACGCGCAAACAGGTAATGACAGATGTTGTTTTTGTTCTGGAAATCTTTCAATTTGTTCAGGTTTTATGTGCAATATCTCATTTGAGCACATACAGTAACATAAGTAAACAGCTGGGACATCGACTAATTGTCATTAATAACACCTACGTAATGTGATGTTTTATGCACATTTTCTTTGGTGTTTCATACAGTGAAGCAAACTACAATTTCTCAGATTTTCATCAACACGTGTAATATGCTATATCCCAATGTGATACATCTTTCCTTTAATGGACTTTACCAAGTTCAGAGACCCTCAATATTGGTATTTAACTTTAAACTCATTGCATTCCAAATACATAACTGTTTTTTTAGGACCCAAAAAGCATTAAATTATTGAATTTACCGGCAATAAATTTAGTATCTCTGTTAAAGTGGTTGCCTGAAATATGTCAAATCATGCTGTGAATGTACCCTATAGGTGTCTAGTCACATTCAGGTTCTGGCACGCAAAAGAGTACGAGAATACCAGAGCAGCATCAAGGTGGGTTCTCACTGGAGTGACTCTCCATCTCTCTGTAGTCACACACGCTTTTCTTTTCTTTTCCTTTCCTTCGTTCTGTTTTCTGTCAGGTCTCTAGTCACATTCAAGTCTTGGCCAAGAGAAAGTCGCGTGAGATCCAGACTAAGCTCAAGGTACACATGCTCTCTGACGGTACCACACTAGGTTCACGCTTTATATTGCCTAAATCCGGATTTATCATCTGAATCACCAAAGATGTCTTTGCCAGAGCCTTTGGTATATTTTCTCTTCCTTGTTGTCACAATACATAAAAATGAAGAAGTATATATGCGATAATTGATATATTCCTCACTTCGTGGATTCCAGGGCTTATCTGAAGCCTCAAACTCATCTTCAATTGTAACATTCTGTTCTATTTTCTGCGGCGCACATGTAAATATCTAAATCATGCGTAAATCCAGGGCTAAGCTTTTAATTGTCATTTATGAAATACCACTACAGAAATTATGGGTTGGCATTTGAACATAGAACATTGCATTTGTACATGTTTTAATATATTAAAGTCTTCCTTTTCGAATGAAGACACGCATGTGTGTATAACAGGGAGAAAATACCTTTATTTTAAAAGCTTGACAGCAGTGTTAATCAGTTTATGCAGATAGTTTTGTAAATTATCTCTGATAAACTATGTTGATAATGGCACAAGTTTTGGTTGCCATCTAAGGCCACCTGAGCATGTGCACGGCTGTTGTACTTCACATGTTTAATGTGTTGATATGACTGACTTCAGTTTTCTCTTCTGTTCTTCATTTTCTTTTCATTTGCTTTTCCTTCTTACATTGAATTTCCACTGTTACTACACAGTCTGGGACCTGTATTGATCCAGGCTGATACATGTGATCGAATAAGTAGTGTCATTAGTTGTCATTTTAAGATTAATGTGAAGTTTGTGCTTTTTATTTGTTATATTGCCTAAAGAGGAATTCAGTCATCTGTTTGTGCTTTTGATTATTAAGTTAATTCATTGTGTGTCTTCTTTACCATAGGCCATGAACTTGGTAAGTTGTGGTTACAACTACAGTTTTCTGCTTCAGGCTTTATGCTTTGTGGTTGGCATCACATGACCCGGTACTTGCTAGTCCACAATTCAGTTCTTCTGCCAAACTTGAGAGAACCCTGCACATTACTCCTTTTTATTTTTAGTTTTTGAAGTAAGGTGATGGCTCCAGTTAGTGCCACCTTCTGCTTTGGCACCCCTGTATTTGCTTTGCATTTTGTCCTGTCTTTCCTGATTTTAACCGCGCCATGCCCCATAATCTTTTAATACATGATAATGTATGACACATCAGCTGGCTTGCAATCTTTCCCTCGAAGGTTTTCACACTCCTGACTTCAGTTTTGTGTGTGCGTGCGTGCGTGCGTGCGTGTGTGTGTGTGTGTGTTCGTGCGTTTTTTTTTAATGAACCAGTGTGGTTGTGCTTGTCTTTTAGGACCAAGTATCCAAAGACAAGGCGCTGCAGACGGTGGCCAACCTCTCATCTGCTCAGATTGTCTCTGCCAGTGTAATGAAACCCCAGACTCCATTCCCTCCAGCAGTTGTAAGACACACTCAAACCCCCCCCCCCCCCCCCCCCCCCCCCCCCCCCCACACACACACACACACACTGCATGCATCTTCCCCCTCGGTGAATGCTTGAGTAATATTATGTGCTGTTTTCTGCCTTAGTTTTGGCCTGGGCCAGTGCCGGGACAGCCTGGACACTCTCAGGAGTAAGTATCGTTGGCATTTAGGATAAGATTGCCTTTTCAGGTTCTAGTTTTTGTGCTCCTACTCTTTTTTTTCTCTCTCTCTTTCCCAGCATCAAGCCCTTTGCACAGCCACCATACACTACTCTACCAACTTCACACGCAGCACCTATCAGTAGGTTTGCACTTTTTCATCATGATTGGTTAACCGATCAGTATTTCAGCTGTCGTCCTTGTTTGCATGTTTGGCAGGTTATGAGCCCATGTCTCCTCCACGTCCTGCAGCAATAACAGCTCCTGTGTGGCAAGATCGAACCATCGCCTCATCAAAGCTACGGCTAATGGAGTACTCTGCATTTCTCGAAACCCAGAAAGACAGAGAGACGGTGAGAACATCAAGCCCTTTATACACCAAAATATTTTTACATGCTCGTCAAAGCACGTGTTTACTTTCACTCTTTTCCCTTCTCCTTCCTTCTTACAGTATAAACACCTTTTTGTACACATTGGCCCATCAAACCCAAGCTACAGTGACCCAGTTTTGGAATCCATAGACGTGAGGCAGATTTACGACAAGTTTTCTGAGAAAAAAGGAGGCCTGAAAGAGCTGTATGAAAAAGGGCCGCACAACGCTTTCTTCCTGGTCAAATTCTGGGTTAGTGCATAGAACCAGTTTCCATTGCTCCATTGATCTTTGTCAGTACTGATCCAGTAGTCAAGAAATCACACTGCACATGCCAGTGTTTTTAAAACATTCCAAAGAAAATCAATACTCATTTTAGAATGTACTTAACTTTGTCAACAAAGTGATCCAGATCTGTGGTTGCACTTATGTCAGGCGGACCTGAGCAGTGACACCGAGGAGGGCTCCAGTGTTTTCTATGGCGTGAGCAGCCAGTACAGCGGAACAGAAAACATCACCATTAGCGTCTCTACGAAGGTCTGCTCCTTTGGCAAACAAGTGGTAGAGAAAGTTGAGGTGAGTCCAGCCCTTTTTGTTGTGATTTTATGTACATTGTTTTCTATTCATACCACAATAATTTCCACCTCAGACTGAATACGCGCACATGGAAGGAGGAAAGTATATGTTCCGCATCCACCGTTCTCCCATGTGTGAATACATGATTAACTTCATCCACAAACTGAAGCACCTGCCAGAGAAATACATGATGAACAGTGTACTAGAGAACTTCACCATCCTGCAGGTACACACACGTCTTTACGTCTTCATGTGTGAACAGGGCTTCCTGACACGTATGGATGTGTGTTTTCTTGAGTCCTGACCTTCTTGTTGTTTTCTGCTCCAGGTGGTGTCGAACAGAGAAACTCAGGAGACTCTGCTCTGCATCGCCTTTGTGTTCGAAGTGTCCACAAGTGAACATGGAGCACAGTACCACGTATACCGTTTAGTTGACGACTAGCAGCACTTTGTGCGTACAGAGACTCGCAATATAGACTTTTTGATGCATTCGGCATATACACTACTTTCAGCCCAGAGAACACGCATTTGTTTGTATAGACCAACGGTCTCACTGTTGTCACACCTGCTTCATCTGGATCTTTTCTTTAACCCTTCAAAATCACACATTTTGACACTAAAATGAAAAACAATGAAATCCCTGTTGGCCCGATCATCAGTGGGTATGTGATGTCATTTAGTCACAAAAGTCTTTTTTTAAAGATAAATTAAAGGGCTAGATCACTTTACGATGAGTTTAAAAGTCTTGCGTGTGTTGCTGAATCCCAGGTGTGACTGATGTGAGATGAGTTTTAAAATAGCTCATTTAATCTATGTTAAAGTAACTCTGCCTCACTGGCTCCTTTCTCTACAGTATCATTTTAGTTCAAGAATTATACGAGTCTGATTCTCTGCCTATTTTAATCAAAAGTCACATGACATGACATTATTGTTGGTATTACGTGCCAGAAACTATGACTGTGCCTCTCATCAAACAATGCACTATGTGTAAAGATGTGAAAATTGTATTTATATTTGGTAGAATGCCGAAACTATTAGAGGAGCCGTTTTGTTTTTATGCACGTTTTATTTTGAAAGGTCTCCAGCGGTACACAGTGTGGAGCAGAGAGCCAACTTTTGAGTTTGCCTCTCTGGATTGCAAGCAGAATCAATCAAAAGCAGATTGCTTTTTAGGCGGCATCAGAGGATCTTTATATGATTGACTCCAGACTATTCTTTTTATTAATCAGATGGTTTGGCCTTGCAATATTTCTACCTCCACGCGAGCTGGGAGAAAGTGCTTCTTAACTTGACCTGTTGAGCACTGATGTATAGGACATGTACACTACATTTGTCATGGTACACTTTGTAAGGCAAAAGAAACCTTTTTTTGTAAAGAGAAACAATGTTTTTATATTTTACCCACAACAGTCATACAGCATAAGATGGGTGTTTTTGGTTGTATCTTTAGGGATATATGCGAATTGTATGGTACAGACCACCCGGTGGATATTTGATCATTTTGACTACAATAACTTAACATTTCTAATTCTTTAATTCTGGCACACTTGGCTACCAGAATATTTTAAGAGTAAATAGAATTTTTACCGCATAACGCCCTCCCGTTGGCAGGAATCCTGTGGAAGAGGACGTAAAACGAAAGCTGCCTGGTTCAGTTTTAAAATAACCTTACATGCTGTGTGCTCAGCCAAAATTACTATAATTATTTTAATTTTTTTTTTTTTCCATGTCTTTGTACCTTGGTTGGCCATGTCTTATCACTCCTTTGGTTCTGAGTGCCTAGTGAATAAAATGTTTGCCTGTATGCTGTACCAATAAAATCACATTGTTTGCAGAATTACAGTGTCCAACATGTGTCCATACAACACTTTAGTTTTTGCGTCGATATTCCACCAGAGTGGATTTAAAATAATAATTTTAAAAAACCTATTTGCAAATTAGTGTATATATTTACAAATATCACTATTCATTTACAGACTGTCACAATTGTGCAAAAAACCCCGCTGAAATAAGTTTTGTATCCTTCATGCCAATGTTTTAGTTCTCATTTAGTCCGCTAGAGGACACTACTACCCAAGTGTTCCAGGCTACTGGACATAAATCGTGGGAAAGTTTTAATGCACTCAACACACACTTTCTTTCGCTCACAAATAATTTTGGTCTCAATAATGCGAGCTATTGAAGTTGTAGTGGAAGTTGTAGAAAACAATTTGATTTAGACTTTATAATAATATTTTAATTTGGCATAGTGGGCCATCAGTTGTGTATTGTAGGTGAATTTGTGCTTAAAAGGTTTTAAGTTTGATCTTAAAGGCAGACGTGGTGTCTGCCTCTTGGACCCGGGTTGGTAACGGGTTCTATAGTAAAGCTGCCTGATAGCTAAAGGCTCGTCCTCCCATTATACTTTTATGCATTCTAGGAACTACAAGTAAACCTGTACTCTGTGATCTGAGTGTTCTTTTAGGAATACTGTATATGGAACTAAGAGATCATGCAGGTATGACGGAGACAGTCCATTGAGAGCTTTATATGTTCGTCGGAGAATCTTAAATTCTATTCTGAATTTCACTGGAAGCCAGTGGAGAGAAGCTAAAACCAGAGAGATATGATCCCTTTTGCTGACTCCTGTCAGAACTCTGGCTGCAGCATTCTGGATCAGCTGCAGGTTATTAATGAAATAATTTGGACACCCTGACAGTAGTGAGTTGCAGTATTCCAGTCTAGAAGTAACAAGGACGACATGGACGAGTTTTTCAGCATCGTGCTGAGACAGGATGCTCCTGATCTTGGCAATATTACGGAGATGAAAGACGGCGGTCCTAGAAGCCTGTTTTGGAGTAGAGATGAGCGACATGTGTGAAGCAGAAATCAGTTAGTGTTATCTGTTTTCAAGGGTTTAAGTGATGTCATGGTGCTTAATCTCCAGGCTGGGTGTGGTGTTCCAGTCTGCTGGCAAGAAAGTCAAAGAATACGCAGGTAAAATATAACATGTTGCCCTTAAGGTGGCAATAAGTTTCAGAAATTCAACAACACATGCTTCTCACTAATAATGACCTGAATTTAAAATTTACATAATTTACTATATGTTGCTCATTTGGATATTGTGTCCCCTTAAGCGTTTCTGCTGTCTTGCCTCCCTCTGTTTGGATCAATTCAAGTAGATTCAACATATCTGGCACAAAACTTGTGGCCTCATGCAGTATTTACTTACTGCATTACAATTTAGTGACTCTAATCTGAAGACAAAGGGTGTGGTGGGAAAATTTTACCTGCAAAAGCTTAGGCAAATCAATCCGGTTCTGCAGAGAATATGTGTCTGTAATCTCTCTCTCTCTTTCCTTCTCACTTTGTCCACCTCCCTTTCAACTTGTTTAAGATGCAACCATTTCAGTAAAGACAATATTACACACTAATTGAACAGAAGGACTGAGTCCCAGTGATTTATTCATGTAAAACATTCCAAATGTCTATTGTTCTATAAATAGTTCTATCATGAGCTGCTGCCACTTGTGACATCACCCTACTGCTGTGGCTATTTCAGATGAAAGCATTTGTTTGCCTCAGTGATAGCCAACATCAGCCACTCATTGTCTGACAATATCAAAGGTGAGCACTGATTTGATTTCAGTTTTTATTGTTTGACCAGAGCTAATTTGGGCTGTTAAAAATGAACTAAGGTGGAAGGGATTATGCCAACATGCAGTTCTGCAAAAATATTTCCATTAATTTCCAGGCTGTATCTTGGCTTTAATATAAAGTCCTCACTCTGAGCTAGATTTGAACTCCACGGTTAATTATGCAACTAAAATTCTTCTATAAAGTTTTGACCCTTTTCAACACTTTATTTTCACTCTCATTATCATTAAAGTCAACATTTTCCGATGAGTGAAGTTCATGAGTTGATTTATCTGTGTGCGACAAGTTTTGGTTGTTTTTTTGTTTTTTTTAAGCTTACCTCACAGGGAAAGTGTTTGTGCTTGCACCACGGGCGTGTCTGCCTCCATTCCCCGGCACCTCCCTACCTCCTCCAACACCAGCATGTGAAGTAACGGGGCGCGGCCGGGGAGGTGGAGTTCACATAGCTGTATCGGGTCACTTCTTTGCTGTCGTCGTACTTGACACCGAGGCTGCCGTCGGTTCGCTGTGCTGCCCTCCTCTTCTCTGCTTTAAATTTGCCCGATAAGTCCCGGTGACGCCGTGCCGGGGCGACGATGGCCGCGGAGCCGCTCAAGTCCGCGCTGATCGGCAACAGCGGCGAGGACACGTCGCTTGCGCTGCCCTCCGACAACAACCTGCGCACGGGACCTCAGCGCGTGAAGGATCAGGTGCACAGCATCAAAAGGAGCAAGTCCAAACAGAGCAGGAACGGCGGAATATCACCCGTGTCACCGACCGGTGTGTACAGAAAACCGTCCAATATTACCTAAAAGCTAACAAGAAACTTGTATGATCTAATGTAAATGACTTGAGGGTTTTATTAAGTTTCACCAATCAAAGTTGTACGCCAAATGTTTTTAAGCATGTGCGTCACAGCCGTTCCCACAAAGTGGATCATACAGACAGGCATAGACGTGGATAAACTCTTCTATTTGTCTCAGTTATCTGCAGATAAAGAAAAATAAGTATAAAAGAAGACAAGTTTGTCTAGCCCGGGAAAGGCTATTATATAGTTTTGTTGTTTTTGCAAGAGTTGGGGGTGGAGTCTGCATTGTCAATTATTCTCTTTATCCACTGTAATTTTGTTATTTTTTTAGTGGCACATTAAATTATTCATTGACTGACATAATTATAGTCACGATGTTGCATTATCATTTCATTAAGTTTTCAAGTCACTTAAATATTGTTTTCAGTCTTATCCATCAGTGTGTTAGAAGACTGTTGCCAGAATGAAATGGGTCACTGTGTGAAATATGATACCTCGCTGCTGCTGAAAAAGCCTTTATTCCACACCTCCCTGAACTGTATATCACTGCTCTCTCTGTTGCACTGGTATGTAGGCTTTGCTCTAAGCTGCACAATACAAATCAGAATCAGTCATTTTAGGCTTTTAAAAGTGCAGCTTGTTGTTCTTCAAGACAAATTTGAAACATGCACGCCAGTAATCATGATTGAAAATGTACTGGGCTGATGCTTTAATGAAGATGGTTCTGAATATACATTCTGAACATTCAATGATATAAACAGCAGCAGGATCTTTCAGCAAAACAACTTAGATAGTGACAAAATGTGTATGCCAACTGACACTGTTATGGAAAATGTAGGAATGTGTTATTCAAGAGAATTGTTTGGCGAAGGGAGACAGTTCGGTATACTCAAACCTGAGGCTTTCATACTGTTTTACTTTCATATAATATTTCTGTTTCATCCCAAAGAAGCATTTTTTGCTCAGAGTAGGAAAAAAAAAACAGTCCAGTCAACCTTTCTCCTTACAGACATGTTTTTCAGAGCTTCGTATTTATTCTGTTTATTTTGTAACTATTTTGGGAAATTCCTCAGTTTAAGAAAATGTTAAAATTATGTTTGCATTCACAGGCGGACCGTGAACACACTTTGTTAGATTTGGCAGTTTACTTTTCAGGAATCATTCAATTAGACGGTCAAACAAAGGTCCTGCAAACATAGTGATGGCACATAAAGATGGCTGCCAGACTGAGATAATACATTGTAAATTAAAAAATTGGGTTGTTCAGTTGTTTAAAAAGTATTACCTCAGTTGTTTTGAACAGAATTAATGATTAATATTAAAAATGGAGTTGTCTTTGTTTCTCCAAAAACAATCATTCTGATTTTCCACCACACTGTTTCTCATTATTGTGTTTCAGAGTGGTATTAAGTAAAAAGCATTTCCCTGGATTTGCTAATTTGCATGTGCTTCATTCTTATCTCTATCTTAGTTCTCAAACTTCTTGTCCTTTAACAGGTCTCAGTTCCCAGACTTGGACGGAATCCAATTTTAGCTCATTTAAATATTCTCCAACTAAGGCAAATGGAACCTTGAGCCACATCGCCTCCAACTCGACAGCAAGCTTCAACAAATCGGTAACTAATTCTTGGGTTTTCAGCATTGAACTACGTCCCCTCCGTATTTGATCCACAATGCTCCCAAGGGCAGTGTTTTTATGCTTTTAACTCTGGTGTAATAGCTGCGGTTTGGCTAATACAACATCAGAGGATATGCTGTGTCTTTCTGACTCTGCGTGTGTAAATGTACATGCAGTCGTGCATGCACATTCTTCTGACCTGACCTGCTGGCAGCAACATGAGGCATGAGAAGATCATTAAGGAAGAGTTTTTTAAAAGACAGTCAGCCGCTGCCATGTCTTAAATTGACACAAAGATGAAGAATATTTTAAAAAGGAGTCAGAAATATTAAAGCAGTATTTGAACTATGGGTTTATGGGTTTTTTTGGTTATAATCACTGATATCAGGTTTCTGCTTCCTTGATTATTAACTTATTCATCAAAAATAAATATATTTAGGTAAAATATATAACAAATGAAGTGACTCTGGCAGCAGTCAGTTTGTCATTTTAATACTTCTATATTTATTAGCTTAGCAAAAGTAACATCTATCCTTGCTTCCTATACATTTTTGTACTCCCTATGTTAATTTGTTTTTGTCTTATGTTTTTGGTGTGCATTAAATTTCATATTTTAGATTTTGTGCCACTAATGCTGCCTCTGTTTTTACTGCTTGATGCCAGCAATGTTTTAGCATGCACAGGTTGTCTGCCCTGATCATACATGCTGTTGACCAACCACTCCTCTGTTGAGCTGTAGCAGCTGAGTAGCAGAGCTGAATAATGATGATGATCAACAAGGAACCAGTTTAGTGTGAAACAGCAAACACAGAATGAATCAGCCTGTGTCTGTCTAACCTGCTTCCCTATTGGTCTAGTCAAGTCAGTTTTATTAGTCAAATATGCTATACGTGCTCGACATACAGCATAAATGACATTACAGTCCTCTCGGACCCACAATGCAGCAAAGTAATAAATAAAAAAACCTACTAAATTAAAAAGAATTAAAAAAACTAAGTTAAAAAACTAAATTAAATTTTAAAAAACTACCTTAAGCTACAATATATACAATTAACAATATTAAAACAGTATGTACTCGTATTAGCTACATTCCCCACTTGAAATGTCAGCATTTCAATTATCTCTGCCAAGGTAAAGGTGGTTCATACATGTGACTTAAAGCTAATTATTTTGTTGACAGCCAGTGCGATTATGTGGCTTTGGTTATGTGCACTGATGTTTCTGACATGAAAAGAGGATGGGAAGTGCTTAGCAGCTAAAGTTAGTTCTTCTATTGGAATGTTGATTAAATATCAATTTTCTTTTCACTTTTCACATGCGCTCTTCAGACTTTTTGTTAAATCAAATTTTTTTATACACACTTCAGACATGAACTTCATTAGTTTTCGTTTGTTTGTTTATTTTTTTCTAACTACTCAGAGACATCACAGTCTACTCAGCAGATCCTGGAGAGAAAAGCATGCCAGCACTTCAGGCATATGGGACCGTGCTTCTGTTTGGCCCAGTAGTCCCGATGGAGTGAAACCCAGTTCCAGTGACCCTGCCTTGGCTCCTTCGATTCCTGCTGTTTCTGTGCCAGACATGGTGAGTTTTAACATAACACAACAACACGAAAACCACACTCCTTTTACGCCGTGCTTATGCTGTGTAAGTATCTATGTGCTGTTCTTTTGTTTAGAAGGCCAAAGGGCAGAGCGTTAAAGGCCAGCAGTCCAGGTTTACTCAAGTAAATCGACACAGCACTTACACCATCAGCAATGGATCTCATACCACCACCAAAAAGACGCAAATTGTCAAGTCTCCGACCGTCCAGTATCAAAGTGAGGGCAAGATGGGCACCATCAAAGTGTCTAAGTCAGAGAAGAAAGCACTGTAAGTTTCCCTGCTGTATCACAATTTCAGGAATGAAGAAAGGTTGACAGAGAAAATGCTATTTTTGGCCTCTGTGTTGATCTGAAGGATAAAACATGGATTTTTTTTTTTTTTTTCATGCAGTTACTTTCTGTTCCTGGACCGTACCTGACTATACTGACTATAACATTCATTTTGCAGGGAGAGTAGTCCCACAACCGGTTTAGAACTGACCCTGAAAGAGGCTGTGGAGTACCTATCTCACCCAGAAGAGAGTTACCAACAGTGTGGAGCCACCTTCATCCAGCAGGCTTCTTTTAAAGATGAGCAGGCCAAACAGGAGGTTTGAGTATCATCTGTCACGTTAATAAGATGTAGATTATTTTTTACATAAGCTTTTAATGATGGTTAGTTTTGGGGTAGTTAAACAGTTGTGTGCTCTTTGAAGACCTTTTCATATCCTGCCCTGAAGGAAAGGGAGGAGGAGGAGGAATTTTGTAACCAAACTCTTGCGTGTTTGTTATGTGATTGACTGTCAATCTTGTGAGGTCTTCAGTCTGGATGTGCTTGCCTATCACAGGTTTTGCAGTTAGGAGGTATCCCTGCTCTCGTGTCTCTGCTGCGTAGTCCTAACCCTGGGGTGAGCCTGGCTGCTGCTGGGGCTATAAGGAACTTGGTTTTCAAGCACCAATATAACAAGCTGGAGGTTCAGCACTGTGGTGGCATAGCCAAGGCCCTGCAGCTACTGAAAGAGACAAATTCTACTGACACCCAGAAACAGATCACTGGTAGGACATTTTCTTGTGGACGGCACCTTAGGTCATTAGGATGCATCCATTGGCCAATTCCAAACCCTAAAGTGTTTTAACTCTTGGTAATCCAAGGCCTGCTGTGGAACATGTCATCTTCTGATGATCTGAAAGAGGAACTTATTGCAACAGCACTTCCTGCCCTGACTGAGAATGTGATGGTGCCATTTACCTGCTGGTCAGATGACACCAACAACAACAACATACACCCCGAGGTCTTCCACAATGCCACAGGGTGCCTGCGGTGAGAGCAGCCACTGCACCAGTGGCACGACATGTTTTAGATTCATTCACAATGAAGTATCGCAGATGTTTTGATTTGTGAGGTACTTTTAGGACTTCAGCATAAACTTAAAAAAAAAATCCCTTATCGTGCAACTCTAATGCAAACATTAGAACCTATTATTATCATAATAAAGATGTACCTTCAACTGACTCTGACTGAAAGATGTGTTCGTTTAGGAACTTGAGCTGTGGGAATCAGAAAGCTAGGCAGGCCATGAGAGATTGCCCTGGCCTCATCGACTCCCTCATGAGTTACATCCAGTCCTGCATTGCAGAGGAAAACCCTGATGACAAGGTAAACTGTCCTGTCTCCATCAGCAGGATATATTCACCACAGGAGACCAAGACTGCAATTACTTTAGAATAGTGTTTTTTTCTTTCTTTCATTGTCAAAATATTAGAAGGTCCCATCACATGCACAATCTTCTATTGTGTTTTCTTGTGGTTTGTCTACCTGCACATTTTTGGGTGTGGCTATGCAATTATTTTTAAGTCTGTGCTAGTGTGATTCACTCAAGTTCTCTCTTATGTAGTGTTGAAGTGTGAAATAAGGCTGGTTGAGAGAGCTTCTATATTCAAAGAGATAATTACATTTTGTTTTTGTTTGAAAATAAATATCCTCCTGAGGTGTACCTGTCATTGAAAACAGAAGGGGGAAAAAAATTCATTATAGGAAATGCTTAAAACCTAAGAGGATGTTTATTTAGTGGTTCATTGCAGGCTGATCGTGTTAATGGTCTAACGTGTAAGACCTGGCCATAATTTTAGCTGTAATCACTCACAAAGCTAGAAACACTCATATTTTATCCATTCTTAAATTCATGTTTAGTAACTTGGAATCCCCAAATGATGTAGGTGCCTGGCTATAATAGACTTTCATCTTGTCGCGCAAGCCAAATAAAAGCAAAAAATGCTAGATCTGATGTTGCATATTGCCATGTGTTCACTCCAACTAAAGTAGTTGTAAACAGGATATCAAAACTATCAATAATATTGTGATTACTTTCTTTTGTTTCCATCAGTCTGTGGAAAACTGTGTGTCCATCCTCCATAACTTGACCTATCAGCTGGAGGCCGAATGTCCCCAGTGTTTCCAGAAGTACCAACCAAAGACTAATTCTGAATTTGACAGGCAGAAAAGCCCCATTGGTTGCTTTAGCCCAAAGAGCACCAAGGCTCAGAAAGAGGTACCATCTTTGCTATAAATTATGTTGGTCATGTCACAACAACCATGTCTCCTCTTCTGATCTCAATTTTATGATCTTTCCCAGTTTTCCTTTGACCTGGCCCAGATGCCCGAAGAAAGCACATCATCTGGTGTGAATTGGTTGTGCCATCCAACAACGATGCATTCCTACCTGAGTCTCCTTGGCTTGTCCCAGAAAGATGCCACCCTGGAAGCTTCCTGCGGGGCCCTGCAGAACCTCACTGCCTGCAAGGATCTGGTGAGCAGAAATGAAATCACAGCGGTAGAAGGAAAAGGTAGTAATTATTTCGTTGTCCTTTTTCATTATCTTTGGTTTTTCACACAGGGGGCCAGCACCGTGTCCCAGATTTTGGTACAGAAGTTGGGGGCTCTGGCCCATATTTCACCTCTTTTAAAGTCTCCCAACCCCAGCCTGCAGAAAACCGCTCTGTCTTTGCTGGGTAACATGTCTCGAACCAGCTGTCTGCAGACCACCATGGGTAAAGAGGGAACACTTAATATTATCAAATATTTGGTTTGTAAGTAGAAGAGTTGTAGATATAACTATGGTGGTTTTGTTTTGTTGTCTCAGCAAAGCAGGTACTGCCTGACCTCATCAGCCGGCTTTCAAACCCTCGTGCAGTCACTGATGAAGTCATAGCACCAGCATGCAGCACTGCAGGGACTCTGATGTTGGCCGACACTGAGTTCAGCAAGAAAATGGTTACCAAAGAGCTGGTGTCAGGGCTGGCTGACCTCAGTGAGAATGGGTGAGTTTCTGTTTTTACTTCCAGTCTATAAAAACACCGCAGCCACCCTTTGTGGTTGAAAGGGGCTGAACAATTTGCTTTATTTCCTAACCCTATACCAAAGGAGGTGATTATGTGACAGCCAGTGTTTGTTTCAAGCAGCCTGGTTTTTGTGAAGCTTTTTAATACACATGCTGGTCTGGCGTTATTTAGCATAGCGGTTACTGTTAGCATACACTCCCTCAAAACATTATTTTATCTGTTGTGTGTGATTTGCCCTATGTAATCATGTGTTCTTATGCTTGTTTGGTCTATGTCTGCCCTTAGATCCCTCCCAAAAGGCAGTAAAGCAGCATCCCTGCTCCTGTACAACTTGTGGAACGATAAGAATTTACAAGCTGCCGTAAAAAAGGTAAATTACATATGCATCAATTTTGGCCTTTTCCTTTCAAAGCCTTCCACATGCTTGCACGGCCTTTCAGAAGCAGGAACAGGATCCCTCTAAAATATGCTTATTGATCTGGTTCATACAGCCACTTTCTACTCCCTGCTGCCCCACCCCAAAGGTTCATTTGTCGAGAGTCATATTGGAATCTCGTTCAACAGGTTATCATTGTCTCAGGATAGAGTCTGCTGTCAAAAGTGATGTGAAATTAGTTAAGGGTTAACAGAGTAATAATATATAGAGGTCAGTATTGTAGAAGGTGTGATGGAATGAACAGCATGGGCATGGTTGTATGGTTGTGTTGATTCTCACCTTTTAATTAAAACTGTAGTGACCAGGAGCTGGCAGGACATCAGCAACTATTTCATTCTCATTTGCCTCTTGCTCTTTTTCTGCTGCTCTCCTACTTTCTATCATAGGGTACTTGGCATGCTGCTTTTACAATAAAAATGTATTTCTGTCTGCAGCTGGGTATCAGGAAATCACTTTTTGTCAATGAAAACACAACAGCCGTCCACAGGTCGATGCAAGTTATCGATTGAATGTGACCAATCATGCTTGCACCATGGAGTCCCAGAGGTGTGTTCTCTTCCTGAATGTATTTGGTTTTATTGTCTGGTGAAAGTGTAGTGTTCCTAATTCCTACTCAGCTAAAATGTTTTCTGTTTCTGTCTCTTTTATGTCTTTCTGTTTGGTTCTTTTTCTGTGTGTGTGTGTGTGTGTGTGTGTGTGTGTGTGTGTGTGTGTGTGTGTGTGTGTGTGTGTGTGTGTGTGTGTGTGTGTGTGTGTGTGTGTGTGTGTGTGCGCGCGCGCGCGTGCGCGTTTGCAGATGGAAACCAGCGTTTATGGACATTACTGTGGCCACACCCTTGGAACCTGGAGAGTTTAGTTACATTCTTCTCATAACAGCTTCGCTGAAAGAGTGTTAAATTAAAAGTCATGTGATGTATATACTACCGCGGTAAGAGAAATTTAATTACAAGAGTATACCTGCAGTACACCTGCAGTTCAGTGTTGGTGATTAAGTCAGATGGGTCACCATCTATAAGCATGTCCTTTTGTAAGCTGAAGCATGTATCTAAAGTCAGGTTACACCTGGTACATCTGCAGCCTCCACTACCTGTGATGGATACACTGTAATGATTCAGATAAAGGATTTTAATATGTCTTGTGAAAGTAAAACTATATAAGACTAGATATGTGTTAAAGCCTTTCAGATTGTGGAGCCAAAACAGAAATAACAAATTTCTCAGAGACTGTAACAATATAGACTATATGTTAGTTTCATATATAAAACACAACAATTAAAAAAGAAACAGTTTTAGTTGTATAATCTTTAAATACAAAGGTTTTATATAAAGGACAGCAGAAACATGCTTGGTTTTATTCAGTTATTTCTCAAGTTTTTACAGCCTGGTGGATTGTATTTTTTACTGTTTTCGTATCTTATTCGTATTCTTACTCAGAATTTTGTTTTGCAATATTAATAAATGGCAAAGCTTTTACCACACGTGCCTGTTATAGATATTTGGTGGAAAATGTTTTAGTGAATGTTAATTTTAAACTTGCAGCCAGTTCACTAAAGCTACTGTACACATTTGTACATTTTCCCCTTTTTTATATTGTTTATTTTCTAGGTGGTACTGATGGTGTCTTGTAGTTGATAATTATTCAGCTGCTTGCTCACTCACTCTTCAGGTGCTTTGTATGGAACTTTTAATCTTGCATCCTGCAGATAAATGTTGGGTTTGGAATGTACCAGTGTAGAAACAGTATTAGTTGCTGACTGCACATTGAGGTTAGTTTGATGCAGTGTTGTGAATGTTTGCGGTATTTCAAAGGGATTGTTTTTGCCTTGCTAAGAATAAATAACATGATGAAAGAAAGCGTTTCACTCATCGGGTTATTATTTCTATACTGTCCACATCCAGCATGTGAGATCTTCATAAATCTTCATTTCATCATTTGTCTCATTTTAGACTTTTCTGACTTCAGCACTGTGAACACAAGCACCACCCAAATTAGTAGTGACTGCTAAGTCTGTTCCATTACTCTGGCCTGCGGGTCTTTCCTGACAAGCTGAAACAAAATCAGTTTGCTTGCCAGTTTTTCAGTGGAATGCATGAAATATGTATTATAGCTCCTCAAAAAGTGAATGACAGCTCCCAGAAGCAGGAAGGGTTTTCTTTTGCTGTCCATATGCTTCCTGACGGACTTAGCCTACCTTGGGATCCTCTTTGTTTATACTTCCAGCCTGCTCAGGTAGTCAATGCAAAAGAGTCAGTCCATGCAAACACAGGGTTTGCTGTGTTTCCCTGTAGTCTCTGGAATATTTTAAGAGATTCCAGAAAGGCTGCTGTCATGAGGTTTAGATGAAGCAGCAGGAAAAAGAATGACCCTCAACACTGTTCTGGTTAAATATTTGTCACGTGCAGTGGAAAGATTAGCCGTTAAGAGGAATTCATTTGCAAAAAAAATCGCTTGACAATATTACGCAAGAATATAATGAATGTCTTTCAGATTCGTGTATGTGTGTGTGTGTGTGTGTGTGTGTCTTGGTTAGAGTTCTGGGCGGTGGCCCCAGGAGCATCATATCTCCCCACAATCATGTCAGAACCTGCACATTTGAGTGCCTGTAAAAGTATATTAAAACAAGGGAATCTGTCTCTGCACTAAGGAAGGAAAAGAATATGCTTCTATAATCAAAAGAATATAGAAGTCTATCTTTGAATCAAGCTTTGTTTATTTGCACACTTTAAAACAACGCAGCTTCTTTAAAGATGAACCAAACCAAAAGAAAGAGTGAGAATAAAGAGTCATTTTGATTATGGGACGAAAGTCCAGGCTTGGAGCCAGTAGCTGATGGGTGCAGCATCTATTTCCTCAGGCCCCTCTTGGTCCTCTTAGTCCTATTTAAAGCAGAAAAAGAGATTGAAAAGATGGACATGCTCAAACTGTATTCACCTCAAAATACAACTGTAACTTACATACTGTGATTATTTACCATTGTTGTGGAGGGAATGCTGCTTTTGCAATTTGTTTTCCTCAATTTAATCTACGGTACTTGTTTTCTGTCTTCTAAGAGTGTGTAACTCTCACACTTTCTCTGTTAACCCAATATCTCCATCAGCTTTCATTTACTCTTCAAAAGAAAGCTCAGAGGATATCCTTTGTTTTTTTCACAAGGTTTTTCAACCCTTCAGCGTGTCCATGCCAAAAGAAATAAGCCCAGGAGACAGACATGAAAGGAGTTTTTTAGCGTCGGCCACTCCTACACACACACACACACACACACACACACACACACACACACACACACACACACACACACACACACACACACACACACACACACACACTACCTCAACAGCTTGGTAAGTGATGGGCGAAGTCCCGCCACACACTTCACGTTCTGCTCGTAAAACTGCCTCTTAAATGAATTGCACTACAGTCAAAGTTTATAAGATATAGATGAGGCGTCTGCAGTGTGACCACTTTTGACCTTGCCATCCAAAAGGGCTCCATTCCAGAACCCAACAGTTATTTAGTCTCATACCAGTGTTTCAGATGTGACGATGTACTGACCATCCCTCATGAAGCTCTACATACCGATAGTGATGTGTCAGTGCGGTTAGTACTTGTCCTTTCTGGCAGTTAAATTGTTGTCAACGGCCACGCTGAGCATCACAGGGAGGATGATTTTGAATTTGTCAGTTTCATTGTTCATTTGAGAGAGGTTCTTCAGGTTGGGTAGGTAAGAATATAATTCCCACACTTAAGCTGTAATCACTGACTATAAACAGTTTAGTCTTTTAGGACTGAGTCCTTCCTGGCTGCTCAGTCCTAAAGGAAAAGGGTTTTCACTTCCCTTCAGATTGTTGTACAAAAGGTCAGAATACTTAAAATTCTGCTCTGTCTTCTGTGACTCATCTGTGTGAACTTATGTGCAACTCAGATTTGGACCTCACGTTTTCTGATGGTCACTGACTCGATTCCTCAGGACATTGATCTGGAAGAAAATAAAGCATGCTAATGTTATTTAAGTGTTCTTCAACACACACACACACACACACACACACACACACACACACACACACACACACACACACACACACACACACACACACACACACACACACACACACACACACACA
>BJFM01000118.1:0-56378 GCA_016586285.1 Arothron firmamentum
GGCTTTAGGATGAGGCCAGGGGTCTACCCATGAATAATGCATGTGGGCTGAGAGTGGTGGAGGAACAACCATTTTGGCTTTGTTGGAACAGAGAGTCTGACAGCTAAGTAGGCATGTTGTCTCTGATGGGTATGGTTTTACTGGGGGTTTGAAACTCTCCGGCGACACCTTGTTTTGGTGCTCCAGTTTACCCACCACTGGTTGTGCTGGGCTACCTTGCAGGCCTATTTATCCTAATACTTCAGCTTTAACTTAAAGCTTTATAGTTTTCATAGGAATGATTAGAGACTGTCCTGAGGGCTATGCACAGCATGTTGTCTCAAACAGGGGAGCTCGGCTTTTAAACCTCCAGCGGATGTCTGCTCTTGGGGACCTCTGAAGGTCACAGCTCTAGCTCCACCAGCAGCATTTTAATACTTCCACTCTGGACTTATGGGTCTTCTAGGCTGATTAGTTTTACCTCTAAAGGATGCAGTGTGCGTCTGTGTGAGTGTGTTTGTGTGTGTGTGTGTGTGTGTGTGTGTGTGTGTGTGTGTGTGTGTGTGTGTGTGTGTGTGTGTGTGTGTGTGTGTGTGTGTGTGTGTGTGTGNGCTACAGTATGTTAGCTCGTGGTGCTATTTGCCTATATGGAGATCACAATAGGCTTCTCTCTGCTTTAACAGACCTGGTTTTATTAATATGCCAAAAGTTCTTGCTTTAAAGTCACCGTGTCACTCGCTCCGCTGTAAAGAACAAAACCTGCATACCAATCAGCGTTCTGATTGATCTAGCTAAGTAGCTGCAATTAACGGGGATGCTCCCGGTCCAGAATGGGCTCCGGTCCTGCCACACACACACAAACAGACACAGATGACCGCATATATTTCAATGAATGTAGACGCTGACTGCTGATTTAAAGCGTTGATCTTAACGCGGACCCGGTCGCCTTTGACTCCCAAACCCCTCCGTCCCCCTCGCTGATTATGCATTGAGTAAAATGACATATTTCACCTTGAATAGAGAACAGATGACTTGAAAAGGTGAATATAAAGTGGAGAAAAAAATTATTTCACTGTGAAGGAGCGTTCAATTGCCTGAGGATTTTGACCTCCTTCTAAAAAAAACCAAAAAGTCATTATGAATCTAATAAAGCGCACATCCATCATTATGAGATGCATTTCTGTGCTTATTTTACCCAAACCAGCATATCCTTCACAACCATTGTGGTATGAAGAAATGAGCAACAAACCACTGCTATTATCCATTTTCTTCAGTGTGCTGGTTTCAGCTGAGGCCCCTTTGTCAAGATTGCCATAGCTTTGCTCTATCACCCGGCCTCGCCCAGACTACATTCCTTGGACAATCATCAAATGTCCACCTCAGACTGGGGGGCTTTGGGGACTGGAAATGGAAACTGATTTCACATTGCACTCTCAAGCCAATTCCTTATAAAATGCAATATGTTCAGGCAGCTCAAAACTACTTTTTCTTTTGCTCCCCATGGTCTTTTTGACTCTAAAACTTCCGCGTTTTCAGTGCAATAAAAGGGACACATGCCGAAATGGGAAAAGGCAGAGGTGACCTTAACTTAAGCTCAATCCTCATGGTGGTCTGCTCCTAAACTTTAATGGCAAAGCCATCAATGCCTCAGTTCTGTGCTTTTATTTCGTACGTGATAATGAAAACTGCTGCAACGTGGGAAAAAGAAAGTCACTTTTATTTCACAACATTAATGTGTTGCTGGAGGTAAACATGGTACTTTCTGTGCCAACACCACTCCACCATCCTGTTTCATGCGTCAATGTGTCTTTCCCTCTATACTGACAAACAATCTAACTAAGGTGAAGTATATGTACTGTATTATAGATGATGCAGTGGGAAAGGTCTGTAATTCATAAAAAAAAAGTTCTCGGCATGGTTGAGGTAGTTTTTAAGTAATGCGTAAGAATTAAACTATCATAAATTACAGGCAACTATAAACTCTGCTCAAAAAGTGACAATAAGCACTGAAGTCACATGTCAGCTGTTCCTGCTGATGTCCTTTCACATTTATAATTATCTGTGCAAATTGATTGAATTCCTTGTATTTAACTATACCTTTTGAATACAGTTTCTATTGATTTCTATAGGGCATAGCGCACTTATTTTGAAGGACCAGGGGGGAGTCGGAACCCCTGGCATAATATGTAGAAGCCGTTTTGGACAACCTTCGAGTTGCTTTACAATGATTGTCACAACAGAAACGACTTCAATTGTAATACGCAAAAAAAAAAAAAGTGCATTAACGTTCAACATAACATTATGGAAATACTGATTTTGAAAGCAAAAAAAGTATTGTCACATCACAAAATGCAACTTCGGCCTTTTTTTCCATTTACTCTTTATCGGGGAGAATTTAGTTAAGAGTGCAATGCTCTTTAATAAATTTAAAAAGTAATGGCCACATTTATCTGGAACATTAAGATAATTAACAAACTAGACAATCAAATGTCCACTGTCAGCACCTGCCTATGTTGTTCCTTTTTAGAACAACCTGCCTATGTCACTGCTATGCTGTATTATGTTNAGAGAGGGAGAGAGAGAGAGCGAGAGAGAGAGAGAAACAAATATGCAAACATAATACAGCATAGGCAGGTTGTTATAAAAAGGGAACATATTTGTTTCTCTCTCTCTCTCTCTTTTATTCTATGTCCTGTCTCTCTCTTCTTCTTCTCCTCCTTTACCCAGCTGGCTTTCAGCAGGATGACTCCCCATTGGAATCATGGTCCTGCTCAAGGTTTCTTCCTGTTAAAAGGGAGGTCTTCCTTGCCATTGTGCTTACCTGGGGGTTCAGGCTCTGGGTTTCTGCCTCTGTAAAGCACCTAGAGACTATTTTTATTGTAAAAGGCGCGATGTAAAATAAAGTGAATTGAATTGAAAAATGGCAGGCAGGCAGGTTCTGCCAGGGCCTCTAACATATTGCTTGCCACTGGGCATTGGCTTATTGAAAATCTGATGGATTTTGTTATGGCTTTTTAGCAGAAAATAGAACCACATGGAGGACAGTTCTTTATGCAGTTGATGGAATGAATTAAAGCTGTTGGATAAATTACTTTCTTTCTACTTAACCATTAAAACATTGATAACAGTAAATTGTTTGAGCATAAATTAGGAAATTCATCTCAACAGTTTGTGCTCTGAGGTTATGGCGTCCATAAAAGATATGTACATAGCATTATGAATCTAATATCTCTGCATGTTACACATGCTAAAATGCTAATAACCTAAAGCTGTCTTTGCTCTTTCTCTGCAGGTTTACTGGCCCCAACCTCCCGTCACCCATCATTAGCAGCAAGAATTGGCTGCGACTGCACTTTACGTCAGATGGCAACCACAAGTTAAGAGGTTTCAGCGCCCAGTACCAAGGTAACACCAACTGAGGATTTAGTGTATCAAAATGGAAATCATTACCAATCAATGCAAGTAGAGAAGAGAATTTACACTGTATAGGGGAGCCGAATGTGTCAGTATGTGGAGCCAACAAGGTGTCACTTGGCCAGGCTTTATTATTTGATGGGTTGAGAGGGAGATTGCATTCCCATGGTTGTGATGGTGAGGCTGACATAAATATTGTGTTTATCAAATCAAAGAAAGATGGATGGCTAAACTGTGGCCCTATTTTCTCTAACTCACATCAGAATATTTAATCTAACAACAGTGTTTGGCTCCATTTGTTTTATTTTATTCAGCTTGATTTTTAATGGAGCCCAAATCCTCTCTCCATCAACACCTGCACCTGACATCGTATTTTCTGGGTAATAATTCTTTCTTCGTCTGCTGTTCTTTCTTGCAGACACACGCAGATTAAAAATAAATAAATAAATAAATAAAAAGTAATAATGAGAAGAAATAGTTTCACAAGCTTCTAATATAGGTGCCGGTGAAACTGAGCAAAGCAAAGTCACGTCCTTTGTCAGTAAAGGAAGAGCGTTGAGGTGTGAAAAAGGTGCTAATAGATTTTTTTTTTATTTTGAAATTGAGTTCAGTTAGTTATTCAGCACCTCAAAGTAACAGTAATTTAAAAGAAATGCTCCTCCTTAACCCCTATTCCCTCCTATTTACCGCAGATTTTCACAGTTGCAGGTTCTTTCTGCATTCTAAATGTGTACATTTTACACACTGGCAAATAAAAGACATTTCTATTAGCAGGACTTCAGCTATTACTTAAACAATTTATCAAAATTGCCGGCTTGGATACATGGGTGATGGATTGTCAGAACATACTCTAATATTCTGGCCTCTCTGATATATGTGGGTGTTGTTATTGAACTTTGACCTGTGATATAAAACTCTCTTCCTGCATTCCTCCACAGTGAAAAAGATGACTGAGCTCAAATCTCGAGGTGTGAAGATGTTGCCCAGCAAAGACAACCAGCACAAGATATCTGTGCGTAAGTATCAACCTCGAATTCTCCACAGTCCTGTAAATGAGTGCAGCAAAGTGCAATATGGTGTGAGTTGATAAAGAGGCACCCAAAATCAATATTTTCTCTCGGAAAAATACTTTATTTGAAGATGTGTGTACAAAGATGAACAAATGAGCTGTAACAAAAATGCAAACGACTGCAGGCAGAGTTATATAAGGGAGTTGACTCTCTCACAACACAATCTCTTCATATTCATGGCCTCTTCTTCTGCGTCCTATACATTGCAACGCTGTGATTCGAACTGGCTTTTGTTGCCGAGCGTTGCCAACTGCTGACACAGGTTCAATTCTCTGTGGAGTTTGCATGTTCACCCCGTGACACATCCTGTTCACATGCATACCTCCAGGCACATGACGCTACAGTCTGCGTTTTGAAACTCTTGGTTCTGCATATGGAATGTTTCATTCAAGCAGGAAGGGAAAGACAAGATGACCTGGCGGATGTCAACAACCTCTGCCGTCCAATTTATATTCTGTTCTAATCTCTCAAGTCTCCCAGGAAAATATGTTAAACTTTATTCTCTCGAATCTTTAGTTTGACTTTAATATTCCCTTCACCAACTTTGTCTCCAAAGGAAGCAATGTCATGACAATGGTTTATACCTGGTTTTTTTTTGTGTGTGTGTGTGTGTGTGTGTGTGTTCTACAATTAGAATTATCAAATGTGACTTTTTATCAATGAGGAAAAAATCTTGAGCATTATGTAGTCCTTTTTCTAGGTGTTTTTTGGTCTCTTCCATCCGGGAGACCCCAGGGCAGTACACAAAGCTCATGACCATAGGTGAAGTTTGGAACATGGACTGTGAAATGAGAGCCTCGCCTTCTGGCTCAGCTCTCTCTTCACCCCGGCTCCAATCCGTCTGTCAATGTCCCGATCCATTCTTCCCTCACTTGAGCTCATCCACACGTTGCAGTAGCTCCTCTCAGACCTGGAGTGGGCAATCTGCCCGTTTCTGGCTGAGTACCAGGGTCTCGTTTGGATAAAAAAAAAAAAAGACACATAACATTTTGGTGTTATTACAAGAACTGTTCCAGATTAACTGACAGTTGTTGAGTGGTCTGTGCTGTTTTAATATTCTTCTTCATTTTCTCACCAGTGTCTCAGATGGGGGTCGTGCAGGGTCACAACATGTGTCCAGATCCAGGGATACCAGATCGAGGAAAAAGAAAAGGCTCAGATTTCAGGTAAACACAAGTATTTACTCATTTACTAAAGAATCCCACTTTGAACAGCATGTCAACTAAATGTATTAGTATTCATACTAAAGAATATTTCCTTGGCGGTACGCCACATTTGGAAAATAAATAAAAAAGTAAACTTAAATTAAGAGTTGACATTGATTTCAATGTAAAAAAAAAAAATAAACCCAAACAAACAACCAAAGCATGAAACATGTTTGTTTCATGCTTTTTTTAAGTCAATTTTTTACATTTTTTTTTTCAATAAATCCGTTGCAACCTGTTTTAACATTTGCTATTTAGTTGTTTCAGACATCTTATTCATCATGACTCTCCAGATGAATATTTCAGATTATTCCACATTGCTTTACGGCCTCTGTGAGTTTTAATAAGTGCGACATTATCTGCAGGGCCACTGCTTGCAAGCACTTTGGTGTTTTTCCAAGAAACTTTAAGTCAACACCTTTTCCCCTCTTTGACTTGGATCTCCAGGCGGGGAGCCACAGTGCATTTCTCCTGTGATGAAGGTTATGAGCTGCAGGGCTCCAAGAGCATCAGCTGTCTCCGAGTGACGGACAGCTACGTAGGCTGGAGCGACGACCGGCCCATCTGCAGAGGTAATGACTGGCTTGCGATTGTAGGGTTGCAGCAATCAATTATTTTAGTAATCTATCGATGATTCTGGCGATTAATCGTATAGGAAAATATACTGCGCACACCACCAACTTTATTGAAAAGCATCCATAACGTTCATGTTTCGTCGAACATGTTCAAAATAATATCAAACTTAGATACGGTAATTAAACGGACTGCTTTTACAATTTAACTAACTGAAGTTCAGGCTTTGACAAACTCACCATAGCACTTTATTTCCTATGGATTATTATAATATAATTATCTTAAGTAAAAATTTAGCCGAGTTGGGGAAATGGGATACCTAGCAGATTAGCCGCTGCATTGATTAAAGTTCTGAATCAGCCTTTATACAGACCTATAAACAAAGTGCGTTAGTTACCAGACTTCTCTCAATCATAGATCACACTAATTGCTGCTAATTATCGTTAGCCTTAGCTTGCCATGCCAGGTCTAACCTGCGGACTTATAGCATAGACCGGACGCATAGCAGCCTTGTGCTATTATGCTATGCTAACTGCATGTTACAGTAGACACATTGCACTCCGTTTTCTTTTCTTTTTAATGTTAAATTCTTTGCAGTCCACGTCGATCTTCAGTGACGCGTTGCGCCACAGAAATCACGATCTGTGCCAAACACAGTGCGAAGTAAAGTGGACCAAATTGAAACGAAGCGTCGACACAAACAATTTTTATTGAAGCGTTTTAGTAATCGAAGTACTGGAATTATTCAATTAATCGTTTTAGCTCTATGCGATTGCTTATCCACGCGTCGCACGCAAGTGATATTTGCATGCTAAAGTGTGGCGATGCTGGTGTTGGCTTTCAGCTGGGCTGTCATTTTGTCTAAGCACCCAGTCAATCTTCCAGCCGTCCACATTTTACTAAGTCATTATCTGCCATTTCGCTGTGACTGGCCTGACATTGACATTTGGCTCGCATTCTTTTTCTTCCTGCTGTTTAGCCATGCCAGCATGGTGCTGGCACTCACTCAAATCTGACCATTTTATGACAGCTGGAACATTGAGGCTCCCTCTGTGCTGTACCTGATGTTCCTGAGTTACAGTTTTAATGCTCCAGTGGCTTAAATTATTAGGGAAATTTGGTTCAGGACTCCTTCTTTTGGTGATGCAATTACTTTAATTGATGAATAGAACTATCTGATGTGATCACTGGAGTGCAACATATTAATATTTTACTTTAACAGGGTGGTAGTTTTCCTGCAGTTTTCAAACAGAAAGAAAGGTAATTATAATTTCATTGAAACAGGCTCAAGATATTGTTAAAAATAATTATTTTTTTGCAATTTAGCACCCCTACTCCTTTCACTGCTGATAATCAAGTTTAAAAAAAAGAAAAGAAAAAGAATAAGTCTGATTGAAATACTTAACCTTGTCCTCCAATTTATTATTATTATTTTTTTTTAAAGATATTCTTCTGTAAGATGCTTTGTCAGCCCTTGGAAAGAGTCCTGTCTTGCTTTTCATGTCAAAAATCATTCAAGTTTGACATCTTGTGGTGTTGTCATGTAGGAATGTTTCATTCCATCATCTTCACTTAACCTTTCACTGTCTTGTGTGCGTCCCTGGAACCTCAGCAGTGATGAAACACTCCCAGAAGTAATTGAAGATCTGTATCCTGAATTAGCATTGCTTAATTGAACTGTGCTATCATTAGCGCAAGATCCCCACTCCACAATATGTTGGTGAGTCAGGGGTTCTCCTTCGTTGGAGGTTTTTCACCCCTTTTGCTGGGCTGTTAGTCTATAAATGAAGACAAAGAACAGAGTTTATCAAGCGTGATGATTCCCAATATTCTAAAAATTTCCCAGGGATGAAAACACCTCCTTGCTGCGGCACTATTTTCTAAAGGTCACCCTCGCTGTCAGTACACGTCAAATTAATTACTTTATTCTTGCTTTAACTTTGCCAAACTTCTTTTGGGCATTCTAATGGGGCCAATTTTGGGAAGGAGAGGGGTGGAGCACGGAGCCGCTGGATGGGGCTTGAGCACCTAAAGGACCCCGCTCAGACGTAACTCATTAAAACAAACCTGGTTTCCTTGTCCTGGATCTTTTAAATATTCTCAGGTTATCCCCACGGTTTTGCACAGGAACGCGCGTGGATCTCTAAAAGCCTTCATTAGGTATTCGGCTTTAATTTGAAGGGCTGTTTTAACAACACTGACATGAACACACCCTCAGGTCCTCGCAGAAAGTCCTCGCCCTGTCCTCTAAAGCTTGGTTTGTTAACTACTAGAATTAACAAGACTTTTTATTCCTTTTTTCTTTATTGTTTTCTTTTGTTTCCCGCACTAAAGCCACTTCAGCCACATTGGTCCAGACATATTCTGATATTTTCTGCTGATTTTGATTCTTAGAATAAATTAAGATCACAGTATCTATAGAAACAAGGCACTGCGCTTTATTTTAGACCCCCTGTGATTTATGGGGTTGATTTATGAGTCTATTTTTCATGCTGCCACAATAAATTGGCAAGTCAAGTCTTCACAGTGGCCGATTATTGTTTCGAGGCTCTTTGGATTTTAATTTGACAACATTTTAACACAATTTTGATTACCAAGCCCTTGAGAAACAACTGATTTTTTTTTTTTAGCATGGCGGGAGCTTAGAGGACCCTGGAGTGAATAAAATTCATTTTTGAGTCGATGTGTATTTGCGTTTGACAGCTTTCTAATGTGTTTTGGAATGATATTGATGGTACTTGGTGAGATTTTAGATGACGGCTGTAAAACCCTGCATGGGTGCATAAAAAGACAATAAACCACTTGTTGTACAGAGGGCCAAGACACGATTGCGGGTATGGATAATAAAAAATACATAATGAGCGGAGGCTCAGGTGGTTGGTGGATGGCCGAATTAGCAGAGCTAGCAGCCAAATAGCAGTGTGTGTTCTTTATTCATCTTCTACTTCATCCTCTGGGTTCTTTGTTATGAAATTCTTGATTATTGCATCTTTGGTTGCAGCACCGATGTGCGGAGGTCAGCTGAAAGGTCCAAATGGCATCATCACGTCTCCAAACTACCCGGTCCAGTATGACAACAACGCTAACTGCACTTGGATCATCACAACCACAGACATGTCGAAGGTAAAACCCTCCAAACCATCCAGTTCATTAAACCTTGGTTCTGTTTCCAGTGTGTCGAGTGGTGCCAGCAGAAATTTTGTTTTCTAACAGAGGGATGTGAGAGAAAAGGAAAGGAGAAGTGATAAAAAAGGATGCTGGTCCTCAGCCAGCAGACGACATACAGAGCAGTTAGGAGCACCTTTGGTGAGGGACAACACACCAAAAAGAGAATTGATAGAGGAGTAATTGAGTGGTTTCAAGAGGAAGCTCAGTGGATATCGGGAAGGTGCCATGGCCACTCCGCTCAGATCATCGACTTTGTAGTTGTGTTCAAGGCCACCCAGCTGCTCTCCTGCCAACTACACTACCCCCTCCAAAACTCTCACAAAACGCTTTTACAAATTTCTTCTCTTTTTCCGCTGTGCTGAATAAAGGAGAGGCTACGGCCAGTCAGTCCACTGCATTAAGCAACACCTTGGAAACGAAAGCACACGCACACACACACATTATCTGGATCTAGTGTGTATTTTGAAGCATCTGGAATCCACAAAATTGTTGTGAATGTTGGATTTTCAGTGAAAAAATATTACCAGAAGGTTTTTCACTTGAACCACTCTGCTCCTGCCCAACTATCTTGATGTGTCGATTTTGCTTTTTTCCAAATTCTTGGGGACGGGGAGGATGCATTTACGCTCTTCCTCTGACTGTCAGATGCATTAAGAGGACGCTTTCAGCACTTCTCCTGTTATTCCCATCACTCTTTTCTACTCTGGATGCACTACCTTCTATTTTGTGTCAACTCGGTCGGCTTCCAGCAGATGCTACAAAGTGTATTATTGGCCTTGAAGGGCATCTTAGCCGGAACGATTAAAGGCATCACCATTAACATCTTTGAACAGGAGTGACATTAAAGATCTGAATGGCACACACGGCGGTAATCAATAAAAATCCGGAATTATGAATAGAGATGCGGCAAACTGAGACCTATGTGCAATAGCAGCTTTAGACATACCAGACATAACAACATTGGCTGTGTGAACTTTGGGCTAGATGGATTATTTTTTTTAGCAAGTTATGGTCTGGATGACCTCCTAGTTCTGTGGTTAAGCAATATCTGTAATATAGATATCTTTATTGGGTATGGGGAGTCAAAACCCACCTACAAGATCATTTTCTTGGTGTTTTGGGCAACTATGTGTGTACTTTTAAGTACTGTAAACTGTAGCTAGTTTATTATACAGGCGTGCTTTTATTTGTTTTCAGCAGTCCCCCCTGAATGCCTCCAGCGCTGGCTGGGAGACGAGCTGGAAGTACAGAGCTCTATTTATCGAGTGATTTGACCTATTTTGCAGTGCGCCATCCATCTCTTCCACCACCTTGGCAATTTTCATTAGGCTGTGAGTTTAACATAGTACAGAATAGAATTTGCATTTATATAAGCTTTTTCATTAGATCTGGCCGACTCTGAAAACCTTGTCTTTTTTGGCAGAAATCAGGAGCAACCAATTTAAAGTAGGAAACCATATTTAGTGTTGAACCAAAAGTATTCTAATTTGGGAACCTATGTGAAAATGTATATTGATCTATATCTCCTTTCTATCATTTTTGTGGCTCATTTCCTGCCAGACATATTTTATTTTTTTTAAAGAACGTGATAGACGGGTGTGAACGGGCCACAGATGGAATGAGGGCTCTCCTCTGCAGCTTGTGTCACACACATTCACTGATAGTTACCATGGTGATGCCCCATCTGCTGTCCAGGTAATCAAACTGACATTTGAGGATTTTGACCTGGAGCGTGGCTACGACACCCTGACAGTCGGAGATGGAGAGGTGGTGGGAGACCAGAAGACCGTCTTCCATGTGTGAGTGACTCCTTCAACCTTGATCTATGCGCCTGTAATCTTTGGGGTTTTTCTATGGACTTTTAATCTCCACCATCTGCAGCATGGTTTACACCCTCCCTCCCCAGTTTTATTCCTTCTGAATATTTTCCAAGTTTTGCTTTCTGTTTCCTCCACTTCTCATGCACCTCCCTGCAGTCAGCGACATCCTCCTTTCCACCTTTGTATCGTCCAGCCCTTTTGTTGTTTTTCCTGTTCTGTTTCGCTTTCATTTCATCAGCACCTGATGCAGCAGTGCATGAAAAATTGATGCTGCGCCCCATTGTCAATCATCCATGTTTTGAATTTTTCAAGCGCAGATCGTAGCAATTCTGAGCAGGCAATGCAAAGCCTACCTCTACCTGACAGAGTTCCGCACTCCATAACACTTCACAGGCCATTATTAATTGTGCTGAAATTTATCACCTCGATAAAAGTTTTCACAGGTCAGTCTTAATGTGAGGCAGCTTCACTTGACTGAGGAGCAGGAGGAGGGGGGAATAAAGAGATGGAAAGGTTAGACAGGCAGAAAAGCACCCTCACCTCAATATTTTCATACAAACACTGAAAATGGACCGATCTATTTAATTAGGCTCCCTCTGCTGCCCTTATCTTTATTATAAAAGGGAGCAGTTCTATTAATATTAAACGCACTCAAACGAGCTAAAACAATTTAGCACCAGAGGAAAAAGAACTGCAGATAACAGCCCAGTCGAAGCAGGGACTGTATTTTTGTGAATCAGCGGTGCAGGGAAGTGTGCAGAAGGAGCAGGGAGTTCTTTTATTTCCTTCCACTTTTGAGGTTGGAGACACAACTGCAGCATGCATATTGTGATTCTTTGTGAGTGTGTGAACAAACAGCCCCCTCTTTTGCTTCACGCGGAGCATGCTAACAGCTGATAAGACAGTGCTTTAAAACTTCAGACTTAGAGTATGCATGAGAATCTGCTGTGCAATTGTTATAAAACACTGAAGCAAGGATTTATTTTAATTGTGATGCCATCATGGTTATAAAACATTAATGTGCTTTTCCAGTCAAATGAGTTGTGGTTGTAAATATCCATAAAATAGCCACAATCTGAATTCTCTCTCATTTATTTGAATCCCCCTGACACATCTGATGATATTTCATCTGAGATAAAGGGTTTCCAAGCTTTAAGTGAGACACTTGTTACAGAAAAACATGTCGCCAGCTTTAGCACTTGCGCTACTTTAAAAAAAAACACTACACATTGCATCATTCCTCCCACAAGTGTGAAGGCCACCTCAGAGAAAACCAGCCAACATAATAAGTAGTGGGAGCAAAAAAAAAACCAGTCACAATTTCTGTAGAAACTTCAGTTTTAGTGCTACGCTTGCCATCTTCCATGTGCCTTCACTAAAATTAGAGCTCTTTATCAATCACTCTGCTACACACTTCTTAATTAGAGATAGATGGAATTATGGTTCACATAGGAAGAATTTACTCTTTTGCCGTTGACTGATTTTGCCTTCATTTCCCTCCGTCTCATACCCGACTGTTTGGCCTAGAAGTGTAGGATAATTGAAAGGCTCCTCGGAGCGGAATTACCTGCAATGGATTCACAGCATTTTCTTTGATGATGGAAGTCAGAAGCTTTATAAGTCAGCATTCTATAGTTGCATTTTAAATTACTGAGCAGAAGTGAGGTTGAGTGGTAAATTTAAGCACGGATGTGGGATTCAGTCTTCAGTTGCAGTAGCAAAAAGTATGGGGGCGAGGATGATTCCATTGTCTTGTAAGAAGCGCCTCACATGTTTTTTCTCTCCGCAGCCTGTCGGGTACGACCACACCAGACCTTGTGGTGAGCACGAGTCACCAGATGTGGCTCAATTTCAAAACGGATGACACCAGCGGCTCCCTGGGCTTCAGGGTATCCTATGAAGGTAAGGCTGCTTCAAGCATCATGCAGATTGTTGGTGTTTTTCACCTTTTTTTGCACAGTGACTCGCTGCTCAAACTGGTATCATGCCCTCAGACAAAAGCCGGCTCAACAGTATCATAGTTTTACATAGCTGCTATCAGGCCTCCAGGATTAGATGGATGCAGCCTCTCTGCTGTGTGAAATGAATCCGAAAGCTGAAAACTTAGAGTCAATTTAAAAGGCTTTTTTTCCCTCTTGTGCTTTTTTGTCAGTTGAAATTATCTGGGCGGAACTCAATTCAATTTACCCTTTAAACACGTTAGCAACGTTAGCAATGACCACCTGCAGCAACATCTGTATACTTCCACTTTTAAACTAAACATGAAAAACAATCTTTCCTTTAAAAAAAAAAAAGCTGAGAGTTCCACAGATGACACTTTCAGAACTAAGTTACTTGCAAAACAGCATCAATCAACAGATGAACTATGTGCTCATTATGTTTTCACATTAATTGTTTCTGGTTTGAAGGCCTTGAGTGCTAATGAGACAGCAGAATTAATCCTCTAATTTGGCAGAAAATATACAGCCAGCGGGCCATCAGTGAAGCAGATAGCCCTAAATTTGCCCTGCCTGGATGCACTTGTGTGTGTGAGAAAAAAAAAAAAAAGAGGAAGAAATTAATTTGTGTATGTGTGAAGACAAAATAAGTAAAATTGAGGCATTATGAGACTGGGATCCGTCCTGGTGTAGATGTGTGCAAATATGGGAAGTTTGCCAGCAGCCTTACAGCTCACTGGGCTGTTAGCTTCGCAGTCATCGTGTAGCGAGGCATCGCCGTTGCTCACGGTTTTCTGACAGGTAAAGGAATAACAGAGAAGATGGAGCAACATGTTAAACATGTTTGATTACAACAATGAGTCAGACTTAATGAAGGGGATGAAATGCTGTGAACCACTTCACCTCCCTGACTGAAGTACCAGAACTCTAATCTGCATTCTCAATTATTTGTGTTTTAAGACCGATCTTCAAATGCATGAGTCACGGCAGTCAGCGCGCTCCAGTGTTACCCCCTGCATATGAGTGTGACTTGCACACAATCAGCAGTGACCTTGGCCATTCAAATGTCACCACGGCTGTACTTCGAATTAGCATTAGCAGGATCTATTCAACCGGTTGTGTATAGGTGGGCAGTACCAGCACTTATGTAGCATGTTTACATTTTACCACCTTCTACTTATGAGCCTTACTGGCGCAAGTCCCACATTTGTTGGTGAGGACATAAAATCCACAGACACATACATTTAACAGCAGTACAATGATGATTAATTGCCTATCCTGGAGTTCAGTGAGACTTTCAGTGACAAACAGAGAGTGAGTGTGTGCACCATTTTTATAGCATTTGTCCAGATTTATTCTTTTGACTTATAGCTGACTGCTTCTGGCTGCTGTTCCTCATTCATTTGTAGCATTCCTGTCTAACTCTGTCAGGCCCGCCTCAAAATTTGCTTTTAGCACCCCCACCTTTTCAAAAGGTGACCTCCACATAAGATCAATGAGTTGTCCTGTGAATGAGGCTGCCTCAGGATAGCCATACATCCACACAGCAGCGAGCACTAAATATGTGTTCTAAATGATGATCATCATTAGGCCTGGGTATGGATTTATACCCTGCCTCGCCTCTGCTGCGGTTTAAAATCATATTAGGTCCTGCCTTCATTTCCTGGATAGATGAGCTTATTCTGCATCCAACCGTCCGGATGCCTCTATAGGAAGCCTCAGCGTCCTCCCATCTGCAATCCGCATCCACAGAGAACAAGGAAGAAAGTGCACACAAGATAAAAGCTTTCAAAAGTTGTGCAGATGCGCGCACGCGCATACCTGAAAGTGCTCGCATCAGCTTCCAAAGAAAGTGCAAGCATTTGTCACGCGGTAAGCAGACAAATACAATGCAAGAGGGGAGAGGAAGAGAGGAAGGCAGATTAAAGCAAGTCTGAAGCATTAGTGAGCATAAAGAGGCCTTAAAGGCTGCTTAATGGAAACAGAAAAAAATGTTAAGAATAAAAGTTCGACATGGAAATGACATCTGTGTGGATGTTAACGTTCGCCCCACATAGAGTGTTTTTTTGTTCAGTTTCTCCTTCCTTATCTATTTCAGTTGTCAGCGAATACAGCACGTTAATCAATAGAGGGGAACCACTTTACTTAAAACTATCACTATCATCAATTTGAGGCAAATCTAATCCTTCACCTGGCCGTGCAGTGTGTTTGTCATAGCTCATGCAATAAAGTGAGGCTGTAATGTGAACCACGTTCTGATTGAAACATTTTTTTTTTAACACCCTAAGGGACAGGTGGAGTTCTGCAGAATGTAATTGTGTCAAACGATGATCATTTTAGTCATTTTGCGATCTCGAATCCTGTATGCTGCGGGAGCCAGGAAAGGCTTGCTCAGGTGTCCTTTCCGACACCATGAGATGTTAGGCTGAATAGAAATGACCCGTATGAGTCACATGTATTGTGTTCAAGACCCAACCTTGGCCTTCTGGCCTCCAGTTTCAGTTTCAACCAATGGTAATGAATGGCCCTCATTTTTAATTCAAGGCAGACTCGGCCACTTTTGTTTGACTTCTGTCCAGTTGGCTCACCATCGAATAAATAGTTTCTGATTCTGAAGGAGGTGGACTGTACGTCCTGTCCCATCAATGGGTGCTTGAACATTAGTGCAGCTGCCTTTGAAAAGACTCTAGGCGACTTTCTTGACTCCTTCAAAGCAATAATACTTTTTTTTTTTCTCTCTCCCCACATCAGCGCTGACCCTCTGGGGCCTTTTCCTTGGCAGCGTTTGTGTCTAACAGGTGTATCAAACAAGATTTTTAAAATGAATGCCAGGAAGTTCAACCGACGTTAGCGCTAAGAATCACTCAGTGGAGGTGGTCAGCGGGTCGAGTTGGAGAGCGAAACCGATTCGGAATTTGACAGCATTTGTGCTGCTTTTAATTTACCAAAAGTGCTGTTTGCTGTTGTTCTCAGAATAGAGGACAGTGCGTGAAGTGCTTAGCGCTGCCGTCCCCCAGCCATAAGTTCCTCCCACAGTCTGAAGACATGCGTTTGGGGGATAGGCCACTCTAATTTGACCTTATTTGTAAATGCTTGTCTATCTATGCTAGCCCTGGCGATTCATGTTTAAAGATTTATGTTTATTTATGTATTTATTTATTTTCAACAGAAATCGAACAGGGCAGCTGCGGTGACCCCGGGGTCCCATCCTATGGCAAACGGGAGGGGACGGGCTTTCGTCACGGAGACAGGCTGTACTTCGAGTGCCTGCCCGCCTTCGAGCTGGTGGGGAAGAAGAACATCACCTGTCAAAAGAACAACCAGTGGTCGGCCAAGAAACCCAGCTGCGTCTGTAAGTCTCTCGGATGCCTCGTGTGTCTTCGGTGCACCCGTGTCAACGCATAAATATGGAAGCTCGAGCAGACGAGGGTACGGCGCGCCGCATAATAAATGGCCCGATTATCCCCACAGTTGGCCGTGCATTTTAAAACAATGGGTGCACTTATTATTTAATTAATGCCAGGAAGGAGCGTGGGAGGCTGGTGAAAGGCAGCAGAAAGCTGAGCAGGCAAATAATGTCCACGCTTATTATTGATGGACAACTTGGGACAAGAACCAGCTGATTCACATTCAGTTTGGTCGAGTAAACACATTATTTATTCAAATGAAATGAAACCAAATGGAATTCTTGTTTCAAGTGGACAGAATCCAGTTGGTTTGTCACTGTTGCTGAATGTGAAAAAAACATTCATTAAAATTATGCACTTTTGATTTAATGTAAAGCTCTTCACCCCCGCCCCCCAACCCCCCTTTGTGTTTGATTTAAAGAGAACAGTCCCTCCAAAAACTGCAGCTTGGGGCAACTACGTGATGATGGTTAAGTCAGCACATTCTGTGTTATTCATCAGCACCTTCTAATGGTGACCAACATTGAACAATACAGAAGTAACTGCAATTATCCAACATGTGGATGCAAAAGGAAGTTCAAAGAGGAGATTAAGACGACACCACAGAAGAAGATTAATGGTTGGAACCCCTGCAGGAGCTCCCGGCAGCTTCATTAATGCTGAGGTTGCAATTAAGGGAAAGGTTGTTAAAATAGAATTGCGTTGTCGCCTCACACCTTGACGCATTGAAACATTCCCTCAGCCCATCAACAGAAGGTAAAGCGGGGAAGTGACGCCAATTATCAAAGAGAGAAGGGGAAACACCAAACCTCTTACACACTCCACGCTATGGCATTTTTGCATTCTCTGCCAGGAAGGGCTCAAAGTCTGTGACAAGAGTGTGTTGTGACATTGCCCTTTTGCCAACACATTCATTTCTGCAGGATATCGATTAGGTAAACATCATTATTCTAGATATGTTTCCCCCCAAAACATCTGAGACTTCCTCCCTTTTCATTTTGTTAAATTGTGTTTCTCTGCTGAGTTAATATTAAACAAAAGAGAAGAAAGTAAGTTTAAAGTCATTCAAACATTCTTCATTGGTCCAACTTGCCCACTTTCAGGTAATATGCAGTGTTGCTTTTTTTGGCCCTTAGGTGCAGAAATGTACAGAGAAGTATAACCAAATAATAAAGCACACTTTATTTCCTTGTCTTTCTCAGCAGGTGGATAAAAACACAACCATCAAAATTGAACCTTATTTTCTTTGTTGCATCTGTAGTCTCCTGTTTCTTCAACTTCACCACTCCGTCCGGGGTGCTGCTGTCTCCCAACTACCCCCAGGAGTACGGCAACAACATGCACTGCGTGTGGCTGATCATCTCCAACCCCGAGAGCCGAATCAATCTGGCCTTCAACGACCTCAGCATGGAGAAACAATTTGATTTCCTCTCCATCAAGGATGGAGGAAAGGTATTGCTGAAACGGAAGGCTGTTGTCCTCCATCACTCTGAAGGCGCGATGATGTGTGCTATCTAAACAACCTTCACCAGCCTCATTAAACCTGTGCCTTGTTTACTCCGTCGCCTGTGTGCAAACTCTCTGACTCTCCCTCTCTCCTCTTAATAACACACTTGGTCTTTGTGCCTCGCCAGGCCGAGTCGCCCATCCTCGGCACCTTTTCCGGAGACGTCCTTCCTCCTTCCATAACGACCAGCGGCCACGTAGCCCGATTGGAGTTCCTGACGGACCACACCTATACAGACAGGGGCTTCAACATCACCTTCACAAGTGAGCACCGCACACCCTCCTTAGGACGGATAAAAGGATCTTCTAAATGTGTACAGTTTATGCGTTTGTGCAGCACATCTCATGATTCATCTGCCACATCTCTTTCCATCAACTTTACCCATCAGCAGCACATTAGATGCACACAGTGGGGCAGAGACACAACAAAAACTTGCCTTTTTTCTCCAAATAGATACCTGACACCTAAATAAAACCCAGAGAAAGAAGCAGCGTTTTACCTGACAGATACGTTGCTGCAGTGCTCATTAAGTTCTATTCTGGGCAGCTGCTGACTTCTAAGCATATTCCAGATGGGTTTTTAATACTCTGACGCAGTGCATGCTGACTGTATGCCGGTAAACCCATTTCATGGATATTCTGGACTGTTTGTGTTTGGCAGCGGGGCTTTTACATTCGTTGCATATGTGCTATTGTGTAATGAGGCTGATCTTTGTGTTGCGCACATCCCAGAATAAATGCCTCCAGACAAAGACGACACCCATCTCTCTGAAGCCTCAGAGCTTTTTTTTTTTTTTTTTTTCTTAGACAGTTAAGATGCTGCTGGAAGGTTTGTAGCAGTAACTCAGAGCACTTGCTGCAGTGATCGACTTTATTATGGGCAATAAAATATATAGGCGTATATTTGGCTTTCACTTTTCAGTATTCTTATTTTAGTTTAAGCTACATTATACTTTATTTGTCACTTACTTACACTGCCAAACTGCATAAATGTTAGATATTCTGTAATCATGATACAAGTGAAACACTCAAAAATGCAGGTTATTTTAGTGTTGGCATAAGGTTTGCTTTAAACAGTATCTGTTGTTTCGCTATTTCAGCACAAATGAATGATTTTCAGATGCTGGTTTGTGTTTTTTGGTGTGTTGCTAAATTCTTGGATGTAAATTTGCACCATTCATCAACAGACACTTTTCCCCTCTCAACAGACGCTCTGAGCATTTTGGGTACAAGGCTGCACAGGCTTTTGGAGATGGAATCATTGCTAATGAAGTGTCACCTTTTCACACAGGAGAGATTTAAGTGCTTTAATGATCCTGGAGCGATGTTGTTGGAAGCGGTTGGCCCCTGATGTCTCTAAAGGAAGTACAGTTAGCCAATAGAGGAACCAAATGGAGGATCAGTGCCATGCTAGGGGTCGCTCCGTTATCAAGAGCATCATGGCCGTGTTCAGGGTCATGGGCCCAGGATAGGCTGAGCCCAAACCCCTGACAAGTGATCATTCCATGAACCCACCACTCACAAGAAGATAAAAACCAAGCTAATTAGAGTTAAAGCCTTTAATAAACCAAACATACAGGAATTGCGTGGGGACTGGACTATATAAGCAAATTCCTTAACACACTAATTAGCTTTTTTTAAATTTCTGTGATATTTCACATAATGATCTTCGTGCACTCCTCGGCGAATTAGAGTGACAATCCTCCTTCCTCTGCTTTGTGTTGTGTTTTGAAAAATCAGCATAGTGATTTTCTTTTCACCTCGAATGCCTTGGGGCCTTGACTTCAGCTCATTTGCAAACACACCATCAACCCGACCCAAGTGCATCTGTGAAGCCCCAGTGTGGACAACACATGGTGACTAATCCATTAATTAGCACTTTAGACAAATAAATAAATAACCGATGCGACGTGGCGAATGAATGTCAAGAGCGCTTAATTGAAGATGACGTGCAGTTCCCTGAGAACAGTGCCATCTAACTGCAGGACCGATTCTTTAGCAGTGGGGGGAAGAGGGTGAAACTGAGCAGACAACTGCCATCATTCATGTTAATTAAGTACATGCCAAATTGTATTGAGATTATTTTTTGGCACCTTAATATATAAGATGATGGTGATGGATGAGGTCTGGCTGGTGCTCTGTTTTGGTCTAAAGGAAACAGAAGAGGGATTCATCAACGTGTACACATGTCACCCACCTGCCTGTACAGGAGATGCTGGCCTGAGCGAGAGGAATAAGAATTTGTATTTGTTTAGTTTGTCATCCTCTGGAATCACAAAAGTGAACAAATTTGTTCCCGCTTTCTGTAAAAATAAGTCTATGTCAATGAATTTTCCTTTTGGAATTCCCATAGGTTGTTGAACAAGGATCAATGTCAGCAGAATTTTTAAGAGTCTGATGGTATTCCTTTGTGCTAAATATTCCTTACCGATGCATCTGTTTTTCCTTTAGCCTTTCGCCACAACGAGTGCCCAGACCCTGGCGTCCCTGTGAATGGGAAGCGCTATGGCGAGAACCTTCAGCTGGGCAGCTCCATCTCTTTCCTTTGCGAGGAGGGCTTTGTGAAGACCCACGGATCACAAACCATCTCTTGCATTCTCAAGGATGGCAATGTTGTTTGGGATAACGCAGTTCCACGATGTGAAGGTGAGTGCTTTGCACTTCAAAATCAACAATTGTGGATACGTTCTTCTAAAAATGTTTTTGTCTGTTACTGGCAGATTTAGTCCATATTGTATCCAGTGTCTGACTAGCGGTTGCTACAGTTAGCTTTCAGAGTCGACTTCACATCAGCAGGGCAAGTACTTCAGGGATTTAAGTTAATAAGGAGAAGATGAGATCTTTTCTTCTGATAGCATTTGCCACATAGACTTTTTATAGCTCATTTGCAGCTGCTTCAAACCAATGATACGGCGCCAGCGTTGAATGTGATGGAAGCGATCGCGGTCGATAAAAGGGGAGCAGTATATGAAATAAATCCAAACCATTTGCTTCTGTGTTGTGAATAAATTCAGTTTCAATTAGAAGCCACGCGCGTCCAATTGTCAGACATCTCTGAACCTCCACAGCAGCACACAGTGGCAGGCTTCTGTTTATCGAACCCTTTTTTCATTCAGTTCATTCATTTTTATCTGCGTATCTTCAAAGCAGCTGAAGCCAGTATGATTTGAATTTCAGTGATGTTTTTTATTTGCCTTTCTCTCAGAGTTGCTCAAAAGAGTATTCAGCTGCAAGCTGTCGGATTTTATTCTGCTTAAATAAGTTTTAAATACTAATGTGGGAACTTTGGACAGCGCCAACAGTTTTAAATTGTTGTCCGTTTTCAACAACCCGTAAAAGGCCAATGATCTGTCTTCGGGCTGAAGCTGAAGCTGGGCTTGCAGGGTGATTGAAACGAGGTTACTTCCTCCATCGTAGGTCCTCAGATGTCACTAATAGCCATAACATGGAATTGTTCAGACCACTGTGGAGCCTAATCAGTAGTGCTCTAGGAATCCATTATTAAAACATGCCACCTCCTCCCTGCGCGCCACAGCAGCTTGATATTCCCTGGAGACCATCTATCATTCCTCTGCATTTGTAGCCTAATGCATTTTACAGATGTCCTTCAGTATGCTGAGTGTGCTGATTAAATCATTCCACATCAAAGGGAATAGGAAGCCGGCCCCGTAACTAAGTCCTCCACTGCTCCTTTGTGTTCTGGTTAAGGGTAGGCACTTATAGAGATGTATGGTCACGAGGATAAGGGCCTGATGTGCTTAAGTGTCTTTTGTGTTAGCAATCAAAGTTGCTTCATTTCCTATTTTTTGATGGAGATGACAGCAGCACCCTCTCTGGGAGGGCTTCGATGACAGACAGTGGAGGCGACACGCACATGCTCATGTAACACGTGCCCTTGCACACAGACACGCGCAGTAACAGGTGCGTTCCGAGTGGAGGTGGTTAACCTTGAAGTGGGCTGTCTCCAATTTACATTAAATAGACCTCATGCAGTTAAAGAAATGGGATGAGCCCTGGCCGATGCATGAGATCATCTATGGACGTTGTCATACATCAGCTGGAAAAGACATGCATAATTCAGTCTTTCTGTGTCAAACCCCCCTCTTCCTGACCCCTCTCTCTCTCTCTTTCTCTTGCTCTCTAAGCCCCATGTGGAGGACATCTGAAGGCTCCCAGTGGGATCATCCTCTCCCCTGGCTGGCCCGAACTCTATAAGGAGGCCCTTAACTGTGAATGGATTATTGAGGCTCCGCCGGGATACCCCATCAAGATCATCTTTGACAAGTGAGCAACACGGATAGCAAAGTATCGCTGTTTAATGTCCTTTTAGTACTCAAAGGAAACTTCCATTTGCCTTCCAGGAATAATATTGGAATTTAAAGAGCCCATACATACATAAATTGCACACACTAAATTGCAACAAGAGCTTCATCATTCCGCCTTTTATTGTGCATTTTTGATATTTTTATGTAATATTATGTCCTTCACAATTGAAAAAAGAGCCTGAATCATAAAGTGAACGCTATACACATATACAGTATATATATATAAATATGTCATGAAGGCTGTTTAGTGAACTGGAGAAATTAGGGGAAAGTAATTTGTCCAGATGTTTGAGGAAGAGTTCGCATGGATCAAATGCTGCATTATCGTCTCGCCGAGGCTCTTCCTCGGGAGCGTGTCCGATCTTTGTCCCCGCCTCCGCGGAGCGGCATGCAAAATGAATACAACATAAATGTTTGTTGCTCTTTAATTTTTATGTTACATCAATAAAATATGGCAAAACATCTTTATCAAGATGACAGTTGTGAGCCAATTTATTCATGGCTTTGAAGATGAAGTAGATAAACACACACACACACACACACACACACACACACAGATAGAAATGCATGCATAGTGTATGCTGCGTTAATGTGTCACCTAATGTGTCAGAAGTCTCTAAAACACCACAATTTGTGATGTGATTTTTCCATAAAGCCTAAAAATCCACCTCTGTCTCCTGTTCCCAGATTCCGCACAGAAGTGAACTATGACGTCCTTGAGGTGCACGATGGACGTTTTCCATCTTCACCCCTAATTGGTAGCTACCAGGGCACTCAAGTTCCCCAGTTCCTCATCAGCACCTCCAACTTCCTGTACCTCCTCTTCTCCACGGACAAGAGCCACTCTGATATTGGCTTTCGAATCCGTTACGAAAGTAAGACCTTTCAACCCCCGTGAAACCCGGCGGTCAAGTGCCAAATCTACCAAACATCAAATGCGATCCTTCAAACTCCTCCTCTGTCAGACAGCCTCTGCAGGCTCTCAGGTCACCCTTAAGCTCCCGTGTACAGACTCAAGCTGTTGGTATAACCTTTAGGAGAGCCTAAACCAAATTTTTAAAGCAGGTGCATCTGACACTGGTGACCTTTTGCACTTTTTGCTCTGCAAACTTTCAGTAATTCAGGAGTTGTCCTTGGGCAGAAAATCTGGGCAAGAGGAGCTGACACTTCTCATTTGTTGAGAATAGACGTTTAGCTAAATAATTTATCAGGATTGATTTTCTTTCTTTTTTTTTTTTGCAAAGTAAACTGCCTTTTAACATTTTTTTAACCTGTGCTTGACCTATTGAGAACTGGATGTGATGCTAATTAACTTGCAAACAGCTGGATATCTGAATTACTTTGATCATGACTTTATTTAACCCCCCCAGCTCTGCAGTTACAGTCAGATCACTGCGTGGATCCTGGGATACCCGTCAACGGCCAGCGGCACGGCAATGACTTCTATGTGGGCGCTTTGGTGACATTTAGCTGCGAGGCGGGGTACACACTTAGCGACAAGGAGCCATTGGAATGTGAACCCAATTTTCAGTGGAGTCGCCCCCTGCCTAGCTGTGATGGTACGTTCCATGGGATTGACCCAAAAATGAAAAAGTCTCCTGCCAGATTTTCTCCTATTCAGAAATGGGATTAAAGCTAAATTCATTGTTGTTTGTTGCACGCGACAAAGCATAAGAAAATGCTCTGAGCACTTTGCCTCATGTTGCATCATATTATAAAATCCATATGAGATGAGGAAACTGCTCCGTAAGGACCCTTTTTCTTTTTTTTTGCCTTGTTTCTAGATAAATGTTTTATATGTGCCATGATTCCTTTAGATTTTACTGTTTCCACTTTCCCTCATCTATAAATGTGTTTATATTGAAAGTCTTATATTGATTTTTGACCCCTCTCCACTGATGTCTCAGTATTTTACTGCATCTGAAACAGGCAGACAAATTTTACCATGTTCTGAGGCAACATTCTCTGGTTCTTTTCCTCTCTCATTCTTTTCGTCTCCAAATGTTTGCCTCTCACCTGACAGCGCTGTGTGGAGGTTACATTCACGGTAGCTCCGGCACCATCCTGTCACCTGGATTCCCGGACTTTTACCCCCACAACCTGAACTGCACCTGGGTAATCGAGACCTCCCACGGCAAAGGTTAGCAGGGGAACTCGGTGTAGACACATGCAGCAGTCAAACTCAATTTCCCTCACAGAGTTACGGCCCCGCCGCCCCTCCCCCATGTGGCTGAGCGGTCTTTTACATCACGCCAAACAAGCTGTCTCTTGGAGACTGGAGCCTTGACAGTTTGGCTTAGGGCTGCAACGCCACAGGATGCCTCCCCACACACGTCACCTTTCAAAGTGCAATTACGTCAATTTGATGCAACAGCTTTATTTGTCAGATGCCCATTGAAGGGCGACTTTCTATTTACACACTGATGAGAAATCTTTTCGATTCACTTAGAAATGTAAATGTGAATGATGGACCATTTTCTCACGCTTCTGCAGGTGTTCAGTTCACCTTCCACACCTTTCACCTGGAGAGCCCTCACGATCATTTATTGGTAACAGAAAATGGAAGTTTCTCCCAGCCGCTATGGAGACTGACGGGCTCCACGCTGCCCCCTCCTCTCAGCGCAGGCCTGTTTGGGAACTACACGGCTCAGATCCGCTTTCTCTCTGACTTCTCCGTTTCCTACGAGGGTTTCAACATCACCTTCTCGGGTACGAACAAAGTTTGTTTCCTCATAAAGAAATAAAACCATCATAGTGGCACTGAGGAAAGAAAATCTAATCGGCTGCTCTACATTGGTGCTTTAAAGTGTTGTCATATCGAACAAAATTATTTATCGTGTTCTCACTTGTATTTTCTTTTCTTTTTCAGAATATGATTTAGAGCCATGTGAGGACCCTGGCATCCCACCCTACAGCACCAGAAAAGGCCTCCAGTATGGTGTGGGTGATGCTCTCATCTTCTCCTGTTTCCCGGGTTACCGGTTGGAAGGCCCGGCAAGGTTGATTTGCTTAGGTGGCAGGAGGCGAGTGTGGAGCTCCCCTCTGCCAAGGTGTGTTGGTAGGTGGTCTCCTGCTTTATTTATTTGCATCCAAACCACCCCACCTTCCTCCCTCCACCATTCCGTATTAAAGAACTTAGCGTGATCCGCTTGACTGCATCATTTATGAGAATTACAGTGCCGATGCTTTGTGCAAAAACCAGGAAGTGCCGCATGATTAATCCAATTCAGTCAGATTTATTTTCATTTCCCTCACCAGTAACAGCCGATTTGTATGTAAATGCTTGTCGTTAGCATTTAAGTCATTTCCTTACGAAACTCTTTTAACATCTATTATTGTTGTTGCATATTTATCCATAATTACAAAGGTTTATTTATGGGAGACTTTCAATATTTCACCCATTAGAACTGTCTCATTTTTTATTTAAAACTAAGACCATGAACCTTCCACACTAAATTCAAGCAAGATTTCTCATTTGATTTTATTCCTTCAGAAGGCTTTTTCTTTTTCTTTCCCTGATGTGACTCTGGATAAAAAGAGCAATTTCCCAAATGGAGCTAAAAGAACTGTTAATTGTATACAAATTGTGTTGCCATTACGATGACGAGCAGCTCATCACTCAGGTGTGCCGGCCTCCCGTCTTTCTCTCTTTCCATTGCCTCCTCCATCCCCCCGTGCATGATGGTGGTATCAATTAATACACCCAGACGACTGACACGTCCTCTGAACCTCCTCAACACCGCCACTGTCTCCTTTCCTTGTCTCCTCTCCCCATCTTTGTCTCTCTCTATCTCTCTCCCCCTGCTCTCTCTTTTTCTCTAGCCGAATGCGGCTCGTCCGTGACTGGCATGCAAGGGGTGCTGCTCTCGCCCAACTACCCTGGTTACTACGGCAACAACCATGAGTGCATCTACTCCATCCAGACGCAGCCTGGCAAAGGCATCCAGCTACGAGCGCGGGACTTTAGACTGGAAGAGGACGACCTGCTCAGGGTAAAGTGGAGTGGGGGTGGGGGTGAGGGTGGTGGGGGTAGTGATCTCCCCGTGTGTGTGCCTTGTTAACATGTCGTTTGGCGGGCTGATCTTAATTCCTCCCACTCCCCCTCTGTCCTCTCCAGGTCTTTGATGGCAGTGGTAATAAGGCCCGTCTGCTGGGGGTGTTTACAGGCAGCGAGCTGCTAGACACCACCCTGAACTCCACCTCCAACTCCATGTGGCTCGAGTTCATCAGTAATGCGGATAACACCAGTAAAGGCTTTGAACTGCACTTCATTAGTGAGTAACACACACAAACACCGACGCCTACATTTCCTTATATAACAGGCTAAAGTTTGCCACCTTTGTCTTGCCAACTTTGGGGATTTCTCATCCACATAAGAAAAATCATTCATCATCCCCCTGATTTATGGGCTTTCTTTCCATTCTCTCTTTAAGGTTTTGAGCTGGTGAAGTGTGAGGACCCAGGTGTTCCCCAGTTTGGCTACAAGAGGGAGGACAGGGGTCATTTTGCAGGGAGCACGGTGTCGTTTAGCTGTGACCCGGGATACACGCTGAAGGGCCCAGAGGTGCTCACCTGTCTGAGGGGGGAGAGGAGGTCATGGGACAGCCCCCTCCCGCTGTGCTTTGGTGAGTTAGATGATCGATCAGCTAACATTGTAAACTTCCGCAGACCTTCGTTCTATTGATCAAGGGAGTAAAATGCTAACGTTTACACCATTTAGGATGGGGAAATTAGGTTCCACAATCGCTTTTTTTAACTTCACATGCTAACATTAGCTCTGAATGCAAGTCACTTTCAAGGTCTGTATTCTTGCAATAAGATTTAATTTTTGGTTACATTTTTTGGTTACATTTTTCTAATTTTTGTACATACTAGAGGACAACATTTTTCACATATCCGAAAGATATTTTCTTACACACCCTTACAATAAAAGTGTTTAGAATAGGCATTTCAGGTTGGACTCCCTTACAGCAAAGTAAAACCACAAATGATGTCAGTGAATTATTAAATAGATTATTTCTTACAATGCTAATACTCACAGACACACGTAGTGCCCAAAATTAACCTTGCCATCGTCTTCATTTTGACAGTGTGACAGTCTCACATGAACCAGCCAGAAGCTCAGTCAGGAAAACAGGCATAATGCTGGTTCTTTGACATCAGCCCAGGTGATTAGAATAACATTGCTCGGTTCCCATTTCAAGCCAAACTGACAGGTAATTTCGTGTCTGGGTGCGAGCAGTATTAGACTGTAGACTGCATATCTCTGAAGATGTTTGTCCTCCCCGTGCCACCTTTCACTGCAGATGATACCCCGAGAGCGAGTTTGAGGAGCAGATGAGAGACTGTTTGTAATGGTGATATTATTTTCTGCAGTGAGTGCGCATGCTGAACACAGATGAGATGGGCATGGCAGGTAGGGGAGGAAACAGAGGGAAAGTGAGTTGAAAACTCAGGGAAAGTTAATGTTTCTTGGGTAACCCGGAGTTTGGGTGATACATTCAATGGGTTGGAGGCAAAGCAAAAAAAGGAGAAAAATAAATTCTGAAGAAGACAAGAAAAAGTTAAAATCTTCAGATGTGATTTTCAGATTTCTCCTCTCTTTCCAAGACAGTACAAAGCAAAGATGACAGCTGCTTCTTTCAAATATTTTTGGAACCACTGTAGTCCATTTAGAGACACGGTGTGAAACACCCACTAATCACCAAATATGGGTCGATGTTTCTTTTGGCCAGTACATTTGGAAAAACTGTACTGCTTCTTTATCAGAAAAGATTCATTTTTAGTTATTTTGAGGACAGAAACCTCACATTTACATCTGTGCTCCTGGCTTCTGGGCTTTCCTGAGTCGGGGCATGGTTGGTGGTTCTGGCATATGCAGAAAAACACAAAAGAGCAGGAAAATGGAACGACTGCCAAAAAACCCAAGACAAATCTCCAAACTGTGGAATAGTGGACAAGTCCACGTGACTTTCAATTCATGCAGGGTTATTTTTATTTTTAATATAACATTTGGGGAATAGTACCTTTGGCATGACTATATGATGATAGCAAAGGTTCAAAATAGCCAAAAATACACATTTCAAGAGTTTAAGATATGTATTCTGTCGACTCCTCAGTCTGCAGGAACCACCGCTCATCCTTCTGTATGCAAAATTATGCTAATTTAGTTGCACAGTTTTTTGTTAATTCCTCCTTTCCCAGGCCGCCTTTGTTTGCCAACCATTTTTGCTGTATTTTATTCTGTTGTATGCTTTCTACAGATGGGCTTTGCAATCATCGTCGTCATCATCATCATCAATATGATCCCTGCATTTCCCTCCTGTTTGAATTTATTTTCCTCTCAGGGGGGAGAAGAAGGAACACTTACTTCCCTCTCTGTAGCTGAGATAGCTTGAGCAAAAACACTTGAGTCTCAGGTTGTCGGCGAATATTCTCTCTTTATATATATTTTCTATATATTTTTTCTTGGATAAGGTCAGGTGCTGGATGGGGACTGAAAATTGCTTTTCAGTTACAGCGTGTTTCCGATGACAATTCATTACACCGGCTTGAAAGGAAACTCTATTCTTGACAACATGATTAGGCCTCTGATTTCACTTTGTAGTACTATTGAAGGGCATTTCTGTCTTTGCTAATGTTATGAAACACTGAGCATACTTTGAGTGTTTTCTGTACCCTTGACACATGAGGTGTATTGTTGTCTGAAATGCACTTACACCAAAGCTGTAAACACATTTCTACCAAGCTCTCAAAGGATGAGATCATTTGTGGCCGTAGTGTATTAAGTTGGCAGATCTGTCTCCGGTTGTCCAACCTGTGAGCACAGTGATGAAGTACATCATATTCGTGATGTGCCAATAACTAATGGCAATGGCAGGAATCTATGCGGGTGCAGTTTGCAGAAAGCAAAGTTTCTGAACCGTGCAGTATGTCCTCATTGATTTGATTTTCACAAGTCTGACCTGTTTTTCCAACTCTTTTTAGCCGAGTGCGGGGGAACCATCAAGAATGAGCCCTCTGGTCGAATCCTATCTCCGGGTTATCCAGCCCCATACGAACACAACCTGCATTGCATATGGACCATCGAGGCCCCACCTGGAAGCACCATCAGGTCTGAACGGCACTCATTCAACTCTTTGCCCCATCATTTAGTGTTCTTTTCCCAAACTTTACTCGACTGAACTAGTTTTTCATGCACTTTGCATTTAGCCTGTTTTTTAGTTCACTTTTTCGCAGTGGAGGTCAACGGTTTCACAATAGAAAATCAATCTTTCGCAAGTTGCTATTGGTCGGTTGTTGAGTTAGACCTTGGTGAGAGGAAACACCCCCTCAAAGCCCCCAGGTTTGTTCAAGCTATACTATTACATATGTGCACTATCGTTACTTTTAATATAATGTTGATGTGAAAATCCTGCATTGCTGTTCTATTTCTGGCAATTCTGAGGGCTTTCTTCAATTTAACTTGAAATATATTTTACTAATGGTATCGCACAGGAGCACTTTATCAGACTGCTAGCAGCGGGTCTGGATTGCTTTCTTCTTTAAGGACCCTGCTAGATAATTGCGTAGCTTCTGCCACTCACAGTAGCGGCATCTGTTTTTACATATTCTTTCACATATACTCAGTAATTGTCCATTTGCAACTGAACGCACATATATATGGTGTCGAGGGAACAAAATGGGATCCTACTTCCTTCACACGTTCTCCTTTATTTAGTTGGTATGACTAAATTTTCCATGATGTGCAGCTAATTGAAACAAATGATTTAGCTGGATGTTAACATTATCATTTATACATTATGTTTTTTATCTCCAACCAGTCCACAACCCTACGACAGATTTAATAGAAACAAAATGATCGCACTGCATTTTTTTAATACATTGTCAGACATACAGTAGTGAAAAGCAGAATGCCTGTGGCAACTGTTATGTCTTCAAAAACTCTTAAATGGGTGCCATTAAGCCACGAGCCAGGAGAAAGTAATGTTGAAAGTATTAGTATTAATGGTCCATACGCACTGTCATGCAGTAATGGCACAAATATATTAATCTTTTAAGCCCATACGCCGTACACGAACAAGCAGTATCGAAGGAACGCTCTAAAATCCTTAAGAATGTGTCTAGATGACGTAAATGTGGAGGAGGCACAAAGCACAATGCATGGCTCAAACCGGGGGCCTTTAATCTGTCTCCTCTTATAAATTGGATTAACTATTCCTAGAAGATCATATACTCATCTTTATGTGTATAATAAACAGTAGAGCCTTTTGTTGTGGCGATTCAGAATGAATGGAATATTGCTCCAGGATTCTGACTACAAGCTCTAATTTTAAGCTGTTTATTTGCATATGAGACAAATTTAAACGATAGGCAAACAGATTTGAGCAGTATTTAGATTTTTCAGTCCTCTGCAATCAACACAGGTGTTTCATGCACTTTTATCAGAACCACTTTGGCTTCTTTGAGCCCAACAAATCATCCCAACACTTTCCAAAGCTGCATTATTCATGTTTTTCACTCCCTTCACTATGACATGGCAAATTATACCCTCCTGATGTGAGCACTGGTTGATATTGATCTGTTTTTCTGTACATGTTGTCCAATAGCTTGCACATCTGGCGCTCCTCGGTCCCACGCGATTGCTGGTTTGGGTTCATTAGTGCCTGAACCCTTCCACCGTGTCAGGCATTCCTCTGTAAGCCATACTCTGCATCCATGCCTTTGATCCCACCCGCATAATTCATTATTAAGCTGAAATTTGCAATGCATTAGCTCTGGGAATCCTGGTGCGTCAAATGATGCGGTTGTAGGTAGCTAAGTAATCAAACTGTACTGCTTTTGTGAGGGGAACCGGGAGCTGTGTTGTGTGGCAGCACATGTCAACAAACAACTTTGGGGGGTACTATTGATTGAAAGAGGATGTAGATGGGGGGGAAGAGTGTTAAATTCAAGCACACAGACAATATTACAAAGAATTGTACCAATAAGGAAGGTAATGAGTCATTTCAGCATTTTATATTAAGTAGTTACTTTAGTATAAAGAGGGATGTGGACCAAAAAGCACACAGAACGATGACAGTGATTTGGGCATGAGTACTAATGCAGAATATCAAGCACATAAAACCTTTGCAATGTAAGAGGCGAGTCATGAACTATAATAATACTCATCAAAATGCAGTTATTTAGAGCTTGTAGTGGCTGCCTGAGAAATACATTTATTTTAAGTTGGCTTCTACAGAAGAACTCAGGACTGAGGCTGTGATAAAGTCTGAACCGGATGTGTGGTTCCCTACCCTTTTAGAAAACATTAACCAATGTACTCAAAGGTACCCTGGAACCCTATCCCAACAGAAATCCTTGAAGGGAACCTTCAGAGGTTTGAGGTGAAAGTTCATGGAGTAGTAGCTCATGCCACTGTTTTAAACCTATACTTTAAATGTGAGGATTAATTTCCCAGAGTCACACCTTTCCCCCACCTAATACCAGTTTATATCTGTGATAATACTGCTTACATGTTATTACACCGTCTTTTCATCCTGTGCCGTATGTTAACAACAGCTTGCTGTGACACAGCTGCATTAATAACCGCCCTCCTCCGTATGTCAGCCACACTGTCATGTGCACTTGGCATCTTTTTAAAGCCTTTGGTTTGGATTAGCCTTGTAGGATGATCCCCACGGGGACACTCACACGGAGGTCACGTCCACATGCGATGACGAGAGTTGCCCTCGGTGAGACGTTGCCTTTTTGCATAATCTCAATTAGCTGTGAGGAATCTCACGCTAAGTGCACGTTTTGTCTTATACAACTCCCCTTTTCCTTGCAGCCTTCTCATTCCCTAGCATATACCCCACACACACCCCCACATACTTACTGATTTATCATTTTCCTGCACACATAGACATTCTGAAGACTCCCCACAGCACTTGCGATTGCAGCAAGACTATTTTCTATTTAGATGAGAGAATCTCAGCTCTGTCTGGTTCTCTCTATTTCTCTCATGAATACAAATAATTAGGGCTTGAGGGGAAAAAAAAAAGAAAAACCAGGGATCTTTTCCCTTGCATCTCCTCAGGGTGATTCTTCTGACACTTGACTGAGCTATTTTATCTCATTAAGAAAGGGGACAAGTGTAAAGGAGAGCCCTTAGCCGTAAACTTTAAAACTCGACTTTCAATGACTCTAATCCCACACAGATACAAATGTCCCTTTTCCTCTTCTATGGGCTTTTCTTCAGACTGCAGGGAAATCAGATTTTTATTTGCAGGCAAACATGTTGGACTCGTACGTGGGTTAATAATGCAATAATAATAATGAATCAGCGTGACTGTATGCTGCAGTGGCATGGCTCGTCATGGAGGGGTGGCAACTCAAGATCTATCATTTCAAACAGTCTAAGAAGTCCTGCTGTCAAGTCCAACCTCTGCTCTGTTACACTTTTTGTCGCTTTTTGGATTTGATGACTCTCTCTGTCCTCTTTTCTAACACATAAATCATACTCCAGAGTGCAGCACAGCTCGCTGACTGACAGGTCGCAGTGGTACAGTATGAGACCCAGCAGAGATATCTTCTTTATTTAGCACTCTTTGACTGGATGCACAGAGCCAACCATATTCACCAACCACCTCCATCTATCAGTGGTTTTGCAACACCAATTTGAGGTCTTTAATTATCATGTCATGCAGGTCTGAGGGGGGCCCTGTGGGACGTATCCAGCCAGCTTGGTGGGGGATGGTTCATGTGGGATGATGCAGTAGTGGGCAGGTGGCGTGACTGTACAGATGCATTCTTGGCTTTGCTGCGAGTTGGAATGAAGGGGATTGTTGCGTTGGTAACATACTGAAACCAATTCACTCTTCCGATCCACCTGAGGGCCCTGATGTCGAAGCCATCCAACATGGCTACCAGGGTGTTGTTGAGGGCTCAAGGTTGTGCACCCAAATGAAGGATGGATATGACAGAGGCATTGTAGACCCAATGCTTGGTCCTTCTGGTGATAGCTCAGTGTCACCGCTGAGGCCCACATGGGTAAAATGGACATGGGTATTGCTGAACAGGAAAGGCTGGTGGATCAGGACCATCTACCAGAAGAGGTGGTGATTGTAAGTGGAACTCCCATTGATGCCAGGATGTCCCAGAGTGCTCCGTGGTCCACAGTGCCCGAAGCAGCAAACACCGGCACTGATCTTGTAACAGATTCTTTGCTTTCTTCTGTGCTCTTACAGACCAACAACAAATCTGAAATGCTGCAAAGACATTTTTACTGTCGTTATTTTTCTTGAAAACATTGTTTGTATAGTACTACAATATTGCATAACTCAGAGCCTCTTGTTTTATTAAAAATGTGCATTCAATGAGTTGCATCCAGACTCACACATATAGAAACTTACTGTTTGTCACAGCAAAATGTTTTATTTGAAAAAAGCCTTAAGGCAGAGAGACCTGACAGATAGTCTGGTGTGTGGGAACTTTAAAGACTTTAGTATGAAAGCAATTTAAAATATAATATTAGCAATATAGGGAACTGTGATAAACTACTAAACAATGTTTTTTACACATTCTTACATTTTAAAGATCCATGATTTGTGTTTTGTAGCACCTATTTCTGAAGTCTGTGATAATTTAGACATTATATAATAGAGTCACCGATCATACCATTGCCTTGAGTTCCAGAAAAAAAAATAAATCTATTTTTATATTGAAAATAAGAAATAGCCAGATATCTTCCATTTCCTGTTCTCTCACTGTAACTCTTGTGTTCACCACCTTTCCATCTCCCTTCACATACATAAATCAGGTGGCCTGGTGCGATGCTGTTTGCTGTCTGACTGTCCTTAGCGCTGCAGGATGACGTGAGGCCTGCCAGCTCACGGGCACCGATCCAGCGCATGACAGATGCCTGACACGGACGTTGTTTATGCAAATCCCCGGAACCATCTTTTCTTCTCAGTCACATGTTCAGGGCTTGCTCACACATGCTGGAGTTTACATAAGCATTTACACAGGAGATAAGCTAAAATATATACCAGTAGACAAATTCTAGTGAAGTGCAACAGCAAATAGTCTTTTAAGCTGCATTTTCACCAAGCGGTCCATGTTGGCACGGTACAGAATGTAACTATCAATGCTTCCATTGTGGTCGGGTACTGATTAGACATATATGTGTAGCTTATTCTTTTCCATTACTAAATTTCTCTGTGAGCTATAAGGCTGTGCTGTGTAGAGGTAAGGCTAGCCAGCTACAGCTTTATACTTTTTCCCCACTGTGAAAAACAAGCTGATTTTTTACACTGCGTGTTTGCGTGCATCACTGTTCCTGCATGTTTTCCACAGGAACGCTAATGCTTGCATGTAAGGTGACGTGTACTTCAAATGTACCTTTCAGCATACATTAGCATTAGTATTTACTGGTGCTCTGCACTGGTTTGTCTCATCAGGGCTTTTTTTTTCCTCCACTGGTTGTCAGGAAGGCTGTGTACAGTATGTCCACATGCACAACACGTTGGTGAGGAGCCTCTGGTTGCGGCTCATGTATCAGACAATATGGGAATCTCAGTCTGACAGCAATTATGCAGAAATAGTGGAAACCTTTATGCTGAATCCTGACATATAATCCAGTCGCTGTTTCTCCTCTGCATGTGCAGCTTTAGGCCAGGCGTGTGTAAGTGATACAAGTACATATGCACATCCAGTGCAAGTGGTTTTGTCTGTGTGACTAGACAAGACATTACCGTTCAACAGGTTTAAAATGACATCTTGGCACAAGTGATACTCAGGCGATGTATAATGAGATGATCTTAAGCTCGTGGAGGAAAAAGAGCTCAACAGACTGCTCGGTTCAAAAGGCGGAATTTCTGTAAGAGTGTTTTAACAAAACATGCCCTGTTAGATTTACCCGGCAGAGGGTGAGTGGAAGGGTTTTTAACTGCAAGGTGGAAGCAGAGATGTTCCAAGCTCTGGCAGTGAGCTCAATTCCATCAGATTGCAGTGTTTTTTTTGTTCTCGTCATTGAACTGATGTTAAGAGAGATCGCTCAGTTGGCTTTAGCTAATTGGCTTTAGCAAGGGCAGGAACGAACATGCGGGAAATGGGCTGAGAGTGACAGTTTCATTTCCATCTCCTCAGATATGCCAATATAATTTCTTTAACAGTTAAATGATCCCAGATGCTAGAGAGAGGGATGAGCAAGACTGTTTTGTTCTCACGGAGCACCATAGTGTTGGTCCCAGTGGGTCTTAATTGTAGGTTTTGCAGTTTCCCAATATTAATGACAAACTACCATTATAGAATGTATGAGCTTTAGTTTTGCTTCCTTTTCTCTTTTGCTTCCAATCAGCACTTTTTCATCATTCTCAATTCATCTTTGACAGGGCTAAATGTGGAACTGCACATATGATACATTATAAAACAAAGTGCAAAAGAACAAAATGGACTTAAAAATACACATTCTTTTTTTTCTGCTGTGGTCCTTTATCCATGAAATCAAAAAAGTCCTTTATTCAAAATCAAAGTCTGGAGGTTCCAGAGGAATTGGAATTAGATAAAAAGGAGAAAAGGCAAAAGGGCACGCACACACACACACATACATACACACACACACACACACACACACACACACACACTAAACCTGCTGGCTTCCTGCCATTCAATTTGTGTCTTTATCTGATCTGTCCAGCATTGCCATTTGGAACGTAGATCCACTGATCACCCATAATTCAAGAGGCCTTGGCTGGTGCTTGAATTAGAGGGTTACGGAGGATGAATCTGCCAACAAATGGCGGAAAACAGAACCGGAGCAGATTGAACTGCGGCGTTTTTGTGTTCCCGGTGTGTTCGATTTCAGTTGGATGCAGCCAGACTAAGCAGCAAGACAAGACACAGCAGGCTATTATGTGGGTTGGTTGACATCATGTTTACACGTAGAAAGCTTTTCCTTCCTTCCCCAGTCTCGTTTTCTTCCTAAGTACTGATTTTTATCCTTTTCGATTTCCTAATCCGATGAAAATCACACTCTTGCACGTGCTTCAGTCTTCAAGAAATGCATTGTGATCAATACACACACACACACACACACACACACACACACACACACACACACACACACACACAGCTTGAATGTATTTCATATCCAGCGGACCACCAGCTGCCTGACAGCTGTCTGTAACGTTGTGAAGGGTGGATATTTTGACAGCATCACTCTGATGTCTAGACTGAAGCTAATAATGCCTTGGCAGATGTATTTGCCTGACTGACAACACAGAACATCCAATGAAAGCAATGGATCAACAGTCTGTGATTCCCTTTAAAGTCTTATTTGTTTCTCCGCTTCATAGCTGCCCTCAGTCACTGTTTTGTCGTCTTTGTATTTTCATTTCCTTTATTTATTAGAATTCTTTTGATGATTCAGGTGTTTGGAAACATGAAACTCATTTTTCTATACTGCTTTTTAATAAATATTTTTTTTATTACCCTTTTATGTGTAACATTTTTAACATTCAGTTCCTGCTCTCAACAGTCTGCATTTCCTGGTTTTCCACACGGAGGAAGTCCACGATGTGCTTCGGATATGGGACGGTCCCAACGACGGAGGAGTGCTCCTGAGGGAGCTGAGCGGCTCGGCGCTGCCCCAGGACGCGCACAGCACCTTCAACACCATCACCTTGCAGTTCACCACAGACTTCTTCACCAGCAAGCAGGGCTTCGCTTTGCAGTTTTCTGGTGAGCAGATGGGATGATAGGAAAAAAGTAGAGATGTGTGTGTTCATGTAGAGAGAAAGAGAGGATTTTTGGGACCGAGGCTGAAGTGGACATAATCCTTCAAATTGCCACAGATGGAGTGTTTTGGGCTGCAGACATCAAACCAACTGGAATTTCCAGAATGTTTCAGAAAGAGTCAGACTTTAAAATGTGAAGCAATTGAAAAAATGGAGCATTGAGATTAGCAGAACACATTATACATCATACGCATCTCTGTTTCAATCGTCAAAGGTTGGAAGGCTGTTGGAATGAGGCTGGACTAGTTGTAGTTACAGTCCGGTTTGGTTGGAGCAAGACACACTGCAAGCTGACCTTTGACCTCCCCAGAGAAACCTCACCCACCAGCAAAACATGCGCTTTCATGCAGATAATGGCAAAGAGGGAGAGAGGGAGCTTTCAGTTCTGTGCATGTTTCTATTTTAATAAATGTCAGACCTTCCGCTGCATTGTTTTTTACTCTGTCTATGAATTTATTGCAAAGCCCACACACACCAGAGTGGGAATGCAGGAAATATCAAGCATACTGCTGCGTATATTGTGCTGGACTGACGTGTTTAATAGAAATGCAGTTATACTGTATTGAAATTTCAATCTAAATGAAAAGTAGTTCTGTGTTGTTATCATAAGACATTGCAGAGCAGCTACACCTAAATGTTCCCCAGCCTAACAGACCTACCTAACAGACACACACAGCCCGTTCCACTTGGATCGTCCAGTGTCTGAGCTTTGTTCATCTCACCGACAACTTACATGTTCCTGCAGTCTCCACTGCGACCTCCTGTAACGACCCGGGCATGCCGACTAACGGGACCCGAAGCGGGGACAGCAGGGAGCCAGGTGATCATGTGGCGTTCCAGTGCGATCCAGGTTACACCCTGCAGGGTGCCAAAAGAATTGTCTGCACTGAGATCAGCGGCCGTTACTTCTGGCAGCCAGACCCTCCCACGTGCACAGGTACCCGCTGCCTCTCTCTGTGCATCCTTGCGCCATGCATGGAATGACTTCGCCCTTATTAATATCACCCTGAATGTCATTTTATGGCAACATTTATCACCCTCATAGTGTTTCGATGCAGTTGTAGGATTTTAAAGTGATAAAATTTGCAAAGCCTTAAAAGAACATTATAATGTCAAGGATATTTTATTGCCTAATGCAGTCGATTCTGCATCATTCCCGCACTTATCAGACTTTTGCAGTCAAGGTAGACAATGGTTACTCTTAATGTGATTACTCAACAGACTCCTTAAGTGAAACTTAAGTGGCAGTTTGATTGATGCGTTCCTTAGTCGGCTCTTACAGTCGCTGTAACCAACAGAGATCTGATTATCTTCCTTCTCAATAGCACCACAAACCTCTCAGTTGGAGCTCTACTCTTTTAATATCTGATCACACTCGGTGCTCTGTGAAACAGTGAATTACCAGCAGTAATTAAGACCTTATAATTTGACCGCCTTCTTTAATTAGTGCTCAGCTTAATGAGTTTAATCCATTTTTTTTAAGGGTGGCTATGGTTGAGTAAGAGAGACAACTGCTGGTAGGTAGACCAGGGTAAAGGGTGTCAGTGGTGGTCATTAGCTTTGTCAGTTACACACAGTTACAGATGGATGAAAATAAGTGATACACAGTGGAGGATGGACTTGGAAAATAGACAGTGATGGAATATGTCTCCCTATTCGTAGCTCCATGTGGTGGGAACCTTACAGGCCCCAGCGGGATGATCCTGTCCCCAGACTATCCTGAACCTTACCCACACGGACGAGAGTGTGACTGGACAGTTACCGTCACGCCAGACTATGTTATCGCTCTCAGCTTCAACCAGTAGGTTTTCTGTTAACGCTTAAATAGCATGTGTTTGCAGACCTGAAGTCCTCATGTGGGTCTCGACCCTTTTGTAACCAGGTTTAGTTTGGAGCCCAGTTATGACTTCCTGCATATCTACGATGGTCCAGACTCCCTCAGCCCCCTGTTGGGCAGTTTCTACGGTACGGATGTTCCAGACCGCATCGAAAGCAGCTCCAACACGCTGTTTTTGGCTTTCCGCAGTGACGCATCCCTCAGCAGCAATGGATTTGTGCTGCAGTACACAGGTAAGAAAAGTTAAACATGGGGAAAGCGGTAAAAAAAAAAATATATAAACTGGGCTTATTAGACTGGCAGATTTTTAATGTTCGGCATTTTGTGTTGACATCAACAAAAACAGGGGGTTTTAAGTAGAATGTAAGCATTTATTAGTTGAACAACGTTTTAACACTTTTACTGAGCGAGAATGGATTTTCCCTACACGTTTTCTCGACCTTGATGGTTGCTTCTTTTTTAAAAAATAAAATTCTCTTGTCAGCCAGATTATTTCAGTGGAAATCTCTTCAAAGAATGAACGGGGCAGCTGAGCAGCAAGCGTCCTGAGCGTAACTGTCCCATCAATGCCACGGCTTTCTTGGAAGCTGTTATTGATTTGTACCTCCTGGGGTAGGTGATGAATACAAAGAATTATGAAAATGAAAAGCTGACAGCAAGTGTGCTAAAGCTGCTTTTGATCAGCGCTTAGCGGGTGCACAAAAGGCTTCTCGTAAGTGAGATCAAACATTTTTTGTGTGTGTTTGTGTATCATGTCTGAGCTCAGCTGACCGTAGCTTTTGTCTGAGGGACCCATATTTATGTGTTCACAGGCATTCCAGATTGATCACAGATCGTTTCGAAAGAGAGACGTTAGGTTTGGAGCCTTTATCGCCACTAAATGAACAGATGCAGATCAACAAATGTTTAAACGACCGGACAGATCTTGAGTTTTGTGTCTGGCTACCTGTTAATTCCATCCAGCTCTCTGATTAATTGTCATATTTGACAGTCTTTCAGCGATCTGTTCAGACGGTGTCAGAACCCCTTCCCCTCGACTGGCTCCATGCTATGTTGACTGCAGTGTGTGATATTGTATGGGCAATCTGGAGGAGCAGATGGCCACAGTGTGTGGCAAAAAAAAAAAAAAAAAAGCAAAACAAAAAAAAAAAAGAATCTCATTCTCACCACTTCCAATTCTCCACACTAATGAACCATAACCAAATAAATCATAAATTACTCCCTAGGTTTCAGACAGTCAACATGGCACCAAAGCACATTTGGCGGTGGGTTTTAGTCTATTTGGTGAAGAAACAGCAAGTTGACAAGTTGGCCCAGCCAGTATTTGGTCAGCCTGCCATTAAAGTTGCATGAGTGAATCTGCCTGAAGTACCGTCAACCTGTTTACCAAACGGTCTTTATGTCTCTGACCACGTCTGATTAAGGTCTCCACAGGGAAATATGGCCTGAGACACAATTAAACACACAATCGCCTGTCCTCACGTGTGTCAAACCAATTCCTGCACCAACTCCTGGACTAATTTTACTTCAAATCGCATCACTTAAACGCCTTTGAGCTCTCTCCAAATTATCCAAATTATCTGATCTCACTAGCGAACGTTCTCTCAAACCTATAAATGCCCCACTGTGAGACTTGTTAAATCAGCTGTCTTCGGTGCACCGAGCCACTGTTTTCCCAGTAGCTCAATCAGCCCCTGCATCCATCACACCTCACACTGGCCACTTTAATGAAGCTGAAAGGTCTGAATCGGCACAGTTTGTCTGAAACTGGAGCTGTGAGTGACAGGGGGACGGACGGTCTGTCCTGTGCACTCTACTGACAACACAGCAAGGCATAGAACAGAACAGCTATGATACAGAGGCTATACAAACATTTGGAGCTACGTTTGAGACAAACATGTATAGTTCGGAATAAAACAAATTAAATAAAATCTTATGAGATGGGAGATGGGGAAAAACTGATAAAGTATCAACCATCTCTTATCTGTGATATTATTAATCAGGCAGTTCCTCCCTCACTCAGACACTTTGTCAGACTGTGAGGAAACACAAATCAGATAACTGGAATCATGAGGGGAGACTCCATAAGAAAAGTCAATCTGTCTTTTTAATTAAAGCAACTCATTAATGAAACTCTGTATTTTCGGGAATGCACCACTTATAGTTTAAAAATGACTCGTCATCCGAGGCAGTCTGTTAAACCCTTCTTTTGCTTTTTTATCAGAAAACAAAAACCTTTTAATGGATTTTGTTTTGTATGGATTACAGTCTTTAAAGGCACACATTGTCCCCGACAAATAAGATGTGTTTCATAAAAAATAGAAGAAAAAAAGAGCTGTCTTTACAATAAAACCTAATTGCTCTGCGCCTTTAATTTATGTTTATTTTGACTGAGAGGGTGTCAAACTGGCAAGCTTCTTTTTACACACATTTTCCACCTGAGAACAATGTGATGGTTGATTGAGTGAGACATCTTTTGTGCGACCTCACGGGCCGTGATTGATAACTAGGGTGTAAAGTGTGCCGAGGGCATGCACGCGTACGTGCTTTGCAAGAGAAAGCTTGCGTATGTGCATTGTCTTCTCCAGTTGACTGCACAGTGATGCGTTGTGTGCAGTCAGCAGACCCAGGGCCAGAGCGGTGCCACTCTCAATCAGCTTCCTGTCTCCTTCCACTGTGGCGCAAACTTTCAGCAGCTCCAGAAGAAACAGAAGTGCGACAGCCTGTAGGGAAGAGTGACAGTTAGAGGGGTTTATTTACCTAAAGAGGGAATAACAGTCAAAGAATCTGTGAATGCCAACGCCGAAAACAGCCTGCTGGATTTTGGTGCAAAACATCCTTTTACTGCACATGGCACGCTCCCGTCGCTGTCCCTGATTTTCCAGTGTGCTACCTCCTTCCACAGAGAACCCCAGGGAGTCCTGTTTCGAGCCAGGCGCCATACGCAACGGGACACGGGTGGGTGTCGAGCTCAAGCTTGGTTCCACCATCACCTACCGCTGCGACAGTGGCTACAAGATAGAGGGAGACCCGACCCTGACTTGCATCATGGGGGGAGACGGCAAGCCAAGCTGGAACAAGCCCAAACCCATCTGCATTGGTAAACACTAACATCTGGAGACACCACCTAGGAACACAAAACACATGAGTATTTATAGATTTCTGACACATAAACACGCACATACGCTATTCTTCCCCATATGGAAATGTTTGCGTGGCGTGTCAATCAGTGTAATTTAATCAGGGGTCTGAATAGAGCGTCTTAGTTTGCATATCTTCTCCCTGCCATCGCAATCACGTCCCAGCTGTGCTCTGACATTCTCATGACACGCTGGTCCTCTCACCCTAAAAACTGATAAAATATTACTGGCTCTCGTAGCGTGGCGCTTTTTTCATGTGTGTTTTCTAAACATACAGACGACACGCCAAGCCTTTATTTTAAGGCCGGGAATAGAGGAAGTAGGCTTCACGTCATCCCAGCTAAGACAGGGGGACAGTTGGAAACTAGCAATTTCACCCCGGCAAACACCAGGGACATCTTCAAGGGAATGTCCAATCAGACAAGAAAAGTAATCTAGATGTAATGGAAGAGAGGTTGGGAGAGCAGGAAGTGGACGAGGAATGAATCCTCACACTATTGGCGTTTGGTCTTCAACACTGTCCGTCCTGTCCCTTCAAGTTTCTTTCTTATGTCTCTCCAGCTCCGTGCGGTGGACAGTACACTGGATTGGAGGGGGTTGTCTTGTCTCCTGGTTACCCCGGCAACTATAGCAGGGCACAGACATGTCTGTACTCTGTGGTGGTGCCGAAGGACTATGGTGAGAAATGTTATTCTGCCTTTTTAAAGCAATTTCATCAGAAAATAGCAAAGTAAATATATCCCTTTTTTTTTTCTTTGGATCTGTGTATGTGTATGTGTGTGTGTGTGTGAGTGAGAGAGAGAGAGTGAGTGTGATGTTTGTAGTGGCGTGCAATCCTGCTGTTGCTGCTTCAAATGCATAATCATGTGTCCTAAATAATTAAGCTGCATAAAATCTCTTTTGTAGGCTAAAATTTTGCTCCAGGCTCTCACTATGTTGCACATATTCCTATTGTGGATCATGTTCACACCTGAATATTCATAGTGACGGATGTGCAAGTCGGTAGTGGCACCCACACCTGTGTTCTCAGATGTGATATAAAGTGATAGTTCATCATAAAATGGGATTTTACTTATTTACACATAGATGGGTGGGTGTTATGTGAGTCTTGGGTGGCGATCCTGCCAATTCAAGTATACATAAGCTATAACATTTAAGATTTAACTGTCCAGCATATATTATGTTGATGTTATAGATTGTATCTGGATGCTAGTTTTAGGGTTTCCTCGCCCAGAGGCGCTCCACGGGCTCAGTATGAGCATGTTAGAAATGCTGCACAGGGCTTGCAGAAAAAGTAAAGGTTTTTTTTTTTCTCCCTACAACTCTTTTAAGATGTCAGCAGTCATAAAATGCAGAAACCAGATTTGAAAAGAGGCTCTATAGATCTCATATTTATAACAGAAAACTGCCATTTGTATTTGCTTCCAAAGTGCCACAGGAGGTTTGTTGAGTTGACCACCACCCTGCTGACACAGTGTTAAACTAGCCTTTCAAAAGTTGGAGTTTTCAGACTTTGCTGCACAAAAAACCCCAAAACAAAATCCCGCAGTGATTCATGCTGCAGGTTTTGTTCATGCCGCTCATTATCACGGACCCATTTTCATGTTGCCATGGAGAACTTTTGCTTCTGTCCTGCACATCAGGCGGCGCAATGTGTCTGTCACACACACGCCCGCGCAAAAATAATTGGTGTCTGGAAGATCCAAAGTTGCTGAATTTTCCCTATGTTTTGGCATTTCAATCTTAAAGGTCACAGCTGGCTCTCCTCGCATATCTGTGATTGCTGCAGGAGAGGCAAATTATTCAGACAGGAAAACAATGCAGAAGCGCACCACTGCTCAAAACCGCACAAGCAGATCCTTTCTGTCGTCTTTTGCCGCTCTCATCACCTTTACTCTGGCTCTTTGATGCGTTATCAGCGTCGAACCTCTCAAAGGGAGGACTCAGGATCCATCATTGTTAAATTAAACTCAACAATGGGTGTTTGGCTTCAGGCTACGCCGCCGCCGTCTTTTCAACCTGGAGGTCACGATGCCCATGTGAAGCTACGGCATCGCTTCAGATGTGATTTGGGCACCGGATCTTTTCAGACCTTGTTGGCAGCACATTTCGGTGGAGTCAAAGCGTGAGAGGAAATTGAAATAATTAAAGTCCGCATTTGCATTTTCTATGGAAAATGACAGCAGGGCCCAAGGCAATGGTCCTTTTTCTTTCATCCTGTGTAGAAATTGCGATCGCCTCCATTCTTGCAGATTGTCATTAAGCCGATGGAAGAGTCTTAATGGTGATTTTTCTCATGAATGCAAAGGACAGTGTGGGTGTCACTGAAGCCTCTCACTCGTTTTATCACACAGGCTAAATTGCGAGTTTTTGTGAACATCTTCTGGTTTGAAAAGGATTTCCAGACTTGCTTTACGAGCAAGATTTCACATTAATGGTATTAAAAGTTGCTGTTTTATTGAATTGATCGAGTATCTGGATGTCAAAAAGAAATTCATGTTGAAACCGAAGTGTCATCTGCTCACTTTCTGTCCACCTCTTCCAGTGGTTTTCAGCCAGTTCGCCTTCTTCCACACCGCTCTGAACGACATTGTCGAAGTTTACGATGGGGCGACTCAGCATTCCCGCGTTCTCAGCTCCCTCTCCGGTGCACATACAGGTAAGCATATACAAAATCTCATTTTGGTGTAATTTACAGGCTTCCAGCTATTTATATTGTAATCATTAACAAACTTGATTTGAGCATTTGACCCCTGGGGATTGAACTTTGGCTTTTGGGGGGGTACATTAATTATTACTGTTGTCACAGCTTTTTCCTTTTCATAAGAATCTGGTTAAATCCAGAGACAAATGGCTCGCGCAGGCTGAGTTGTCGTGCTTGTAGGTGGGCTCCAGTGATCTGTAAAACAATTCAGCATTGATGGCAACAATTTCCCTGACATATCTGCAGCCTGAAGAAGTACAGGAAAATAATAGGTGAAAAAGAAAAACACGAAAACGTTTAGTCAAACAAGCCCCTCGACTTTCTTTTTTATGACCATTAAATTCCAAAAAAATCCAAAATTGTAAATGTTACTGTTTCAACTCCACATTTACTTCACTTTATTTCTATCTCAGAAAGTCATGAAAGAAGTTTAAAAATGCCCACGAAGCCTTTCCACCAAATATTATGGAATATGGCTCCAAAGAACCAAAATACACAAACGATGGAAATACTGTTCGTATAACTGCACAACAAAATGGTGATAAATGGCACCGATGTGACAGAAAAAAAATATGACGCCTAGTGAAACAGTGTGTGAGTGTAGGGCAGTTGTCCATCTCTGCCTGCCCCAGCTCTCTGGCTTGACAAAAGCAAAATGATTGCTTTGGTTTGTGTCCAGGGCGGCCTTAGAAAATCCAGTTTTACAGCTCGATAAACAAGGTGCACTATAAACTGTGTAGTCTTGGTGGCAGGTTCATGTAGCTCTCCAACCAGGCAGACTACCCTAACAGCAGAAGAGCATATTCTTATGGAAATAGCTTTAAAAACTAGCCTAAATTGTTTTATTGTGTCTTTGGGTGATGAGTTTTATCCTGCCACAGTAGTCCCTAGCAACAGGGAAAGTAAAGCACAAAAAGCCAAATCACCCCATGGGCTCTACAGACCAAAAGGCTAACCTTTTCATGCCCCCAAGCCCAAGACAGAGCCTGAGATTCACACCCTTCCCAGAGGAGTGGCCTGCTAAGCCTGAGCCCCCACGTGACCTGACAAGAGACGAACCTCCCAGCTGGAGGATAGCCTGCCCCTGACGGAGGGCACAAATGGAGGGCAGTGCATGGTTTAGACTCTAAACCATGCATTATTGGGTTAGGAAATGGGAGCACAGCGTAGACCCAGCCCACGGCATAGACTTTAGTCTCACACACGTCAGTCTGCTAAGAATCAAGCATCATAAAGTACATGCATCAGTAAATAAATACTGGTAATAAATAAATACAAACGCACTGCAACACATAAGGCCTGTCAATTACAGTGGTTAAAATAAACATTGCAGCTTAAACCTGTTTGATTACTGGTTTTAGTGTTAATCTGTCATCTGCTTTATCTTCCGGCCAAATTAATCGTCACCATTGTATCTTTTCCATGACATCGTAGAGGGTTGCGTTGAGGGCAAAGCGGGTCAAAGCTGGGGAGCCACCAGAAGAGTGATAAGTTATATGCTGACACATTGATCCGACTGATGAATACCTGCCCGGCACAGCAAAATATGAAACACTGTCACCGCGGTAGCACACGCCGAGGGGGCCGCCTTTAATAAACTCCACAGCGTGTTTTATGGAAGTCACACAATGCTGAGATGAAACTTTCCCAGGGACGGGGATATTACTGCACACGATCGCAAAAGAGGCCTTACTCACATGTACAGTCCACGCACGGCCAGACATGCAGATGCCGCCTCTGGGCTTCGACGCGTCTGCCTCCCACCGCAGTGTGACAGCAAGCAGACGCAGAGTAATGAGATCCACTGCAGAGAGCCAGTCAGCAGCACACTGGGAGCAAGACGAAGAGGCAGAGATTCGCACGCTGTGTCATGTTCCCAGTCAGTCAACAAGTATCGTTCCACCCCAGCAGACGCCACCAGGGTTTTTATTTCTCCTGCGTTAAATAACACAACGATAAAACAAAATCCACTGCTTTGTAGTCATCACTTCATGTTTGTGTATGCTGATGAATGTATCCGGTGTATGTCAACACAGCAGCTTCAGAAGTTTTTCATTTATGCAAAGAATATTGCAGAGAAAACCCTCCAAAAATGCTTTATTTTTCCTCTAAAAATCATATAAAATATGGGGAATAACCAAAAAAGACCCATAGGTTATTTTTCCAAGTCAACTTTACCTGCAACAAAATGGCATCAATATCAACATTCAGCATCAGTAATCTTCGGGAAATTCTTGTAATTTACGTATGCGGATGTCTACACATTCCATTCTCCGTCTTAAAACCAGTTTCAAGGAGGTGCAGCATGGCTGACCTTAAAAATATGAGCTGCAAACAGCACCAAAATGGCTACAAATATTTGTTATCTTTTCTCTGCCGCAGGTGAGTCGCTGCCGTTAGCGACCTCCAATCAGATCCTGATCCGTTTCACCTCCAAAGGCCAGTCCAGCTCAAGAGGGTTCCACTTGGCCTATCAGGGTGAGCGTGCAGAGTTCACACTTCCGGCCGCTGTTGCAGCTGTCGCGCTGCAACATTCCGGGGGTAAAAAAAAAGAAAAAAGCTCTGAGCTCGCAATGATCTATATCCAAGTGCTGCACTAGAAATCATATTTGCTGTTGAAGATCGCAGCTGAGACAAAGTTTATTGGATAGATCTTATGGTTTGTTTTATTATCATTCTGAAAGAAAGAAAAAAAATATATAAACTACAGTCATTCATACAATGAATGTTGACTTGTGACAAATTACTTAATTGATCAAATGTAGCTCAGGCACTCTAAGAGAAAATATGTTCTGTACTAAAGAAAATCTATCTAGAAAATCAGCATAATATTTACTCAAAAATCAAAGAGGGGTGATTAAAATCCTTATTTCATTCGTTTTCTCTCAAGCTGTTCCACAGACCAGCGCCACCCAGTGCAGCTCGGTCCCCGAGCCCCGAAACGGCCGCCGCATGGGGAACAACTTTGCTGTCGGGGCTGTGATCCGCTTTGAGTGCAGCCCAGGCTACGTTCTGGAGGGATCGAACGCCATCGAATGTCTGACAGTCCCCAACGCTCTGGCCCAGTGGAACAGTTCCATACCCAGCTGCATCGGTCAGAAAAGTGGCTTTAACACAGTTTCAGTTTTTTCGTTAGTTTACCGACACAGTTTGATGATTTTAGATGTGGAAGTCAGTCAGTTTGCCTGTTCTACGATCGGATAGGTTGACGTCTTCGTGTTGTGGTTCTTCTGCAGTTCCGTGTGGAGGGAATCTGACCCATCGAACTGGCACCATCCTGTCGCCAGGCTTCCCTGAGCCTTACCTCAACAGCCTCAACTGTGTGTGGAAGATTACCGTGCCTGAGGGATCGGGAATCCAGGTGTGCACATCAGCACACTTCTTCAATCCAGCGAAGGAAACCAGTATCAGACACAGACCAGACTGAATATACAGCAGTCCAGTTTTCTTTTTTGTCTTGTCTTGACTTTTAATGGCTTTTTTTGTTGGGTTGAAACCTAATAAGTAATAAATTATGTATTTGTATGCATTTGTCAAATGCAGTAACCAGTGGCTATTAACTACGTTAGCATTTTGAGTACATCTGGGACAGCAGAGTTCACTATCGCCATGCCAGTGCCCCATACTGCACAATGCAGTGAATGTTCGTAATGGCTTCAGCTACTTTACTTTCTTTGTCTGGAGTTAATTTACTTTGCATACTCTCATTGTTTGATTTCTGCATGATGGAGCTCCACCAGGGACCTTTGTTAGGTCCCTGTAGATTCAGTTGATGGAAAGTTTTTAGGCTTTGTGCTCCAACTTCAGCAGGCTAATGACCTCGGTGCCGTCCCTCAGCTATTAGCTCTGCTTCCTTAGCTGACCGTCCTTGCGGGCCACATAAACAAGAAGGAACATGCGCGCACTTTACATGCAACTTTACAGCGTCTTTGCGATAAAATCGACCCAAAGGAATAAGGCTGGGTGTGGAACACAACCTCTGAAAGGCAGCTAGTGTGACACTTAAAGGGGACAGGATTCAGTTTGGAACTGATGAACGAGAGTTGGCTTTCTTGGGACCCCCTTCACCCAATCACGTCCTCTTAAATGGGTCACTGCTTGCGCTTCTCCACGCAAAATGCGATGCTAAATTTGCCACAGCTACTATTCCCACTTCAATCCATCTTTTTCACACTGTCACCCTCTTTCTCCCTGGCTGTCTGTCTGATTTTATTCCTTTTGCTCCCCTTATTCCAGCAGAGACACATTAGATTGAAGTGTCACGATCCAGAAAGAACTTAAAGACGTGAGGTGACTTGCTGGCACATTTGCCACGAAAGATCAATCTTTGGTCTTCGTGGTCCCCAGGATGCTCCAGACCCCTTCCCGCCCCTTTAATTGGCTTATATCCGATCTATACCCATCAGAGGCGGAGGAGTTGGCCGAGGTCTAAAGGAAGAAAAAGCGGTTGGACAGAGTGAAAGAATAACAGGGGGAAAAAATGAGGATATAGATGTTTTTCAGTGGCATTAATGTTATTTGGCACACAACAGTATGCTAGGACATGCTACAGCTTAGCACTGCTAGATCTTTTTCTTTAATTTCTGGATGTTTAGCTAATGTGGCACAACAGATGTAACAGAAATGTCACTTGCCCAGTTGAAAGCAATATATTTAGTATGCTGTCTTTATTGGTAGAAGACTGGACATCTACTCCGGCAACACATACTCTTTAATAACATAGCAACACAGGAAATTTATCAGAACCGCTGGTTATTGGGTTAACAAATAGTAATGCTAGTTTTTTGACACTCGCTTCTTAGGTCACATGACCCAGGCCTCAGTACTCATAACTTAAAAATAGCTCCTCAGTAACAAGCAGAAGGAAGTTCCTTTGTTCTTCACTGCAGATTAAGGTTTTCATGTGTGAAATTGCACCCTTTTTTTTCTAACTTCTTTTTTCTTTGTCTAAGATCCAAGTGATCAGCTTTGTCACGGAGCAAAACTGGGATTCTCTGGAGGTTTTCGACGGAGGCGACAACACCGACACCATGCTCGGGAGCTTCTCAGGTATCGTATATACGATGTGATCGGACATTGCGACCCCTTGAGCGGGTGTTTCTTCTTCTTCATTATCATTCTCGTCACCGTTTCTGTTTCAGGCTCATTCAATCAGCGTTTAATCAGCAGATTCAGACTTTAACATTAAGGGTAATTTGGCACTGTGGGGTTGAGAAAGAGAAAGAAATGTGGTAATTAAATGAAAATTGTAAAGATATATACATTTCAGATTGATTTATTTTCATTAAAGCTTCCAACACAGAAAAATTTTACTTGAAGCTGCTTTTTTTATTCCATTTTAGCTGTTTAGAGGAGCTCTCCTTTGTTGGTTAAAACTTTTTGGATGGGAAATACAGAGAAAAAATTATATTATCGAATATTTCGAAATTTTGTAAACCAGTCGAACAATGTCTCAATATGGAATTGCCCTACAGTGTTTTTTTACGGATTCTGGATAAATAGACGCTGAATTTGTGTTATTATAGTAAAGAAGAGAAAATGTCAGTTAACAACTGCTGAAAAAAGTCTGGAAATATTTCGCTTCTCAGTCACAGCAGTTTGATGTCTTCAAGGGTGAAGAGAACAACAATACGATTGTTCTGCTAACAGTGTTTTTGTCTTTTTTCTCTGCGAGTGCTGGCGACAGGAAGCTTTTATAGCTGCCTGACAGTACCTTATATTGTCAGTTATTGTCGGTATTGTCGGCCTGCGCAGGAAAGCATTGCTAAACTCCCACTATTAATCTTTTCCCCCGAGGCACCACCGTCCCAGCGCTCCTCAACAGCACCTCCAACCAGCTCTACCTCCACTTCTTCTCTGATATTAGTGTGTCTGCAGCTGGATTCAGGCTGGAATATAAAAGTAAGTAATTTGGCCTTTTAAGGTACTAACAGCCCATGTATACATGCCTAATCTTACTGTTGCCCCCCCTGCCTCAGGGTTAAATGTTTTTTCTCTTATAATTCCTGTTTTATTCTGTTTTGGCTAATACATTTTTGTCTGCTTTTTATGCTATCAGCGGTGTCTCTGACCAGCTGTCCTGAGCCTGTGGTTCCAATGAATGGCATCAAGGTTGGGGAGCGTCTCCAGATGAATAATGTGGTGTCTTTCCTGTGTGAGCCAGGATATACTCTGCAGGTAATGTTTGCTGCATTTAGATACGGTTCCGCCACGATTTACAACATAAACACACGGGTTTCGGAAACTTTTCAGGTGAATTTCCTCTCGGTTTATTTAAAAAAATAAAGTTTACTTGTGCAATAAACTTCGCTCGTCGCCACTGGTGAACTGTAACACTGCTAAAAGTCAGTATAAGGTGATAATCAATCTGAAACCTCGCAGAAAACTGCATTCCGTCTGTGGTCCGTGTTTGCCACTGTGGTTAGATGGTGACATTTGCTGAAGAACCAGTCGTTGTAAATAATAGCATTTGAAAGTTCATTCTCTACATTTGTCTAACAGGCGTAAATGTCCCTGTTAGCCTTTTCTTTCGTCTCAAAAACCATTTTAGCTCTCAGTAATCACACAACATTCTGTTGTGTTTCTGGGAGCATTATGTTCTGCTGCTAATTTGCAATCATGTAAATGACCAGGATATTGGTTTTCTGGGGAGATTTCCAATTGAAACATCATGATAGAATTATGTAAATTTTTTCATATTCTAAAAGGAAGCCCTCAAACTTGAATACAGCTGATCTGCAGGTTGAGGTTAATGTTGTTTTATGGGATTTCTTAATCTTCTCAGGCTAAACACTTGCAAGATGCCGTGGTCTCTCATTCTAAATATGATTTTTCAGTCTTCCGAGCATTTTATTAAGCAATTTTGCTCTATTGGTGTTTAAAATAAGGACCTATGTTATTATTTCGCATGGACCAAAACAACTTCCATATATTGTTTGTTTCTGTTGTATTTATTCATTCATCCATTGGGGTTTAAATAAATCTGTAATCTTGAGCTGAGTTTGCACTGAAAGGATCAATGCTTTAATTAAAATACTATCAAACTTAGTATTCTGTGCATGCTCCTCCTGTATATTTGCCTGTCAGTGGAGATGGATTTGGTCATTAAGTCAGTTCATGGAGCCAAGTGGAAAAATGCCTCAGGTTTAGATGATCTGAGCTCTGAAGTGAGCGAAAATGGGCAGAATAAATATCTCATTCTTCTAATTTTGTCGCCTCTTTTTTCTGTCCTTCCTCTACTGTACATGTGCGCACACGCCGCTCCAGGGGACGTCGCACATAACCTGTATGCCCGGAACTGTCAGACGCTGGAACTACCCACCTCCTTTGTGTATAGGTAAAAATAAATTGTCTCTATTGCAGTGGTAATGGCTGCATCCTGATATTAACAGTAACTTCAGCTGTTTTTTCAGGATGGAAGCTACATTTTCATCCAAGGAAATTAGGATTTAGCACACAGTGCAGCTTTCACACACATTTTAGCAGAATTAAAGTCGGATTTTCATCTCACTCCTGAGGTCCCACTTCATCAGCACCTTACTCGCCGCTGTGTTTCTTTCTCCCAGGTCACGATGTTTCTGCATCCCATTTATTTCTTCCTTATGGGGTCTGCTAAATTGCAACTTCTTTTTTTCATTCCAGCTTCTCATTCAGGTTGTTCTCTACATCAAGCAGGGCAAGATAAAAGGATAAGGAACAGCGAAACACATTACAATCCTGCACCGATATATAATATTTCTCTTGGTGATGTTGATGAAATAGTCTAGTTGTGCGTTTTGAATAAAACTGCCTGACTTAATTGAAAATGGTATTTAGTTTGATGAAATGATGGAGTCGTTTTGTTTACGCTGAGATTTTTAAGATGATGAACCAAAGCTTATTAAACTACAATTAAAACCTTCAATTTTGCCTCTAATCAGTCACCCAAATAAAATTTTCTACACCTTGATTATATCTATACTCATCTTTAAAGGTTTAGCATTGAATTATTGGCTTTGTTCTCCACTTTAATTTCCTACATTTTTATTTGGTACAAATAAATTGTGTATTTTTTATTTTCTTCTCCTAAGGCATCTCTGTTGTTTGTTCCCTACCAGCTCAGTGTGGAGGAATCCGGGAGGAGATGGAGGGCATGATACTTAGTCCTGGATTCCCTGGCAACTACCCCAGCAATAGCGATTGCACCTGGAGAATCTACCTGCCAGTTGGTTACGGTGAGCATAGAGACAGATTGTTCACACTCAAGAACCTTTAATTATGTAACTGATGGGACTTGGAATGCAGGGCAGCAACATTTGTGCTCATTGTTAAATGAAGATAAAGTTGTCCTCCTGTTTTCAGGGGCCCACATACAGTTCCTTAACTTCTCCACCGAGGCCAACCATGATTTCCTTGAGATACGCAACGGGCCCCTGGATACCAGCGCGATGATTGGCCGATTTAGTGGCCAGGACGTCCCATCGTCTCTTCTCACTACCTCTCACGAGACTACGATATATTTCCACAGTGATCATTCCCAGAACAAACCAGGCTTCAGGTTTGAGTACCAGGGTAAGAAACCAGCAGCAATAGTGGTGGAAATTGCTAGATCTGAAAATAGCACCATGGACGTTTGAGAAAAAATAATTTTCTTCCAAGATCATCGGTGTGTTATTAATATCGTTGAAATTGTGGCATGTATAGCCATGCATTTTCATATTAGGCGAGATCTGACTTTCACAGAAGGAGCCAGTAAATTCAACCATTAATGCTAATCTAATGATATACGCCGTTGATCAGTAACGGTTCTTTTACAAAGTGCAAACAAACCCCTCTGTGCAAACCTGCATGGCTGCAACAAAACAAATCCCCCCTCATCTGCAAGCCAGCAGGCACACAAGTGTTTTTCGCGCCATCAGACGACAAATCGAAAACCAACATTGTGCATTTCCATATTCACGTGAGCATTAGCATATAAATCAAGCATAATATTTGCAAATATCTCCATTTGGCATCATTTGCATGAGGCGAGAGAGGCTGGGATCCATAAAAATGATTCTCTCCAGTTGTTTTATTTCTCTCCTGGTGCTTTTTTCTGCCCCAAGACATTCTGGTGTTTGTTACAGCTTATGAGCTCCAGGAGTGCCCCGATCCTGAGCCGTTCCGCTACGGAGCGGTGGTGGGCGCAGGCTTCAACGTGGGCCAGTCCATTTCCTTCGAGTGTCTCCCAGGATATCAGCTCAGTGGGCATTCCATTCTCACCTGCGAGCACGGCACCACCCGCAATTGGGATCACCCCTTCCCTCACTGTGAAGGTGAGGCATGATATCAACTTCCTGTTTAGGGCAGTTACATCATTAATGCAAACCAAGGTTGTGGAGTTAATGATCGCCCATTTTGATCAATGCAATTAAATTGACTTATCATCTCTGACTAATGAAGCAAAGCATTTGTGGATGAAAATCAATACACCGCTAAAGAGCTATGGAGATGAAGAAAAGACAGACGCAGGACGGGGGCAACTTGAAAGGAACTGCATTGGGCGTTCTTTATGACGTCCTGTCCTTGACCCACATTCTCACGCTCCAGCTGGTATTTATTCAGTGAGCCAGGTAAAATTCCAGGGGTGATGGCCACGACACGGGGACTTCGAATTGGGAGGTGAATGCAAGAGAGCAAAAAGAGCACCAGAGCGAAAAGGCAGAGACAGAGCCCAGGCAATCCGTTTGGCTGGTTTGCACCAACCTCTTCAACTTTCGAGAAATGGTTTTGGGCCAGCACATGAAAGTAAAGAGCATGCGCAAAACTTGTCAAAACAGTTCAAAACTGAACTATAAAGTCCTGTTTACTAAATTTGAAACAGTCCAAACTCCATAGGTGTCTCCAGCAATGCCAAATCTTCTCTTAGATTGGCTAAATTGTTTGATGAATAAGTCAACAGGCAAACAAGTAGCAACGTGGCCGCCTCTAAAAAAAACAAAACAAAAAAAAAAACACAACTGCTTTCCCAGTTTTCTCCCAGTTATCGAGCAGAAAAATCCCCCTCATCATAAATATGTTAGATATCTACTTTGGGAATGATCTATTTATACACTCATGCACATCTAAGAGAGTGTCATTAAGATGAACACTGCGTCTGTTGCTTGTGGTGCCTGTGCGACTGTGATTACCACTCTTACCACAGTGAGTAAGTTGCCAGCGGGACTGTTAAGCTCCTCATCGTTAAGTGGGTTAAAACTTACTGAGTTCCTGAGGAACATCTGAAATATACCGCAAGTTGTGGGGGTTTTTTTAAGTTTCATTTATTTATCTTTGTATATTTGAACCTCTCTGCAGGCTTGTTTATATATGAATGCTATGAATGTGAGTGGTGGGTCCTGTATTGTTCCAGTGAACTCCTGGGCATCCCACCAGGTCAATATGCTGATTTAATCGTTTGTGTAAACCAGATATGTTTCATAAAAGTGCACATCCAGGTCCTCATAGTGTAATGTACATAGACAGACACACGTTTGAGCAGCCCGGTGCACACCAGCCCCACATCTCTGTATTCTCTCTCTCTCTCTCTCTCTCTCTCTCTCTCTCTCTCTCTCTCTCTCTCTCTCTCTCTCTCTCTCTCTCTCTCTCTCTCTCTCTCTCTCTCTCTCTCTCTCCACCCCAGTGGGATAGGGTTGAGGCCTTATCTTAGAAAAACACTCCATCCAAGCCCCCACTTGCTAACAGGCTTTACTGGCTAATCTTTAGCCCAGACAAGCGCCTGGGCACTAGACGAAGAGCACAGAAGCGGGGGGGGGGAAGACACTGAGAAGGGAAACACAAGACTATGGGGATGAAAATCCCCTTTTTGCACAAATTGCAGCTGAATTATGGATCTGTCGTCTCTTATTACTGGCCCGCTGATACACTCTAGTGCCCTCTCTGCTTTTCACCCTACCTCAGCACCATGTGGGGGGAACATTACACAGGACAATGGGACCATCTTTTCGCCACGTTACCCAGAGGAGTACCCTAACTCTGCTGACTGCTCCTGGCTGATCACTGTCGCACCTGGCTTTGGCATCAAAGTAAACTTCACCCTCCTTCAGGTGCACGGGCCGCACGACTTCATCACCGTCTGGTAAGATCTAGCGATTTCTTTAAACTGAATTATTCTAAAGTGTAAATATTATATGTGCTACAGTGTCTATCCTAAACGTGAACGTTGGATGATGTCCAGTACTGAATTATTTTTACAAGACAGGAAATGATGTCTTATTCTTGCTAATATGAATCTCTCCAATGCTACCAAAGCAACTGAAATGGACAGAGCTAGCTCGGCGGAAACATGGCAGTTGATACCAGAACATGGATCCTGTTGGTCCCTCGTGGTAGGGGGACTGGGCTGCTGTTCACACACATCTTTCGGATACGTTGTTGGGTTAGGATCACAGGATGTTTCTTGGTGCTTTCAAGCCTTTTTTGCAATGTTATATAAGTCCCAACTATATGTATGTGTGTGTGTGTGTGTGTGTGTGTGTGTGTGTGTGTGTGTGTGTGTG
>BJFM01000118.1:56420-98954 GCA_016586285.1 Arothron firmamentum
TGTGTGTGTTATTCCCCTCCCTCTTCGGGAGGATGTATGTATGTATCTGCTGGTGAAAATATGTGCAGTCATATTTTGGGTCTGTGTATATTTTCCTCCCTGATCAAGAATCAAGGGGTAAAGCTTCCATTTCATAATGCATAGCTGACTCTGCCATATGTGGGACCAAACACTCAGGGTTTTGCTTGCATGATGCTGCGCCAAAGCGAGTTGATCCCCTCTTGATGAGGCAAACACCAAAGGTCCCAGCTCTCAGTGAGATTGTTGAGAGTTCAAAATGCCAGCCGCGTTGGCAACTTGACAGCTGCAAGTTGACACTACATTTCTAATTCTATTTAAAGTTGATGTCACTGTTAATCAAAAAAAGTGCGGAAATATCTAATCAAAGGTTCACTGAATGCTTTTTTTTTTTTTTATTAATCATTCTCAAAAAGCTCACCAAGAGCCAAGATGGAGACTGCCTTGCTTCCCTGTTTCCAGCACCGACTGCTGTGTATCTATCCAGTGAACTACTGGGCCAAGGAAATGGTTCCCGTAATGGTGGCTTGGCCAGAGCGCTGTCAGGCTGTGGTCCCCAGTCAGCCGTTTTCTGAGCTGTTTGTAATCTCCCGTGCCCAGTCTGACAGCCAAAGACAGATGGTTTTTAAGCAGAATGGTTGTGGCAGGAAATCTGGGAGCTGGCTTAATCAACCATGGCAACGCCTAGGGACTGCCAAGGCTGGGCTGCGACATCCAGATTCACTCCCATTGGATGGCAGATCGAAGCGGGAACCTGTCGTTCCACAGTTATCGGCAATTTTACTTCAACGCGACTCCCTCAGAGCAGCCAAGAATAATTGCTTTCAACGTTCTGAAGTGACGTGCTGTAGGAAGATGGCTGACAGTAATCTGACACGCAGCTTTGTTTGGTCCTCTCAGAGATGCGTCACACAGACTTGACTTTCATATTAATTCGAGACAGTATTCAAGCTGAGGCTGCTCACAGACAGTCCCAGGGTCCCTGGAAACATCATCACCTTTCTCTGGTCTCTTTATCGCCTTGAACTTTGACCTTCCTTCTCCTTTAGGGATGGTCCACAGGAGACAGCCAGGAAACTAGGAATCTTCACGGACGGAGAACCCAATGACCCACCCAGCAGCACGTCCAATCAGGTGCTGATACGTTTCCGTAGTAACACAGAGAAAGGCGGGCTGTTTCGTATCGACTATCAAGGTATGTAAACGGTGACTTCTGGGTCAAAACAACATTGAGTTACTGGAACTTTGAAAGGTTTCCAGTTGTCCATTATTAGAAAAGCAGACATTTACCCTAATCTGAGTCTTATATATTTTTTGAACTCTTCCTCTGCTCTTAACCCAGCCTACAGGCTCCAGTTCTGCCAGCCGCCCCCCATCATTCCCAATGCAGAGATCCTCATGGCAAGCAAGGAATTTAAAATAGGTAAATTGTTCCCCTGTCACTTACAGTCTCATCTGTACACATCAGCAGTGTGGGCGCCGCTGACCTTTCATTATCAGACTCGGGGCCCCGTGACATCTGAAAGCATTCATAGTTTTAACGTCACTTTGGATTAGTCAAATTTAAGCAATGACGATATCGACTACACATTAGGCATCGGTGCTGCCTGCAGTCTCTCACCCACACCTGCATAGCTGTGGGGCTTCTTTATGCAGCGTCTAATGAATGATGATGACAAAATAATCAGAAAAGCCAGAGGGAATTGAAGCAGGTGCTTTTATTCCCCTGAAGAAAAAAAACAGAGGTTCTTTCTTATCTGCTTATTTGCATAACTTGTCAACTTGTTAATAGTCAGACACAAAAGCTCCTGGATCCCCAGTGGGGTTTTATTCATAGTTTTTCTTGCAAATTGTGTTCTAACTTGACAAAGAGGCATCAATCTTGAGGGTGGAGACATCCCCTCATGCAGTGGCATTGTCATTGACTACTTCTGCTTCCTGTCCTTCTGATCAGGTGATATCGTGCGCTACAGATGCCTTCCGGGCTACCATTTAAGCGGAAACAGCATCCTGACATGCCGACTGGGGACGCACTTGGAATTTGAAGGGCCCCCACCTTCATGTGATGGTGAGTCTGAGCAGTCAATATCATCAAAAATGCTCTTAATGTGTCGTATTACTTGATAAAAGGCTTCAGACTTTCTCAAACATTTTCATGTAGAGCTCAGAGTTCCCTTTCCTCTGGGAGTTTATTTTCAGCACGGTTACAGGTAACCAGAATCATCTCACTCAAATCAGACTCTCGTACGTAATTTGAAATGTATTCCTGGATCCTGCGGGTGCTTCTTCTGCCCGTAACCTCACATCAGTTTGATGTCCCCTTCCATCTCCCGCTGCCTGACTCCCACGAGGCTGCTGTAGTGCTCTTTATATGCAGACATACCCACCTCCCATAGGAATCAATGAGCGCAGAGTTCACAACCCACGATATCATCACAGCGTTGCGTGCCGCGCGTTCCCTCAGGGCCAAAGACTGGGTGCATGGAGAGGTCCTACTGCTCTAAAATATCATGAAAGTGTAAATCATTGCTTTGTTCTCACCAAATGTCTTGATTCTCTTCGATTGCTCTCGCTGGCTCGGCTGTTATTGTCATTGTGTGGGTCTCGCTCTGTGAGAGGGAAAGAGGCGGATTTTGATAAATGATCATTAATTAAGGGTGCAAAATGAAAAAAAAAAAGAAACTTGGAAATCTTCCAAGTTTGAGTTAATAAAGGAAATTAGACAGTGGTGATGGCATGCAATTTAGTTTGAAAAAAAATTTAGATGGTCTGAAGTTATCGTAAACAAGACAAAAAGTGTGATTATGGACATTAAATTGACTTTATTATCTTTCATTTTACTGACTAAACCTTTCAGAATCCTTGCTCCCAGCAGCTAAGTGAGGAAAAAGACATGTATCGTAGCGAGTGAAAACGCGACAGTATTTAGAGAGCGAGGTGAGGAGAGGAGGTGGGGGTTGGGGGAGGGCGTAGTTGGAGGGCAGTTAAGAGACAAAGTGCGGAGCTCATTGAGATGCAGGGAACATGCTGGCTGCAGCTGCACCTATCACATCCCCGCTTCCAGCTCTGACGGGCGCAACCCTCCCAACACACACACACGCACACACACACACACACACACACACACATACATACATACACACACACACATATACATACACATACACACACGCACACCCCGTTTATATGAAATCCGTAGCATGCCCACATACCCTGTGTAAACACACCCGCGTGTGCTTGGCTTACATCGCAGCAGGCCCTCCCATTGTGTTGGCTCTTGGAGTCCACTGCCGGTTCCGCAGTGCCTCCAGCCCCTCGACCCAGTATCTTCTTTCGTCCTTTGGGTTCTCTGGGGCTTCAGTACCTCGCCCCTCACTCACCCCCTCCCTCCTCTGACTCACTAGCATGAGACTTCTCACTCTCACTCTGCTTCCCCCACAGCTGCCTGTGCGAACATGTTGTCATACACAATTTTCTGAATTTATTTGGATCTGTCTTTGACCGTGTCTCACTTTCCCACTTGACTTACAGACCGATAAATACAATCCAACAACACTTTCTTTGTGTTTCATCCACACTAGTCACCAGTTTAGCTTGTGACGTTATCACAGCAATCTGGTAACTTGTACACTCATGATGCATTGAACTGAAATATTTTCCACCCTCATTGGTGTGTGTGTGTGTGTGTGTGTTTGATTACTAGCTTTTCTCCATTCATAGACAGATTACAGCTGCCCTTTTTCCACATCTTTATTTTAATCTATTCTCACATTTGTTGTGTCCAGATCAGTGCTAATACTTGCGCGTCCCCTTTCAATCCGCCTGCCGCCACTTTTCATCTAATGCTAATTAAATGCTAACGTCTTTAAAGGCAGCTCGGCGGCGCTCCAAACGAGATGTGCACGTGATTTATGCACAATTGCATCTCTACTTGAACGCAGGAGTGCACAAATGTATGCCTATGGATGCATGTCCATCTGTGCACGCCTGCACCCAACTTCTGGTGTGTTATTTTAATAGGAAGCTGCTGCACACAGTTTATGGTCGAAGCTGCCATTTCACTCGCAGTTTATTTCATTCCTGATTTCATTAAAGGGAAATTTCAGTTAAGTCCTATCAGCACTCATCTCAGCGTGTCTGTCGAAGCTGCTGTTTTTTTTTTTTTTTCTTCCAGCTGCCAGATTTGGCCCCTAATACCCTTTTGTTTGCAACCAAACAGAGTGATGCTTCATTTAAAAGTAGATTACTTCAATAAGTAGCTGCCTATAGATAGGACCCCAGCTTCAGACTAGCTGTTTACGGAAATATTGAAAGGTCAGATCCAGGATTTGTAGAGCAGTCTGTTTAATAAATCTGGATAGGACAGTATTATTATTTCTTTTTCCATATGTTTTGTTTGGTGGCTTATACCATGCTATTCCAGTATCCCAAGCTAAAAATGAATCAATAACTCCTCCATTGTTATGTATCGATTCCCGTAACCCTGGTAGCCGAATCCCTAGTTTCCACAGGCAGCTTTAGCAGTGGGAGACAGCTGCGTCACAGTGACCGGAGCTAATCCGCCGTCATCCCTCTCACCGTTGCTACATTTTCACCAACAGCAGCAGGCCACGCCGGACATGAACGTCCTGCACAGTGAATCCAGTGTCAAAACACAACACTTCTTTCCATCTAACTTGGCAACGTGTAGCCAGTGCGCCAATGCTGCTCCTCTCCCCCCCTTGTTTAGATGCAGACAGGAGGTGAAGCTAGTCAAGAGACAACAGTGCTGACCCAAACGCTGAACGTGTGCGTTTGCTCATGGGGGATTTACACCGTTTGGATGTGATTCAAAGTGCTCATTATTTCGCCACTGTACCATTGCAAGTGTTGCCTCAGCCGGAGGCACAATCCGCTCAGCTTACTCAGACGGCAGCGCGCGTGGAACATTTCCATCATTTTCTGCTACATTCGGTTTACAAATGAAATACCTGTGCAAGCTCATGATATACTGTATATTTTGTTATTTTCAACCCGTATTTTCTTGTAAAAAAAAAAAAAAAAGCTCGCAAACCGGCTGGAATGTTTTCCCACTAATTAAAAACAACTTAGTTGGTTTGCTGAAAGGTCAACTTGCAGAGCTGGATGATGCGGACAGGCACCATTACTAAAAAAAAGTTCAGTATTTCATATATTTTGCCAAAGGTGGTTGCGTTGCTACCAGATATTTTGGTATGCTGACAGTGAGCAGAGAGGAAGAAAATTGCTCACATTAAATCAGTTATTTTAAAAGCTGGTTTCCCCTGATTGGCCTGGATAGCTTTGTTTCCTGCAACAGCACCAGGACCAGCATGACAAGTAGCTTAGCCTGGGCTTTTAGTCACATTGAGTTGCCCTCCAACAGGAGTATGGATCTCTAACCAATCCAATTTGAGCTTCAAGTCTGGGTAAATTTATTTAAAAGGCAGAACCTTTAGATGTTGTGTGCAGTTACAAACGAAAGAACAACAGCTCCTAAACAAACCATTAATTTTTAAATTAAAGATGTCCTTTTTTTTTTTTTTTTGTCTTTCTTCTTAACAGTGACTTGTCCGATGAATGAGCTGCTGACAGCCTCCACTGGTGTCATCATGAGCCAGTCACCAGGCAATGGTTTCCCTCATTTTGAGTCCTGTTCTTGGGTGGTCAAAGTGGAACCCGGCTACAACATCACTTTCACAATTGAACAGTTCCAGACCAGCCGCCAATTTGACGAGCTGGAAATCTTTGATGGTGAGTCACCAGTCACATGAACATGCACGTGTGTGGATGTATGCTGTGCTAAGCTAGGAGCTAGGCCCTGATCTAGGAGAGGATCCATGGTGTTATTTTATCTATCTGAATGTGTTTATTGATGCTTAATTTGTATTTTCAAAAGCACCCTGATGCTCCTTGTGCCAAAGTCTTTGCCAAACATGCATGCCACACACACACACACACACACACACACACACACACACACACACACACACACACACACACACACACACACACACACACACACACACACACACACACACATGTTTGAAGAATGACTGTGTTTCATAAACCACAATTACTGCAAATCACACAAAGGCTTCCTTTTAACAGTGAAAGAACCCTCCATCTGTCATGTACATTTTTATGTGTTTAGGGACACACTCAGCAACACAGGCGAGCTGCTTTGGGAAAACTGCATCCGTACAAACTCGTGTTCCCGATTAATGTTTCTTTTTTTTTCTTCTTTTTTTTTAATCTTTTGCTGAGTAAAGGAGAACAGACATTTGTTAACCCTAGGGCTACAACGCTAATTATGTAAAGCTTTTTATGGGTTTGTTGTTATTTGAATGCTTCAAAGGCCATTAGTTCTAAAAGGATACTTTTCAGTTACATGTATTTTGTTTTTTTGTTTTTTTTTTTTTTTTACAAAATCTGAATTTTGCCCTTAAATTCAACGATAAAGCAGCCAGTGGTCACAGTAGTGAGTCGGTCAGCATTTTTTACCACTGTGATGTGATATTGAAAGAATTGATTGAAATGATCATATTTTTTATCATTTTCTCAACACAGGCCCGTCCAGACAAAGCCCTCTGCTGATCACCCTCAGTGGGAACTATTCCAGCCCACTAAGCATCACCAGCTCCATTAACAAAGTCTACCTGCACTGGTCCTTCGATCACACCACCAGCCACAAAGGCTTCCGCATCCGGTATTCTGGTAAGACCCAGCATGCTCAGAGGCTTTATAAATACCATTTCTGCAGTTTAGTTGAGATTGATTTCCTGGCAGAAACTGATGTTTGGTGTTTGTTCTGGACATCTTTGTACAGTCAGTCTCAACAACGGTGCCTTTCGGCTCACCGTGTCAACAAGGCCAAGATTTGAGCTCAGAATGTGGCTAAAATAGCAGGAAGAATGACCCATCTCCATGACAACCTTACGGGGGCGGCTCGCAGGGCTCCTTTATGTGCAGTTCCGGATTGGGAATTAGTAAAAACTGTCCTGGTGTTACTCATTATTCTTGGTTTAGTCCCGTTCCTGTGAGGGATCTGTTGGTATATGGTCTGCGTCGCTCGCTGTGAATTACGACTGTAAATATTGAAAAAGGCTGCCATCGGTCTGGATCAACTCCACTCACGCAGATTGACTAATCGGCTGTTTCCTGCTCTCAGTGGAGCTTTTCTGTTCCCGAGCCAGATGTTCTGTCATTTGTCTTTACTTTATTTTTTAACTTTCTTTTTGCGCCAAGCTACAATTCAGTCATAGTGATTGAAAAAAAAAACCCCAAAACCCCCAAAATAAAACAACATACTCTGAAGTCTAGACTTAGAAGGTGCAAGTCTATTTACCTGAGTGGGATCAAGTAGATTTACATGGTTTGGATTCATTTGTGTGTGCAGTACCAGTGTTTTCCATGTCATCATAAATTCACTGGTACCCACATAAATCAGTTCTGATTTATTTGATTATGTAAAGTCAACACAGGTACATTTAATCAGAGCAACCACAATGTTTGCTGAAGGAAAATCATTTATTCATTTTATCTTATATATTTATATATGTGTGCACTGGCATCTCCATCTGGCACCAACCTTCATTTTTTTTGCTCCTTCTCTGTACCCATTCTCATCCAATCTTCAGCTCATTAAGACGTGTCTCTGCTTATGTGTTGCTCAGTTTCTCTACACCACTATCTCCATCTTTTTTCCCCCCCTTTTATTATCTATTCCAGTCCACTCACCTGTTCATTACCGAGCTGAGTCCTCTGACCTGCAGGGCCGACTGCAGCTCTGCGCTGCAATGTGCAAAGGGGCGAGAGAGAGAAAGAGAGAGGGAACAAGGGGAGAAAAAAACTGGCAAATGAGTTATAAACAGCAGCTATGAAGCTGCCTGTCAGGCTGAATGGCAGGAGGGGGGTTTCCAGTGGAATATGGCGGCTCATCTGTCAAGGCGTACCTTTGAAGCCGTGTGAATCTGATACTATCCCCTGAAAAATTATAGAAAGGACAAACGGAGGACAGTGCTGCACCTCACAAGATAACTAAAGGCTGAATTACACCCATTGTGCACCATCTAAGAGGACCTCATTCAATCAATTACGCATAAAGTTTTTATCTTTTCTGTGTGACGAAACGGTCCGCCGGCTTGCTCCAGAAGGCTCGCCTGCTTCGTCTCACTAGAACAGTTTGTATGAGGTGGCAGCATCCCATAAATCCTGAATACATATTACAGCGTTGACATGGCTTTTAAGTTTTCACACTGTGCTGGAGGTCTGTCCATTGCACGGCGCTAAATTCTCCCAGCGACTTGAAAGAAAGGGCGCTGGCACTGCCACGTGCTAGCGGTTTGAGTCTGAATTTGCATTTTTATAGGATTGTAAAGTGGTCACAGTGATTAAGTGCAATGGATAATATACCTGTTTAGTGTGTGTGTCCATGGTCCACTTCCATCCTAATCTCTTTCCCACAGTCGCTGCATTTCTTTCTTTTTTTTTTTTTTTGCAGCATTACGTTGAATCAGTTTTTTGCACATAGCAGGTGTGTAATAAGGTCATGTTATTATAAGACCCGGAGAAGCAGTTAAGGGTTTTGTCTCAGAACCTGTTGCCTAGACACGGTTGGTTCACAAACACTTGGACATGCTGTCCAGTCTAACGTCCCTTTTATGTGTTTATCACCATCTACCTGCACCACCATTTGGGTTTTCCACTCGTTGCACTCATTATTGTTAGCGTGCATATTAACGTGCCTGTTTGTGTCTGTGTTTTATAGCGGCCTATTGCAGCCCTCCAAGCTACCCCGTCAATGGCTCGGTGCACAGCTTGACAGGTACTAAGCTGGGCAGCACGCTGCGTTTCAGCTGCGACCAGGGCTTCCGGCTTATCGGCCAGAGCAGCGCCACATGTACCAGGACTCCACAGGGGATCCACCAGTGGAATGCCCCTGTGCCACTCTGCCAGGGTAAGAGTTCAACCTGAGCAGCAGTTAGCTGAGTCAGATGTGTCCCTTTTTACTTCCTGGTTTAATTAAGACAAATCCGCCGACTCCACCACAAGTCACTCTGTACAAAAATATCAATTAGCTTACATTTGGACAATTTTGTACATGCGCTGTGACAGTATTTAGCAATTAGTTTCATTTCCCACAAGTGATGAAACTGAACTCAGAAATGTACTAAAAAGGTTTGATGCTTAATGTCAACACGTTTTTGCAAAAAATCAATTTTTTTCATTCTGTCATCCCAATTTAGGTTGATCTTAAAATGACTAAACCCTTTTGCTTAAGCTGACAGTGTGCCATCAGCAGCCAGAGGCAAGCTTCAAGGCAGCTTAGACCATCAGGCCCCCCCGTATTGCTTTAATTTGAAAATGATGAACATTATTAACTGGTTGTTCTGAGCCGTATTGTTTGATATGTCATTCTTACGGGTGGTTGCCATGGTTTAGGTGATGGGAATCAACAACGGGAGCAATTATCTTCTAATAAGACCGGCACATTATACCCCTTTAAAGGCATTCTCGACAGTTCGCAGTTTCTGTCTCATCGATTGTTCGGGCTCTGTGTCTCAGAGTCATTGACATTCTCTGCAGAGATGTAAACAAAGAGCAGCAGGGCAGGTCGTCCCAACGTCTGGTCAAATCTGCAGCAGGTGTAATCTCCACATGAACTGCTCACGCTCTCTCTATACTTGGTTATTTAGCATTGCACAGATGGCAGCCTGTGCAACTGTTTACTGCACATCCGTCCTGCCTCTGGGAGTTTGTTTGTCCAAGAATCCTAGTGAGAGCTTGGTTCTCTGCATACAAATATGGTTATTTAAAAAGATGTGGCTAACTATGTGGGGCTTTTTTGTGTCCTTAGTCATGTCCTGCGGAATGCCAGGGCCTCCAGTCAATGGCAGCATTGTGGGTCAGGACTTCTCTTTAGGAGCGAGAGCTGCATACCAGTGCAATCCTGGATTTCGTCTTGCCGGGTCTGTCACCAGCTCGGTAACATGTCAGGAATCTGGGAGATGGAGCCCCCCTGAGGCCCCACCCAGATGTGTCCGTGAGTATTCTTTCTTTTTAGCTGCACTCATCTAACCTACCCTGGCGGGTTTCGCAAATGATACCAAACTCTGTGTTGTTTCCACTGATTTTCTTGCTCTCTGACCTTTCCAGCGGTGACTTGTCCCGACATTGGCCACTCGGCTGTGGAACACGGGAGATGGAGACTGATATATGGAACCCAAAACCAATATGATGCTATCATGATGCTTGTATGTGACCCAGGATACTACTACAGGGGACAAAGGATCATTCGTTGCCAGGTCAACGGAACCTGGAACTATCCAGATCCCAGACCAGTCTGTGACAGTATGTATAGCTTTGCCACCCAAGGATTCAATTTTACCTTATCCACAAAGCGATTACTATACAGTAAAGATTTGTTGTCTTCTTTATAGTCATCTCCTGCAGGGACCTTGGGACTCCACCAAACGGCAACAAGATTGGAACACTGACCGTCTATGGAGCCACTGCCATTTTCTCCTGCAACACCGGGTATACCTTGGTGGGCTCTCGGGTACGAGAGTGTATGTCCAATGGCCTTTGGAGCGGAACTCAAGTCCAGTGCCTAGGTGTCCGAAACCTGGAATGTTCTTCCAAAGTTCTCCTCCATTAGACCTGCCTATTAATTCCCTCTGTCTTTCACAGCTGGCCACTGTGGAAGTCCTGAGCCTATCGTCAATGGACAGATCATCGGGGAGAATTACAACTATCGAGGCAGCGTCGTCTATCAGTGTAACCCTGGGTTCCGTCTTATTGGGGTGTCAGTGCGTATATGTGAGCAGGATCACCGCTGGTCAGGACTAACGCCTATCTGTGTCCGTAAGTGCCCACTGTGTAATCTCTGGTTACCGCATCAATAGGCATATATGCACAACATAAGGTTTTAAATAAGCAGCTTTAATTCGCAACACTGGGTAGCTAGATGGTTCCAATGCTATGATTATTATTCTTACTGGATACTTTTGCACATACCATCATAGCCCATGACTGCAGTTAAGGCACCAATTACCCCTGAACTACATACAGTATATATTAATCTACATAGCTAAGGCTGATAATCCATCTCAACAAACAATTTTACAGCTAGGTTCTTAATAAGTGTTGAATATCAGATCAAATTGTGTTTTTTCTATGTTGAAATTATTATTTTTTTTTATTTTTTATTTTATTTTATTTTTTTCGGCTTTTCCAGCTATTACTTGTGGCCATCCAGGAAACCCCATCTTTGGAATGACACAAGGAGCCCAGTTCAACTTAAACGACAATGTACGTTTTGTCTGCAATACTGGGTATGTTCTGCACGGGGCTGTAAAGTCCATCTGTCAGGCTAACGGACAGTGGAGCAACGCCCTCCCGAAGTGTAGAAGTAAGTGCTGGCAATAAATGAAACAGAAATTTTGCTTTCTGTTTTTCATGTTTTCTCATGTACCCAGGAAAGGCACCAAGAGGAAAGACAATTAGGTGGCTGAAAAAACAGCCCAGATTATTTCATTAGCTTTCTCAATCACAAAGCCCAAGAAGGTTCTGGAGGATATTTACTTTTTATGTTATTTCCACTTAGCCTTTCTGCCTCTTCCGCCCTGAGGCTTGCATGAGTGTCAGGAACATACACTTGGTAAATAAACATGCAGAGACGGCCAGAAACAATTACCGGATGCTTGAGATAGTATGAAAGATGGCAGCCCCAAGAGATCTGTTTTGTTTTGCTGAGAATAAGAAGCACCCTGCTCCTGTTTCAATGAGCTGTCCGTGGACTTTTAATTTGGCACTTCTTCGGTGACATGCAATGAATCTTGGCACCCGCGTGTGTCTCCTAAGTCCCACTAACTGAGAGCTCTGTGACAGGCACAAAAAGGGCATTTACAAGGTCGAGCCCCAAATGTGACAACGCTGTGACAGAGCCGGTGATGGATTGACTCACCAGTTTGTTTTAAATGAGGAGGGAAAGGTTTTCGTTTTTCCAGACACCCATGGAGGGATGAGGAGGTTATAAGTCTCAAAGGAATGCTTCTTGAGTTGTTAGGAAAAACGTGTATGACTGCCACATGCATAAACAGACAAGCCTTAAATCTGTTCGCTCCAGCAGTGACATTGTATTAGCATTGACCCTGTTTTTCACACAGATACTCTTGCATTTTGTGGACGGGTATGTTTCTTGAACTGCATGTGGGTAGTTGTGGGTGTCAGTTTTTGCTGCGTATTATCTTTACCGTTGCTGTTGAAACATAAGAAGCTTACAGGTCTTTTTGTCAATCAGATTTATAGCCTTAATTACAACACTCGGGATGTGTTTTGCAAGGTGTGTTCTGCCGCGTGTCGGGTTCTTCCACCTCAGAAGTATAAGTACTGGAAGGTATGAGCGCTGCTGTGATATCCCCTTCATTCCTCTCACCCTAGCCTTCACTAGGATTGGCTAAGAATCAGCTTTCCTCTTGCAGATAGGTAGAAGAGCAGAAAATTGCAGGCAGAGTAGGAAAGCGTGAGATGAAGGCAGAGATTACCATGGAAAATTGTTTACCGCATTGCCGTTTCTCTAGGTTGGTGATGATTTTGAGTCGCGTATGTCTATTTTGTTTCCCAAAAATTCAAGCTTTGGAAGTGTGCTGTTGTAGTTGTTCTGCTTCACATGCAGTAAGTTGTAAAAGAAGGCACCATAGGTCAGCACTCCATTAGAATACATTATAAGGGGGGCAGTTAGGGGTTCAAATTAGCTGTTCCTGACTGTGTAAAGTGTGTAAAATGAGCAAGGTTTTATGCTCATTAACATACAATGGGCACATTTTAATTATAGCAAAGGCCTCCTAACCTGGCAGGACAAACTGATGCTTAATGGCCTTGTTGGAAATCAGCATTGTTTTTTTTAGAAACCATTAGAGTTTTGGCACCACGGGAGCTATTTTTATTGTGGATCATATTCTAAGCTATGCAACAACTGTTCCTCACCATATTCTGAGTTTGTAGAGGGAATGTAAGATTCTAATTTGTATTTGTAGCCTCACATTCTGTCTGGAATTTTAATAAATTCCACACAATCAAGTCCCCTGTCTGCTAAATTTGTGCAGCACTCCCTTTGCTGTCCCTCAGTCATCTCTCATTCCCTTCTTCCCTAACTCCCTCCATCTGGTGCTAAACTGACACGGTGCCTCTTCTCCTGTGAGCTCGCCATCCATCACCATCCCGGCACCATGGCGGCAGGCCTGAGACGGGCTCTAATGAAGCAAATGTTTATTTCCAGAGCCTGCCTCCTGCTTCATTTGGGAGCTGGTGGATAGATGGATGGATGTTGGATTGGTGAAGCAGAAGATAAAGGGGAGACAGAGTCAAAGCACTGGAAAACAAAATCTTCCTTGTATGAAATGGACGTGTTTACCCTGTTAACCTGAGAAATGTAGCGAGAATACATATCAGTTAGGAATAGGATAAAATCAGCTGAAACAGTCCTGGTATGCTCACACATTGTCCTCCCTCTGCATCCTTCTCTTCAGTCGTGAACTGCACGGAGCCAGGCCACATCGAGAACAGCATCAGGCAGGTACTGTCCAGCGGGCCGCACCGTTACAGCTTCCAGACTGCTGTGTCATATCGCTGTAACCCTGGCTACTACCTGCTGGGCACCAGCTCCATCTCCTGTCAAGGGGACGGTACCTGGGATCGCTCCCTGCCCAAGTGTCTGTGTGAGTACCTCTGGGACTAGTTGTAAATGGTGATTTTTTTTTTTTTGTTTGTTTGTTTTCATTGCACAAATGCATCACCTGCATCATTTATAGCAATTTCCCCAACTTCATGTTGTATTTTTTTGTGATCCGACTGAACAGTGGTGCTTTGCGACCGCCCCAGCGTGCCCCCCTATGCCCAGATCTCAGGTGACCGTCGGACGGTTGGCTCAGTCATCCGCTACAGCTGCATCAGTCAGCGCACCATCATCGGCAACACAACCCGAATGTGCCAGCTGGACGGCCAGTGGAGCGGCTCGCCGCCACATTGTTCTGGTATGGAAAACCCAGCTCGACTGTGTGTGGGCTAACAGGAATGATCCTAAAGTAATCCTGTTGCTTGCAGGCTCCTTTTTTTAAATAGTGAAAATGAGCACAACACATTTGCTGTGTGAATATATTAATATTTAAAGTGCTGGGCTGGTTTGGGACCTCCTCTCATCCAACTTCTCTCCTCTTTCTTGTATTATTTCATCCATTAACTGTAACATCAGCATCCGGTCACACAGAGATGCCCTTCTAATGTCAGGAAAATAAGCAAATTGTTTGGGTGGCAGTGCAGGTAATGAGAAAAATAAATGGACCAAAAATGCAGCTGAGGAGCTAAATGCATCCAAAATAAACAGAACAGCAACAAGGACACCCACACCTCAGTCGGGTGATGAAGAATTCTAACATCCTAACTCCCGTAGCTTCTCTCCCACAGCAGATATTTGTTTTGCGACGCCGAGAATACCTCAACCACACAGGGAGGCCCTCAGGGGGTGCCAAGTGGAGCAAATATCAATAAACAGAAATACAAGCATGTTTATGGAACCAGATGCAACGGGTGACAGAAATAGAGAGAATGAACCACACAGAGACCCACAAACACAAAATAGCATGTTCACAGTTTAATGTCATGGTCCATTACACTTGAGTGCATCTGCAGGGATTGCTCTCAAAATGGCTAAAACACAAGATTTTTTTTTTTAAATAAGTTTATCAACTTTCTATCATTGCTTGCTGTTGTTGTTTACTCCCATCTTGTAAAATCAGAAGCACAGAAGCAAATGTTTGCTTTTGTATTTCTAATTGATTATTTCATTGTGAAACAGTTTAGTGACGGTTTTTCTAATTCAAATGTAAATATTATTGTGTTTAATTCATTTTGAGTTAATGTCAGCGTGAATGGTAATGTAGTGTATGCCTTGTACAGGTGATTCTGCTGGGCTGTGTGGAGATCCAGGCGTTCCTGTGCACGGCATCCGTCTTGGAGAGGAGTTCTCAGTAGGCAGCATCGTCTATTTTAGCTGTGAGCCAGGCTACACGCTGAAGGGCTCACCAGAGAGAAGCTGCTTGGCTAATGGGACCTGGCTCGGCACACAACCTGAGTGTCACGGTGAGAAACGTGTCCATATTGCCGCTAAGTGAACATGGTCGATCTCAAATTTCAGAGATGGTGTTGAGTTCCTGTGGTGACAGCACTGGTGTGGAGGGTTGTAGGGTCAGTATAAAGAAGGTTTCATTCTAGCTGCCAGTTCAAAAAAAATTAATCTAGATCCAGCCCTAACCTGCGTGCTTTGGGAAGTGCTACAGCCTGGAGGTGTGAGCAGTCCCAAAGAACTGGAAGCAGAGTAGCTGCACTCCTTCCTCGAAAGACCTTAAAGAATCATGTGCCTTCCGCAACTACTTCCACCAGCTGGAACCCCTAGAGCGGACCGAGAATCTGCAGAGGATTCTACATCCCATCTGGCCGGGGATTTGTCACGAGAGGCTGGAGGTGGTCAATGGAGAAAATCATGTGTGGTCTTCTAATTAAATCAGCACTGAAACCTGAGACTGGCCAGTAAATGGCTGATGGACCTTTTTGGACCAATGCATGAACACGGTCTTTATATCGTGCTGTAGCATTAAATTATGTGGGTTATTACACATCTCATCTTCTCTCAAACATTTTTTTTTTTAATTAGTCCTGCTTCAGACACATCACATTCATGGATTTTATTGTTGCCATAGCAGTGGCAGACTGGAACTTTTTAATTACACCCTTTATAAAAGTGTGAGAAGGTGACTTGAAGGAATTATTATCATCTGTGCATTATTCTAACAACAGAATTATTTATTACTTGTAGACACACTGCTGGATTCACAGATACATGCATACGAGAAAGGTTCCCTTCGTTCTTCAATAGGTTGCTCTTTAAACAGATGTTATTGTGACAAGAAAGAGGCTCTGTGGAAGCGTCACATATGTGTCTAATGAACATATTTTAATTATTAGTTAGCCAGAACAGTAAATAATCAACTCATTCTTAAATCAGGACTTTGCTTATCAGTGGCTGTTAATAAAACAGGTTTTATTGGTCAAAACCTGTGTGAGGGCATGCTTTTTTATATCCTACAGGAACAACAGAAACTTGCACAAAAAAGTATCCCTAAACTAGACAAGATCTCTGTAGGTTTTTTCTTGCCACCTTTTTTTTTTTTTTTTTTTTTTAAGCTCCCTGTACGAAAAAGTACAGTAATCCTCGAGATCTGTGGTGCCTGTCAGGTTGTTACAGCTTCCACGCACCAGCCTGTCCACGTGCCGCCCCCACCTCCACCTCCCTCACTTGTCTCATCTCATCTCATTCCTTCGCTTGTGTGCAGCTTTGCCCACTAGCTGAGGTTGCCCACCTGCTCTCTCTTGGCACGGACTTCAAGGGGCCAGGCCACATCTGGTTCTTACGGAGGGGGTATGAAGCCCCCAGGACTCTGAAGGCCTGGGGCAAGCTGGAGACTAACAAACAGAACTGCTTTTGGTGGCTGAACGGACCACCTTTTTTTCTTTCCCCAGAAAAGAATCTGTCAATCAGATCTATTTACGAAGCAGGACACAGTGATGATCATGATAGGTGGTAGTTGGATGGTATATGAACTGCTGGCAGGAAAAAAATATTTTGACTTAACAACAGGAAAGCTACAGTTGCAGAATAAAATTAAGTAATTTAAAATCCAAATAAGTGAATAATTGTTGGTGCCCTTGTTGTTTTGTCCCTTTTTTCAGTGATCTCCTGTGGAAACCCTGGAACTCCACGAAACGCCCAGATCCTGGTCCATGACGGGCTGACCTTTTCCAGATCCATTACGTACACTTGCAGAGAGGGCTACTATTCTACTGGCTTGCTGACGCGACACTGTACAGTCAACGGGACCTGGACCGGCAATGTGCCGGAGTGCTCCGGTAATTGTTATTTCTGACATGAATCTGGTCAGAGATGGATGTTAACAACAGTTTTCCTGCTCCAGGGATGAATTAATCGAGGTGGAACCACTGTTTCCAGTTTCAGTTCATAATTGAGCTCCATCTAATTTATATCTAAAAAGAATCAAAAGACTGTCAAACTACAGAAATTCAGCTTTCATTTTGCATGCATATCTATTTTTCCTCAATTGTCAAAGGCTGAAAAGTATTTGGACTGAACCAGTTTCTCAGCCAGGTCCCCTTGTTACCTGGAGAAATGAAGCAGAAAAAAGGCCTGGAGTTCACTCAAGGTGGTGAATTGGCATTTGGCAGACCACTCAAGTGGGTAATCACAAAATAATTTCATTGGTGTAAAAAAAAATCCCATAACAATTAGGTGAGAGATGGCCAAGTCTCTGGATGAGGTGGGGAAAAATGTCAGCATCTGTAATCGAGAGACTTCTTGATGAATTTACTAAACACTGACGATTAAGCAGAAAGGCCAGCCTTGACTTTCACAGAAAATATCCAATTACTGTGGTAGTGTATAGAGACAAAATGGCACAAAAGTGTAATTGTCCTGACAAAAATGTTAACAAAAGGAATATATGACATGATAGCCAAATTGGAGGACACTGGTGAAAGGTAAGGCCTATCAAGTCTGAAAATAGACATCCAGTCCCTGCAAAAGCAAAGAGACCCTGGGAAATAGAGGTCACTGAAAGAACCTGTCCATTCTCAATGGGGAGGATAAACCCTGAGCAGTACCATTACCGCTCTTAGACCTCGGTAATCCACAGGACAGGAAGGCTGCAGGTGGGTGCAGTTTGAAGGAACACACGGAAAGGAACACTTTTCCCTGAGTGAGATCTTTGGCTCTGAGGAAAAAAGGAACATTGAAAGTGGATTTCCTTGTCCGCACTAGGCCATTAGCCTTTTGTTAAAGTGTACTGAAACAGATTTACAACCATGTAAGAATTTGATGTGGCGTTATGTTCTGTGCCAAAGCAGACATATTCGGTGGTAACAGAGAATAATTTATTTGACTGAACAACACTCTTTGTAGCAGCGTGCTTTGTCTTAGATATACATGGTGGCTCTGGTCGGTAATTGTTGTGGCTTGTTCTGTCGAGGCGGCGGGGGTGGACAAGGTGTCTCTGCCAGGCCCACTTTTCTCACCCTATTGGGAATTCCGCTAAAAGTTGTCGTCTGCATTCAATAATGGCTTTGCATGCCAAGGCAGCTTGAGTTGTCCTTCCTCGCTGACTTTCCTGCCTCTGATAATTTCATGCTGCTGATAGCTGATTGCACTTCTCCTCCAGTTGTAAAGGCACAATGATGGAGAAAAATGGAGCTTTAGCCAGGTACTTCACAAGATAAATCACTCGATTGCTTTCTATCCGGACCCTAAAACTTCCAAAGTTTCGAGAGTTACCACACAAAGACAGATGTTCTTCTAAAAATACTTTCTGTGTTCATGACTGAAGCTCCATAGAAAGTCATTTGTTTCGGCATACCTTTAGGATAAATACATAATCCAAATCTGGTTGCTTTTAAGTGCATGTATTTGTCACTGTAATGGCCCATAAATGATGCTGCTTGTTGTTGGGTTTTGTTTGTGAGGTGAACTGCCAAGTTTAAGTACATGCAGTATAACAGCTCATTAAGTCTGAGACTCCATCTGCTGTGCTACTTTAGTTTCTTCACTTACTTAATCTTGTCCTAAGTATGTAATATTGATTCCCCACTTTTATTGATTAAGAACAAATATACAACAAATTGGGTCCCATTTTAAAATCATCAGCGGTACATATTCAGTTCTTAACGCAGAAAAAGAGTTTCAAGAGATTTTTCTGTAGGTATTTGGCTGCAGCTGCTATAACTGGAAAGTCTGTTTGCCACCATCTCAAAGAAAAGAAGCCACCAGACAACAAAATGTATGCTTTTGGGTTTGCGCAGTAATCAACTGTGGTGACCCTGGAGTGCCAGCCAACGGGGTGAGGTTAGGAAACGACTTCACCTACAACCACACCGTCACCTTTCAGTGTTCTCCTGGATTCACTATGGACGCCGACCGGGCCTCCACTCTCATCTGCACCAAGGACCGCACCTGGAACGGGACCAAGCCTCTCTGTAAAGGTAAAGTTGCGTAGGATGGCCTCCACCTGATTACAGGTTAAAGAAGTGGGAGAAAAAAAAACGACACGGCTCAACATGCCTCGTGTCTGCTCGCAGCGATCGTGTGCGGCCCACCACTCAGCATCCCCAACGGACAAGTTGTGGGCACAGAATTCACCTGGGGCTCAAGCGTCAGCTACTCTTGCAACCAAGGTTACCAGCTCTCCCTGCCCACCGTGTTAACGTGCCAGGGCAGCGGCAACTGGAGCGGAGAGAAACCCCAGTGCTTCCGTGAGTTGCGTCATGCTGGAATACCCACTTAAATTATGTATAAATGGCAGGTAGGTCACCTCAATTTTCCCTCTTTTCTTCATTGTTGTAGCCGTTTTTTGTGGAGATCCAGGCATACCAGCCCAGGGGAGAAGAGAGGACAGGGGATTCACCTACCTCTCCTCTGTCTCCTTCTTCTGCTACGCTCCTTACATCCTTGTGGGCTCTGCCAGAAGGTATTGCCAGTATGATGGTATCTGGAGTGGCACACAACCATCTTGTATAGGTATGGGGATTTGTTTTTTCCTCCATGTTGGTCATGTGATGCCTGTAAAAAATGTCATAAACTGTATAATTTGTTATAATTTGTTAGTCAAACTTTTTAATCACCTCCACTCAGTATTTCATACCAGAACTGTGAATATTAACTCTCCACAAAGAATCTCTGATTAGGCTTCGACTTGAACAAGCTGCCTTTACAGAATGGCCCTCAATTCTTGCAGATCCGACTCACACCTCCTGTGGAGACCCTGGCACGCCTCTCTTTGGAAATCAAAACAACACTCAAGGCTACCAGGTATGAACTAAATGAAATTCAAACAAATTGGCTATGAGCCTGAAAAAATGCCATTCATGTCTGCATAATTCAAGATTTAAAGCTGATGTACAGTGTGTGGCTTTCATTTCTAGATTAATTTAAACATGCCTTGTTGCCCATTCTAATAGCACTTACAATGTTTTTTGTTTGTTTGTTTTTTTAATATGGTGACAGTGAACCTAAAACAAACAAAAACCTAATTTAAAACTATTTCTAAGTGCGTATGCCCTCACTCATTTGTGCGTGTCCTGCAACAGGTCAGCAACACTGTGTTCTTCAGCTGCAGAAAGGGCTACTTACTGCAGGGCTCCATTTCACGTACATGTATGCCAAACCTCACCTGGAGTGGTTTCCAGCCCGAGTGCATCGGTAAGTCAACCGTCACTTTTGTATTGCAGCAGCATATTTTTAGTTAAGTGGACAACACACCCTTCAGCAGAAGGTTTCGCATTACTGTGTTGACACACAGTCCTGTTTGATCACTCACACCCATCCTGCCTGTAGTTTTTATGAAAACTTTTGCTCCTCCACTGTGATATTCTCCCCTCTTATCTGTCACTTTTCAGATCCCTCTCCCCGCACATATCAGTAACCCCCCCCCCTCTCCCTTTTTGCTCTGCTCTCTTTAATCTGCCTCTCCCTCCCTCCCTCTTTCTCTCTTCCTCCAGCCCACCACTGCAGCCAGCCAGAGCTACCGGCCCAGTCTGATGTGCGAGCCATTGAACTGCCATCCCTCGGCTACACGCTCATCTATACTTGTCAGCCTGGCTTCTATTTGGCCGGAGGATCAGAGCACAGGACCTGCAGGTCTGATGGAAGCTGGACCGGGAAGCCGCCTCTCTGTGCAGGTATCAACCTGGTTGCATTCCACCCAAATTGGCAGGTGTCATGTGCCATTTTTGCCCTATATGTTGTCCCTGCCTTTAGTATGGATTTGATGGCACAAGTGTGTAAATGAGGGATTAAAGTAATGTTGATATAATTGTTATTATTTACACACACATGTCAAGGCAGGGTGGTTTCTCCATCATGCTCATACAGACATGCAGGCTTTACAACATTAACAAGGTGTGAAAAACCTGATTAGACCACTGCATCCCATTGATTAGGCTAGCAGAAGTACCTCTAATAAATGGGGCGGGTGTTACTGGGGCCTAGCAGACAAATGGTTTGCCATTAGGACACCTCCCTCAAGCATTGGCCTAAATACATGTGGGGAAATAATAGTCATTGGCGTGTAATTATCTGGGATAGATGAATTCTAATGAGTTAAATACAAAGCCTTCCTACAGAGGGGCATTTCAGGTGATGTATTCCATGCTTAGCCGTCACTGATGTATGGAAGGTTGTTAAGGCTGTTCTATCAGGAGCAGAGAGACAACCGGCCTTAGCACAAACAGAATTTTAACAGCCCCGGTGGGTGCATTGATGGAAGGCCAGCTCAAAACACTGGCAGCTAATAAAGTGAGGTTGTAGGATTGTTTGCCTGTGTGAGCACGCGTGTTTTTGTGTCTACATTTGTGTATTTAGGTTTGCGCTTCAGTATCTCTGTGTGTTTGCAGTGGGGCGTAAAGCTCTCCTCGACTTGTTTGCTCATGTAGCTTCGTGGTCGCTGCCTTCGGTATCGTCCCAGATGCTCTGCGCGTGCAGTAAAGCATTATTAAAGTGTTTCCCCTGAAACAGAGAAAGTGTGCCTGACATAGGCCTCCGTTTGAATACACGAGTCAAGTCCTGTCGCACGCAGCCTTTAGTCTGGCCACCACAGGGGTTATTAGTCATGGTGCTGCGCAGGAAGAGCCGATAATGACGTCCGCCCACGACAGTTACCTTCCAGCTGTGTGTTAATAGAGAGTCCTGGATCTTTTTATTTCCACTTCTTGAGGGATGACATCAGGTTATACGTATATTATACAGTATATCTCATATATCTTCGTTTTTTGTTAACTTTCAGCTGATAATCGACCAAGTGGTAAAAGTCCAGTGGGGACTGTGCAGGAGCCACCCTCCAAATTACCAGGTGAGAAGAGAGAGACAGTTCAATCCCATCTCTCGTGGCATTTTCTTAATTTGAAGAAATTAATAGGCTCTTTCTTCCTCCTTGCATCAAGTGTCCAGTCCATTTTAACTGTTAGTTTTTTAGGGTTTTAGGTTAGTTTTTAGTGTTTTCTGCTAACATAAGGAGATTAAATACACAAAACTCACATTGTCAAGATAGTAAATACATACCTTTCCATTAAATAAGGTACATAATGTGAGTTGGGCACAGTGGTATCATGATGATCTTGGTGTGTTCCAGGCTAATGTCGCACCATTACAATGGATTTGTATAGTGCAAGGACTCAGCGCACCTGTGTTTTAAAGGGGATGGGGGGATGACACTGCTATTATCTGGTGATCTATTTACTTTCTGTAAAACCTCACATTCCTGCAATGAATTAATTAATGAAGCACAACCCTGCTTCAGGATTTTTATGCTATCAAACTAAAAAAAAAAAAAAAAATCAATGCTTAAAACCTCAACAAGACCTTTGGCCCTCCTAGACTTAAAATAGAGCCCTGAGCGGTTATACCAGCCAGGCATCCTCTGCTTTGCATCCAAATGAACACATTTATCAGAGAATAAATCCCCTCATCTTTAATTCTCACCAGCTCGCCCAAACCCTGTTATCTGATTTCCCTGATTGTTGCCTCTGCTCAGCTCAGTGAATTCACCTGGCGTGAAGCTCTTTGTCGTCAACAAAGATGTGCCTTCATTTGCCTCTTCCGTCTCATTTGCCCTTTTCAGTCCCGGGCGGCGTATTTGCAAAGAACTCTCTCTGGAGGGGGTCCTATGAGTACCTGGGGAAGAAGCAGCCAGCTATGCTCAACATCACTGCCTTTGAACCCTTCAGCAATCGCGTTAATGGGACCCTCATCGACCACAGCGGAGTGGAGCTCAAACTGGCCGGTTGGTACACTGTATAAAGACACCAGGGGTCCACAGAGGGTTCTATTACTACTCTATTATAAAATCTGTCTGACTGTTGCTCCAAAACGTAGAGACACTGGTACTCAGTTCTCATTGGTTTGTCTTTAAGGCATATACAAGAGGGAGGAGGCCCAGCTTCTGCTGCAGGTCCATCAGATCAGAGGCCCTGTGGAAATCTTTGTCAACAAGTTCAAAATAGACAACTGGGCCCTGGACGGACATGTAAGTACAAGGACTCCGGTCAGGCTCGAAAAACCCGCGTGTCACGCGTACGCACAACCCTCGACCTGTGAAATATGCACAAGCACACGCTAACCTTGTCACTCTGGGGAGATGGAAAGCCCACCAAGAGTTTTCTCTTTAATTAAAATGTCAGTTAAATCATTGCCGGTTAATCAGTGCTTGACAGCCGTACCCCCTCCAATCCGCCACCCCCACCCCCCACACCCCCCCACTCATATTCCCCAACCCCAGGCACCTCGAATGCACATGCACTCTCCACATAATTAAAAAAAAACAGGTCACAGTAGATCTCTGCACACGGTTATGTGCGCATGTTTCGCCTCATGAGTGTTTGCGTAGCATCTCGTCGTGGAAGGTGAAATATCCCTCGCGTGGGCGCCTGCTCTTGTGGCACCGATGTGAGTGGCATTGTGTTTGTGCTGCCGAGCGGAAAAGCGTCATATTAAATGTCAGCCATAAGAGCGCCTCTCAGCTCCTCTGACATGATATTTCATTTTCTCGCCGCACCAGCTGCTGACACTTTGATGATACGCTCTTTTGTAAACCCCAGATATGACACATAAAGTGTCTCTCTTCCATTTCTTTCCCCCTAGGTGTCCTACATCTCTTCATCCAACTCCTTTGTGTACCAGGGATTTGTCAGAGGGAAAGGCTTCGGCCAATTTGGTCTCCAGAGACTCGGTGAGTGCGCTGACCACTTAGTTGGTTAAAAGACGTTGAGCAAGCAGCCCCTTCTGGGAACGAAGTGTTATTTATATATATTTTAAATCTCTATTAGACAAAGTATGTATTCATGTATTGTTGAAGTGATAATGTCATGATAATCTCAGGACATTTTTATTTAATGACCTTGACTGGGCAATGAAGAGATGGACACAGCTGAGGAACGCGATCAACAGAAAATTGTTTCCGCACATTTATTCACCCGCTAGTAGAACACAATGATCCCGCTGAAATGGCAGGTGGGGTTTCAATGCAGCTTCCTGCGATACGGAGGCGGTTGCAGTTGCGATTCTTTATTTCCCACTCGACTTCTTGTTCTTTTCCAAAGAAGATGCCTTAAGGCTAAACTGGTGATCAGTCAACCTGTGTTCTCACCGACCTCCAAAAAGTATCACATCACATTGTTGTTTATAGTTATCTAAGTAAACGTATTCTCTATAGCTGATGTTAAGCCATGCCTGCTCATTCAGGCACCTGAGAAGTGATAATTTGGCATGTTCAAAAACTCCTCTCCTGCCTGTCATCCTTTTTTATAGAAGGTTTTTTGAACATTCTTTGGCAGACTGGGGTTGTGAGGCTCGGGGGGGTGGGGGCTTTCACCTTCGCATTACCTGACACACCCCCGCATGAATTCCACAGTCATTCCAAAATGACTCAATTCCAACAGCTTCTGATGGCAGTAATTAAGATGCATTATTGGGATAATGAAGTTTGACGCTCCCTGGGGAGAGCAATGAAAGTAAAGCATCACAATTGTCTACTGACTTTGTTTCCCATCAAGCCTGTTCTCATGCAAGTTGTCATATAATGAAGCTTGTTAATTCTACATCAGGACAGGTTATAGTCGGGTACAACATCAAGATATTTATCATTTTACAGAGATTTATTCTACATTTGGCCATTTACAATATGGATGGTGGATGTTTGACACCCTAAAGCCCATGTGCACATGTGCATAGATCTACATTTGAAACAATCGTTTTTCTCAATGAATGAATCAATAGTTTGGAGCAATTCATTTTAGCTTCTTTAGTTTGTGGTGCTGAAGCAAGGCTCTTATGTCTTTTGCCCACAGAGAGTTTGGATTCCTTCAGAGAAAACCAAGGCTACAACTTTGCATCCAACAGCAGTTCAGTGGCTGCAGCCATCCTAGTGCCTTTTATAGCCATGATCATCGCAGGCTTTGCTCTGTACCTCTACAAACACAGGTGAGGCTCAACCCACTGCACAGCTGAGCATGCTTAACACTGGCTACGTGCATCCAGAGTGTGCTCTGGTTCTTTCTGCTTCCATTTCAAAGCGAATTTCCAGGTTTCTGATGACAATCTGTGCAGATTGGTCTTAAAAGATAAATTTGCATTACATTAAGTCGATATGGCTGTCTGCAGTCGGCTGAGGTGTGATCTGTTGACCTCAGAATGAGATCATCATCTGGAATATAAAAAGGAACACTTGTCTTCCTGCACCGAAAAACTCATTTGCACTCAACAGCAGCCAGTTACAGCGAGTGAGTTCAGTTTGTACCTGGAATTCTCCCAGTTAATAAGGATGCCACCTTGAAATATTGACTGACTGGATTGGATTAAAAGCTTTAAACTCAAAAAACCACTCAGTCTGCTTTCTAACGATGCAGCTAATGGCCTAAGAGATCCTAATACCCTCATTGCAGGTGTAGTTTCTCCAACTTTTTCTTTTTGAGTAATTTTCCTGCATCTCCATCCCAACAACAGTTAAAAATATCGTGCATTCTCGTGCTCGGGCCTGATTGTAGTGACTTATTGTTTTTCCAGAAGAAGACCCAAAGTCCCCTTCAATGGTTATGTGGGCCACGAGAACACGAACGGGCGAGCTACGTTCGAGAACCCCATGTATGACCGCAACATCCAGCCCACTGACATCATGGCCGGCGAGACAGAATTCACAGTCAGCACAGTGTGCACGGCTGTATAGCGCTGTTTCATCCACAGGTAAAACAAAGATGTCACAAGTTAAGATTTTTAAATACCAAATTATTCCACGTGAGAAACTAAACAGCTGCATCGTCTTTGCACAATTATGTGTGTTTGTGATTAAATATTATTCTGCTGTTTGTGTTGATTTTTATCTTTAATATGAATACATTTCATTTGGTTTGTTTATGCTTCATTTAAAAAAGGTGTTTATTTTGTGTGACCGTAGATGGGAAGATTACCTGACGGCTTTTTCATGTCTCTGCTCGTGAATTTCCCATCTTCATCTGCAACTATTTGATTAATACTTCTTTTCTTTTGCTGTTATTCACTTTTAATCATCGGTCCGCCTGCTTTTCTGTTTCCTCCTTTCATCTCCTCCCATCTTTCAATCCATCCATTCATCCTTGATCCAGTTAGGAGAGGAGAAGCTCTCCACATCCTCCCCTGCCTGCCAACAGAGGACATTCCGAGTGGAGGGCGAGACGAAAATCATGTTCATCAGTCAAACGCGTTTAAGAACCACCTCCCGTCAAAACGCTCGTACCCGCAGCAGATCAGAAGGAGCCGACCACAACCAACGCCACCAACGGAACGCATTTTGTAGCTTTACATGGTTTCCCACGGCGCTGGACGGGGAGTTACCGTGACTCCTCAGCCCAGAAGGGGATTTCGCTGTAGCTAACACAGATACACGCGGAGGAGAACTGTACGGTGGACTGCCCAGCGTTGGCCTGTGTGAGTCACAGACAGTCTGGACCATTTTGATCCACCATCCTTCCCCCATGCCCTTTTTGCATTCTTCTCTGCTTTTCTATAAGTAATCTGGAGCTTTGTTTTCCTTCCTTCCCTCTAAGCTGTCTGCTCCTGAAGCTGTTAAAAGGTTCCCCGTGAGGCCCCACAGCTCTGAGTGGGTTACAGTTAAATATTCACTAAGTTTTTAAGGCCACGTTGGAGATTAAGATTCTTTGCATTCTTTTTTTTTCATAAAGCAGGGATGAAATTACGCCTGCCAAGGCAGCTGTGTCCATAGCAGAGGTTAAAAGGTAGCTTTTGCTGCTGAAAAAAAAAAAAAAGCACTTACCGATGGAGAGATTTTCTGTGTATATATGAGTCAGAGAACAAGCATGACTGTGCGCTAGCTGCATTTGCAGTCTACCCAAAATATCCGTGGCCCATTTTCCCAAAGACTCCACCAAACACATGATAGATGAGTTGCTAAATAATTCACTGCATTTATTTTATTTCATCCTTTTCTCTAATCTGCGGCTTGAGCAGTCGGCTTCTCTCCCCGACGTGCGTCTGCTTTGCTGTGCGATTTGTGCACGGCCGCGGGGAGGGCGCGTTGGTGCATATTCACTTCTGCTGAATGAGCTCTCAGATCACCGTCGCAGAATCTCGAGGAAACGGTTGTCAGATGAGTCGAGCAGTCCTTGGTCAAACGGTCAACGGTTTGCAGCCACGAGTGGGCACCTCCATCGAGTTTCAGGTCTTGATTTTAAAGAACAAATGCTTCTGTTTGCCTCAATTTTTTTGTGGTCACGTCCTCCAGATGTGCTTCTGACAGCTCCACGTTTTAGTTTTGTATTGAAATAATATTGTCACCGACTGACTGCTCGCATTAAATTGGGATCAGTCATCTGAGCGGGATCAACATCTGTGGCGACAGTTGAGAGCAGAATATGTGACATATGCAGGGAATGATGAAGGGAAATTCCAGGACGAGGACAATGAGTTTGTGGGACCGCGTATGTGAGAGAACTGCAATCTGCTGGATTTCAGACGCCTCGCTCCTGGCTGTTTACCTTCGAGCTGCCCGCTGGGGTGAATAATGCCCCAGTAAATGGAGCCATTATGTGAAATTTGTTTTCATTTCGCCGCCTTTGTCGAATCCTGTCCTCACAGGACACATCATGACAGGACACACCATCATTCATGGAAACTTTATCTCCACAAAAGCAGTGGCTAACCTGCATATTTCATCAATTAAGTCACCAATTTCCAGCCTTGATGATGTATATACTTTAACTGTATTTGGAAATGGCTTTTGTGGTCAGGTTTAAATTCTGTAGATGCTGTTAAACCCCTTAAAATCCACCTACAGTACATCGTTCCTCTCCTAGGTTGAGGCCTTCTGAAACCAATTACTGTATTGTTCCTTCAGTCAGATTCACTTGAGGTGGGTAATTGCTTTTACAGTTTTATTACTTTTAAAGCTTGCACTTATCTTAACAGTAGAGATAGAATATTGCCCCGTGTCTGCTCAGGTCTTGAAATGATGGAAAAGGAAACGATTGAATTACCCAGGAGATTTCACAGGGAGGGGAGCCGTCGCTCTCGCATTATCTCCACGACACTGGTACTCAGTTCTCATTGGTTTGTGTGGCGCTCGCCGTGTGCATGTCATTTATTTTCCCTCAGAAATCGCAGATAGCTCGGCAGTCGACAGCTTCACATGCTTTCCACTGAGTTTCTCTTAAGGTCACTTTGAAGTTGTTGTTCTCTCCATGTTCTTCTTCCCGTGAGAGCGATTAACGTACACTGTGCAAACCGTTAGAGTGCAGATAAGCAAATGTGATTGGCCAGCAAGATAACACAAGGTGTCCCACCTTCCATATAGGACAGCTGTTGCCTGATTGTTTTCATTAACAAGGGCTTGGAATTCAAAAATGGCTTTAAGGTTCCAGACTTGCATTTCTGTCTTATTTTAACCTCCGCCAGATTTCTATATGCACTTTACATTCATTATAGTGCCTTGGTACAATCTGAAGCAAATGCAATCATTCATTTTCCTTTTTTTTTCTTTATTAAGTTTGGGCAAAGATGGTTTAATCATGTCAGATATTAAAGTCAAGATTCATGTTTGATTAATAGCCCACAATGACACATTTGCTGCAGTTTTGCTCTGTCTGGTATTTGCTTTTTGAAAACTAGTTGCTGAAGGATCCATTAGGTCTTTTTTTTAGTTCAAATGCAGTGTTTGGGCATGAGAGGAGGTATTACAATGTCACACTTTTAGCTCTTTGAGGGCCAGGTGTTGTACAGTGTTTGGCACCATGTTGTTTTTAGCCTTTAACAGGCGACATGTTCCCTCCCCTGCTGGCCAGATGTTAAATTATCTTTATCCTGTTACTTTGACAACTGCTACTTTTCTTTACAAATAAGCTAATAGCTGTTCCAAGCCGCAGATTGCCATGAGCAACATGACTAGCAAATCACTAGTTTATTTTTAAACATATGCTTGAACCTTTACATGTCTATAATATATACTGACATCAGCACTAGGGCTGTTTGGCTCTTCAGAAACGAGATGGTACCCGCCTTTGTAACCAAAGAGCCCCAATACTCAGTCAAACTATATATATTACAAAGGTCAACAGTTAAACTTAGTTCTTAAACTTTTTATTTTTTCTCTCTATATTTTGAGATCCAGAAACTTCTCCGAGAAAGTTCAGTCCTAAGAAAGCGCAGATCTCTGAGTTCTGGATGTCACTGTGTCATATCAGTTTGAAAAGAGTCTTTCCTGCAAGCAGCCGAGCAGTTCTTGCTACTTTTAGCTCACTTTAAGACAGAAACTCAGCTCATCCTCGCTCCATTTTTGTTATCAGCCAGGCACAGTCGTCCTCTTGGTCACCATCACTTCCATGGTGAAGCGCACCCACAGCCATGTTCTTTGACTTCCGACAGACGCGGACTCAAAAAAAAAAGCTTCAGGATTCATTTCTGTGATGAGAGCGCTCATTTTTAAGAGCAGGCTATGGCCTGTGTACATTAAAAAAGTCAGAGTCCACCAGTCGTGCATGATGTCATCTGGTTACTATCATCCACCTCACGTTTCTCGCTTATTCCATAAGAAACTGCCTTCATTACAGCATTTGTGGAAAGGCTTTTAAGGTGATTCTGGAACAGATCATCTGAGATATCACGAAAAAAAAAAAAAAAAAAAAAAGAATGTATTTAATTTCACTGGGTGCATCTGAGTTTGAACCTTCTGTGTTTTAATATCTGTAAATTCAAAAACGCTCCTCCGTTTGTGTGCAGTAATGAAATTGTGTCGCCACAGTGTTTCATCCCTCAGAAAACAAAAAAGAATGTCCAACTTATCAAGCGTATACTATAGCAAAATATTAAGAGAGAGCTGCTTTTATTACCGCCGACATTATATTCTGTTTGTCACGGCTACAAGATGTTCCGCTTTATTTTCTTTTTTTCCCCACACCAGCCCTATTGAACTCTCCTCCACCAAATGGGACTCAAACATATATCACAGCACCTGAACAGCATCAGTGTGGCCCTTGAACGCCTCGACACCACCAGATCCAGTGTGTTGCTGTGCGCCTAAAAGGTTCCGCGTGAAGAAAAACCTGGACTCGAGCAGCTTGTTGTGTCACTGTGGTGGGAACGAGTCTTTGAGAAAAAAATGTTCATATATATATTAAAAAAAAAAAAGTTTTTGTACAGAGATATATTTTTATGAAAATACATTTGTAATATAAAAAATGGATTGACATATATGTAAATGTTTTTCTTTTTCATTATTGTAGTACAAATGCTAGTGGGGAGTATATGAAAAATCTCTATATAAATATATAAATATAAATATATACAAAGAAAAATAGAAACAGCTTTTTGTATATGTAAAAAAGATTGTAAATACAAATTTACATACATAATGTACATATGTAAGACCCACCATGGCTTGTCTGCAATATATAAAATGTATTTTATCCGTCTGTATATGATGCTTTGCATTGTGTCTAAGCTTACTCTACTTTCTTGAACTTGAAACTTATTTTGAAGGTTTTGGAATAAAATATAAAACCTACTTGTTTGGTTGTATGTTTATTCAAGGCTTGAAGAGTTCCGCTCTCGTTGTGAACCAGTTGACCTCATGTGGGATGTGTTACCCGTATCGGCACAAAAACATCAGCCCCTGAAACGGATTTAAATGTTTTTCTTTTCAGGATTAAAAAAAAGATATCCTATTGTCAGCATTGCATCTACTGTGTGGGCTTGACACTTTGCTTTTCCTAAAGTTTAGTGTATCCAAAAGAAGTCACTTTGTGTAATTCAATGCTATTGCAATGTCATTGCTAACTTATAACCTTATGGAGGTCTAAGGAGGTCTGTTGTTCCTTCATGTTGGAGTTGCTTTGGCACAGAACTGAACCGGGCCTGGGGATGGTAGTTTTCTTGTGTGCGTGCACCATGGGAGTTGTGAGTTTAGTGTTTATGCACGTTGGTGGAGCAACGCTGTTTCAGTTGGAGCTGATCTATAAATCATCACCTCGACAAAAAAACGAATGTTTGTTAATGGTTGTTAGGTTTTTCTAACAACATGAGCTTTGAGTCAGCAGAAGACGAGGGAGCCAGATTAACTGTTTATCATGTTAATGTTAGAGACACAGCAGGAGGCAGAAAATGGGATTTTAAAAGCTCCAAATCTCTATGTCGTAACAAAGCAATGCTGATCTCATCATCGCAGTCATAAAACAGTTCAGGCTCGCGTGCGCTTCATCAAACGTGTTTTAGACTGACACAATCGTAAATGCGAGAATTGCATTTATTTCTCATTTTCACTGCATCAAAGTTGGTAATGGCAGAAGGAAATGCTTGAGACTTGTGCAACCATGCTAAATGTTCATCATCATCATTCTTTTCTACAATGTTTTAATCTATTGTCTTACACTTACAGGTTGTTTTCTGAAGCTACTGAGGTTTTTTTCTGCAACATATCAAACTGCAACAAAAATGCTGTATTTCATTATTCGGCTCCATACAAGTAATCACGTGTGTTTTAGTTTTTGGATGTATTTCACTCAAGGATAAAGCGATTTTCTTTGATTGATTAAATCAACAGCCATACACGGGTCATTAGTCACTCCTGTTCTTGAGCAGTTTTCCTGCAGCGATTAATCAGACCTTGTCAAGGGCCCCTGACCTGCTTCACAGCAGCCAGTTAGCCCTGGGTCCTGGAGAGTGGAGTTGAAAAAAGGAAAATGTTTGTCTCCCGGTAAATTCTCAGCATTATCAACTGTAACCCCTGCTCCGCTCCTCCATCTGCTGCTAATCCAGAACAAAAAAACAAAAAGAACATATTTCACTTGCCAAACCATGGAGGAGCTAACTGGGATTTCCTCCTTGTAAAGCTGTAAAATCATGTTCTGTATTTTATCAAATGTGCTTTGTATAGATTTTTCTTCATGATGATATAAAACGAGTTGAGTCAAGTGCTTCTGCTCACAGAATTCTCTGTTTATCTCAGAAGATATTTGCATATTTCTACATATGAACAATTTTTTTTTTTTTTTTTTCCCCCACGTAAGCATACCACAGCTCTCCGTGACCAAATTTACCTCACTACCTCTCCCTCACTACAGCACCCAAATATCTCCCTCAGGCCTCTAAATAACACTAGGAGCAATTCTGAAATTTGAGTTTCGAAATACCTATCAACGCTCCCCTGAGTTCTTTTGGCGATTAGAGACACAAGACGGCAATTAGCTTTGTCGTTTTTACCGGAACGTTGGGTACACTGACAGCCACACACGCTGCCGTCTTGCCTGAGTTGACAGCTCTCCCTAATTACCCAGGTGTCATCAAAATATGACGTGTTACTGGCACAAAACATTCCTTCGCTTTGTGCTGCTGTTTCCACGTGAGACGGCTGCAGACGAGAACGTACTGATGAGAGGGACGGAGATGGATTCCATCCCTCCGCTGCACCATGGTGCAGCTAGTCCTGGAGTGTTTCTTTTTCTCTAAGGGGCTGCACACATCTTCCATTTCCTGTTTCAAAGGAAGTTGGAAGGTCAAAGAGCTGGGACTTTCTTGTTAGCATGTTGGGATGAGGTGTTTCCAGCTGATAAGGTCAGACACCTATCTGGAGGATCTGGTTACCCTGTGAGGGACATTTTGCTCTTTGTACACAACCTGTATTACCTGAAGCGACTCCTGCTTCATTTCAGAGATCAGTTGGGATCCGACTGATCTGAAACGTTCCCATCTCAGTTTTTTGTGAGATGTATAGTCAGATTTTGCGAAGAGTTTGTGGAGCGACCGCAACGATGACTTGGAGAAATAATATGACAATACGGTTGTCTGGTTCTGTGGTCATATCCATTTTTATTACATTTCCTGTGTTTTCTGATGGTGAGGTCTCAGAGGGCACCTGTTCTGATCGTGCCATTTAATTTCCTGCTGGCCCACATTGTTTTTTGTTGTTTTTTTTTTTCCCCCCTGAGACAAGCAGGGGTATTTAAGTTAACACAGCAGATTTGACCCCCCCGGTTTGCAGACCCAGGCCTGGGCTTACGCCAAAGCCACCTGATACTGCTCCAGAAGACACTGTCCCCAGAATGGATGGACTGACAGAGGACAGAAAGTATATTTGCTCTGCTGGAAGAATTTGTCAACAGGGAGCTACCTTTGTCTCCCAGTTTACTCCAGGAAGGCTAACTGTAATTGCATGTAATTATTTCAAGTGTTTCTCCAGACCCGGCTGGGAATGCTGAGATTCCGGTAGTTGCCACGAGCTGATAAGATTATGAACGTGCAGTCCAGTGAATTTTAATTTGATAATCTTCCACAATTCAATTATCTCAATCAACTTCTCCATTCGGATCCAAATGCGCTGTTATCTCCCCGCTCTGCATTATTAGCCCGCTGACGCCGCAAACATCTGCTGGAAAAGAATGACACTAACAAAGCAAGCTGCTCCTTGTTTGAAATATCGCCGTGACTTGTTAAAGAAAGGAGGCCAAAAATGCTGGAGAAATCTTTTTGAGTCACAGAACGAGAGCGCAGCAACTTCTCATTATCATGAATAATAAATGAGCGAAAAATCATAACAGCATGATAACAACCAGCAGAGAATCCCCAATTACCATCACCCGTGCTTCATAACAACAGGACAATAAGTAAGTGGGAGCTGTCATGGCTCGATTGTACAGTTGGATAATAATAATAAAAATAACTCAGGCTCCTCAGATGGAAATTCACAGACCCAAAAAAGACCTCTCTCTCTCTCAATTGGTTTTTTTTTTTTTTAACACATTTTTGCCAACTCGCTGGGAAGAAGGACCTCATGTGTGACTGCAAATTGGCGCATTACCCTGTTTGTGTAATTATTAGGACAGTTAATGAGGAATAAATGAGTCCGACTGATGAGGCAGCTGAGCGAGATGTTTTCAAATGCTTGAGCTGCTCATTTATTCCATGTAAACTGTGACGTGAATCGATAATTTCTCCCCGGAATCGGGGGCCGATCGTTAGCGGCTGTGTGGCGGGTCCAGCTGCATATGAGAACTCTGTCTGACATTTACAAGTTAAAATACAGTATGCTCGCCAGTGTATCTGGTTGTGTCTCCAGTGATCAGAAGGTTAGTGGTTCAGCGCCAGTCCCCTAGTGTGTAGGTGGCACCCTGCGGGGGGATGCAGGCATTATTTTGAGGATGGAAGCCGATGCTTAGATTCCTCCTGACATGTTAGCTAATATCTTTAGTTTAGTGCTGCTGTAAAACCCTCTCTGGAGTTGGCTTCAGTCTGTGCCCTTGGCTCTTCTGTACATGTAAAAGTTGCAGAAACGTCTGATCCGATGAAACTTAAGCTTCCTGCTGCTACACAGGTGGCACCACCGGACACCCTCTGATGAGCAAAACGTGTCAAGAATTTCCGTTTTCTTCCAGTAGCTTTCTTCAACATATAATACCTTCCTAAGTTGGGGATTGCCCACCATCACAAAGAAGTTTTAAATAGGTTGATTGCCGCCACATCCTGCCTCTCCCCAGCAACTTTTGCTCCCCGAGACATTTTTCCGGCACAGCGAGAGCTTGTTCATTCCGTCAGGTAATAAGCTCTCGACAGGGAGGTGCCACTTCAAACCTCGACACCACACTTCACTGCTGGATTGAAAACAGCTCTGCAAACAAGATTGTCTCCAAAGGCATGTTGCCATAGCAACAGCGCTGCCTGGCATCGAGAGGCCCAATCTCAAGTGGATTTTAATAGCATTTTGGGGACGTTTTACCTGCATGTATGCTGTCAGTGGACTACTTTTGGGTCTGATAATGCAGCTCTGATTATCTTTGACATTCATCTGGGGCAAATACCAGCTCTACACTCAGTGCAAATACATCCCATATTACTCGGAGATGCTGACGGTCGGGACAAAATGCAGGTAATTATAGAAAGAGTCATGACGTTAATCCTAGATCTCAAGTGTGATGACTCAGGCAAAAATAGCAATTTCCTGGATGCAGCTGTACATTAAATATAAAAGATTCCCTGGTGATGACATGTCTGTTCCACCCTGCATGGGGACAAAAGTGGTTTTTCTCATGCACACTGAAGGCGAGCTCAGTGAGGCTGAAGCAAACATAGATTTTAAGTCAACAATTATTGTAGGAGTTAGAGTGCAAAAGGTCACATTCCGGAAGGAAGGAAGAAAAAGGCCACACAAACACACTCTAGGCTACTTTAAATTTGAGCCACATCAGTCTGCAAATATGAACGGTTGTTTGGGTCTTCATTAAAGCATTACATATATTCCAGGATAGCTGTGAACTAGTGGGTAGAAATTTTCCACAACATCAATCCCACGGTACCAAATACAAAAATTTTCAGTGAATAACAGGAAAGGCTTGGGAGGCGCTCACGACACGGCTACGCTTCAACTCGCGCGTCTGTAATTCAAATGATCTTAAAAGGAGGAAATAAATCCACAGCAGGTAACTGAAAACAACCTTTTACTGTGTAGCTGCTCATTTCTGCGCTTGTTCAGCTCTCAGCGTCTTCACTGGAACCGCTGAAGGAGGAAAGCGGAGTGGCCAACAGGGTAAGTAATCAGCTTTGTGTATGGTCAGTGACTCGACGGATGAGCCCATTTCTAATTCTTAATGAGAATTTTTTTCTCCGGCTCCGCCCTCCAACCCTCCTCATCAGGTTTGGAGGAAGATAAATTATGCACAAGGAATCCATAAAACATTCACTTATTTATGGAGATCAGGGGGTATTTAAGATGTCTCTAATTAAATTCAGCTGAGCCAAGGTGTTTTGCCAAAAATCCCTGTAGCTAAAGCTTATTTGAAGTTATTGTAAGGATAGAAGGGCAGCGGGGAGCAATGAAAAAGGGAAGGAAAAGCACAAGTTTTTTACAAAAATGTGACAAGAGCTTTTAACCGCTACTCTACATCTGTTTGACCTTTTATCCCCATTGATAGTAATAATGTTTATTGGATTTCCTATTTCCTATTTATTTGGTGTTTTTACTAGGTTGATCCTTGCAACTTTCACAGTCTTTTTTTACACAAGCGCACACACACACACACACACACACACACACACACACACACACACACGAAAGCTGAAAAGAGGGCGTCAGATGTCCCTACCTCATTGTGTTGAGTCCTCTGGGCTTTCTGCTTTTCTTGGGCCTCTAGTCCTGCAGGTGCAGATCGAACCTGAGCAGCAGTTCTTCTGTTGTAGGGTGGATTAAAAAGAGCGGCAGATGAATGTGTTTACGTTGGGCTCAATGTGTGATTTCCCCGCTGCCTTTAAACTGTGATTAAATGCCTCTCTCGCTTTTCGGTCCTGGCAGTGATGATTAAATGTGGATGATGGATAGAGTCCAGTCCAGAGGCCACTCAGGGATGGTACTTTCTACAGTGATTACTGCGCAGGGAGAAAAGCCTGTTTCAAGTAAGAAACCTGCATATAGATGTGAAGATCGTTTGCACATTTTAGAGCCTTTACTGAGACCTTCAGGAGCTAAAAGCTGTGATCATCTGTCAGCATTGTATAGCAAACCTGATCAGACGCTAGGCTGATCATTTTGTTCAGTTAGCATCTACTCAGGCAAGGTACAATTCCTGCATGAGTTCCCCATCATTTGCATTTACCACTCTAGAAACAGCTTGACACAGAATGAAAAGTAATAAAACCTGCAACCCGTTGGTAATACTCTCACTTTCTGCTGCCATAACTGAGCACTCTCAAAGGCAAACACACATATTCTTGTGAGTCTTCTGTGGTCTGTTTCTGTCTAATTAGAAACTTGATTTTTTTTTTTTTTTTTAAACATTAAAATGCAACAAGTCGGCCTGAGGAAATGAAAACTAATGACCCCTCAGAGAGATTGTGTACAGAGGAAAAAAAATAATGAGACTTGTAGAAGTTACAGTTCAGTTGTACTAGCAAATTATTCCCAGCAGCGTGTTATTGTCCTCCTGAAACCTTTAAAGGCCATCAGTCCTCAAGTGTGTGTATTTTAAAACCCCTGAAGAGCACAATAGGGATCATTTTTGTTAAAAAAAAAAAAATAAATAACAATATAAAGATTATTGTGACATAATCCTTTGTAATTAAAACCAAGAGCATGTTTTCTAACATGCTTATGATTTGAATGCAGATTTCAGTCAAATCTTGCTGCACTAACATAGTTGCTAATCCTGCACCCAATACAAGTACGTCAGAAGTTTTATGTGTTTGTTACCTGTGATGCATTCAGTTATCGATGCATTATGTGGCTGTTTTACCAGTAAGCCAAGATAGAGCCAAATTCAGGTTTGAAGTGCATAATGAATACTCTGATATCAGTAAATGGCAAGAAAGATTAGTCATTTCTGACACTTCTGTCACCTAACATCTGAACTGAAGCTGAGCTTTAAAACTATTTCTGAAGGGTGGAAATAAAAAAAAAAAAATCTTCACAAGAATGCTGAGGTTAATTGCAGTTCAAATGGTTAGCATAATCCCTTTGGTCCGTTTTCACCCAGCTGAGGCATTCGCTTTATCGGGTGTAAACAACCCTGGGCCCTCTTTGACCTCAGCAGCCCGTCTCACAAGTCTGGGTTGGATAATCACTCAGACAGCTTTTTACTTGTTGAGCTTTCGGATTTGAATCGGCTCTGGGTTTCGCTCAGTGTGGTTATGTCACCGTCCTTCCCGACAGCTACGCGCCCTAATCCTCCAACACATACAGTGTCATTCCCCGCTCGTCGACTGCACGGCTCCCGGACTTTCTCATCATCTGATTGTCACATTCGATTACACGTTTTCCTACTTTTCTACTATGGCCTGAAGTTACCTGGCATAAACTCCACACTCCCACCTGGTTTAGCACTCCGCGGATATTTGAATGGACCGTTCCTGCTTTTGTTATGGAAGCTTAACGTTTTGTATTCCTGTTTGTGTTTTTTAGCAATGCTACCTGTTGCTGCCCCCTTGTGGCATTCCTACACTATTTTGAACATTGCTTGAACCTCAGGTGGTCATTGGTGGAACTCCATGCGTGGCTGCACGCTTTCACGTGTTGCCACAAAAATACCAAATGTTCTGAATAAGAAAGCATGGGCCTCATTTATTCTGTGTACGATACAATGAAAAACCTGTCAATCCGCACAGAGATAATGGAAGAAACAACTAATTATTCTAACAAGAATAAAGAGATCAAAGAGTGCAGAATCATGATTAACACATGCTAAGCATGTAAGCATGTCTCATGTGAACATGTAGGAACCCCCCCCCCAACCTCCTCTGTGGGTAGAAATTTAGTTTCAGTGTTTGTACATAAATCCCCAGAAATACTACTCATGGTACTCTCTAGAGTTGGTGGTCAGAATTCGGTGTTCACAGGGGCTTTCTCTTTTATTTAAGGGTATAAAAACCCAATATATTCCAGCTAAAAAGAAAGATCTGATCGTTACAGCCATGCTACTACACAGCTAAAGCCGGGTGGGCGAAGCCAACCTCAAAGGTGTATTTAAAATGGGATATTTTACAAGATAGATCTGTGCAAGCCTTATCCTTCCTCATGAATCTATGAAATGTTCTGTTCCCCGTGGTTCAGCCGTCATCCTGACAGATTCTTGTTTAGCAGACACACTGCACATCTCCTCTCCTCCACATTCCTTTTTTCATTCTGCCTCCGTAGGTGAACGCATCACCGAGCCCCCCTTGCGCCTCCATCCTCGCTCCCAACCTAGACCTCTAAATTTGACTTCCTCTCCTGGAGCCAAGTGTCTGTCACTTGTGCCCCCGTCCTGCCTTTCATCTCCCTTTCCTCCCTCTTCGCTCGACATCGCATCTCAATCGGGTGTCGCCCCTCCCTCTTTGGAGAGTGCCACCACCTTATCATCTCTGGCCCATAGATTAGACTTTCTACCTATTGGCATGACTCATAGATGCCAGAGGGGAGCATTTAGAAGCACCTTGGATCGCTAGCCAACTCACTGCACACACACACGCATGTGCATGCGCGCGCACGAGGATAACTCATATGTCACGATACTGCTGAGGGCCAAAACTGCGAGAAGATGCTTCAAGACTGCTCATCCTCTGGGGACATGAGAGGACACACACAAACACACACGCACACACACACATGCACACTCAGACACACTGATTCTTCCTGTTTAACACCTTCACTAAGAACATAAGAGCATGTTAGCAGTGGAAAATGATGAAACTTGCTTGTAAAACCTGAGCAAGTGTGGCCATTGTCTTTCAACAAATCTGACATGAATCCCACAAATCCTTTTATTCAGACTCCACAGAATGCTAGTGGTATCCGCCACCGCAGACAAATTGGCACAAGAAAGTGGCGCACATGCAAGAGGGGGGGCGGGGAAAAGAGGTGGTGCAATTTTGGACGATTCTGGAGGCGTAGCTCCTCGCCGGTGCTATTTGAAGACGAGGCGGGCCGCCTTCGTGTGAACCAAATGTCTCATTTCACGGTAAATATTAATCTGGCACGTGTGGAGTGCGGTCCATCGCAGCTGCTTCGAGGAGCATCAGAGGAGATGAGCCACATCAGTCTCTCAGGTGATAGATTGGAAATCAAAGTTTTAATCATACACTCTGGGCTGTTGCCTGGCAACAGGCCTCCCATGGCTGAACTTGTCTGTTGGCTGGAGAGAAGCAGAGCTGAGAAGAATATGGTGAAGTGGAACTCGATGTTGAAGGATATCTTAAACTCCACCCAAACAAGATGCAGGAAATAAAACAGTTCGGGGCAAAAGGACCATTTTTTTTTATGTTGCTGTATATGAAAATCAATATTGGTGACCTCCAGCAAAGGAGAACTAAGAGCAGAAACTTCTGCTTTAGACTCCAGAGCAGTCGGCAGCAACTGCATATGAGCATTCATCCTGCAGCCAGCGTCTCTGCAAACACTTAACCCTATTTACCATGTGATTAGCAAAGTTGGCACACAACACAGCCTCAAACAATGAAGGAGATAGACCCCGCCTTTTTTTTCATGCATGTAAACCAGAATGCAAAATGCCATCACCCAGAATCCAAAAACCAACTGCTGCTCACAAATTGATCTAATTTATTTTCACATTTTGCAGATTACATTGGCCTTGACTTTAATTTCTAGGCATCAAAAATGAGGGATTCAAACAAGCTACATTCTCACCTCAGCACTGACTCAATAACTGTTGGTGGTGTAAATCGAGCAAATTTCACTTGTTTTCAACTTGTTTTTTTGACTGATACCGTTGTGGTGGCTTTGTTCTTGTACCTTGGGTGCTGTAAGGAGCTTAACTCAGACCGTTTTCTTTCATTTTTTTACTCTAGGTTTGTTTGGAAGACTGGTGCCTGTGTCTTCTGCTTTCTCAAAGAGGCTGGGTTTTTTTCCTCCAACTGACAAACATCCATAAACCATCAAAAACACAGTCCAGATGCTCAGCTGTTATTGTGTTAGAAGCAACATGTGCCTTGCATCAACAGCCAACCGAGCTGAACATTACACACATTTACATACGGACGTGCTTAAAGTTAACAAACCGGAGCGTAAAATGCAATATTTGCCCTGGCGCTGCACCATAATGCACAGAAAGAAGTTGCCGATGACTCAAGCTTGATAAGTTAGACCTGTCACCCAGCCCGTTTTGCAAACACATCCCTCACGTTGTCGGAAAACTGACAGGATGGAAAGAGGGCGATAGATGAAAGTGCAGATGCAGCAGCCGGAGTTGACGTCCTCATTTCTTCTCTCTGGGCCTGTGTGATTACAGCGCCGCCCGGGCTCAGCCTTTGTAATTGTATTCAAGATCACCGTGGCTCCCTTTGATGATGCGAACGTGGGAAACAGAGGGAGAATCAATCACGGGTCACCCGGCTCTTGGTCTACCGCCCACGTGCGCTCTCACAAATATTTTTTACATCATGTTCGATCTCCTCTCATTTTAACAATATGCACAATTGGATGGACATCTTTTCATCCCTCGCTTTTCAAGCACACATACAGACAGTAAATGTACCATGGCAATATATAAATATATATTATGCTGTGAGCCACAGCGGGAATGAAGTTGGGATAATGCGTTTCCTGTCACTGTTGTACTTTTCTGAGTTGCGTGTCAACCTTGAAGTGTTTTGTTACACAGAAGATGTAATGAACGTGGCCCTGCGAGCTGTAAAGAGGATTCAGTGCAGGGTGGCGGCGCAGATTCAATTAGCTATGTGGCTGCCACGAAACGGAGATAATACAGGTGGCTAATGTCAACAAGCATCAAATCACTTCTGTTTTGGAGCGAGGGAGAGAGCTTTGCTCCCTTCGCTCTGCACACTGCCTGTTTGTCCTTCACGAATGGCGATAGTTTGGGTCACCAAGGCTGTAGATCGCCGCTAGATGGACGAGCTGCCAACATCATTTATCAGCGTAATTAGCGTCTGGCGTCCGACCCCGCTGCTACCGACACGGCTGCCTGCTTTCTGACAGGCTCTCTGGCCCGGCCTCTTCTGCCTTTCTCAAGTTGTCACCATGGTCGCCGCGGCCTCCACCTGTTCTGTTCTACGGTCTCCCCGCGATTTTAACAAGGGACTCTGTGTGTGTGTGTGTGTGTGTGTGTGTGTGTGTGTGTGTGTGTGTGTGTGTGTGTGTGTGTGTGTGTGTGTGTGTGTGTGTGTGTGTGTGTGTAGGTGCAAAGAGGGGACACAGAGGCTGTGGCATTGTGACATTGGCTACTTTAGCTTAGGTCACTTTAGCTGAGCTGTGCGGTAATTGCTGTCGCTGGAGGGCTCTCTCTCACGTTCAGGGCTCTGCCGCCGAGAACAGCGCTGCGAGTGTGGCGGGAGAGATCGGGGGGAAAGCAATGTCCCCGGAGGATCTGTGTCCCTGCGTTAATAGCAGCCGAGCTGAATGGATGCCAGAATTCCAGCGTGTTCTCTCTGAAGTTGAATTGGCATCCATGGTTGCATGATTGAAAAGCATTAGACCTGTTAAAATGTCCATTTTCTGATGAGTGGAGCAACATGTTCCATAGCAGAAGCTTAAATGGAACAGGTGTGTGAATTTTGTCTGTTAGAACCTCAAAGTTTCCTGAACAATGAGGACCTGTGCCCTTCTTCACCCCCGTCCTGGAACATTCTCATTCAGTCCACCACCTTCCTCTATATACTGCAGTTGCCTCTTAATTAGTCTTGGCTAAGAGACTGCGAGTGTTCCATCTCGGCACCAAATGCATGCATCTTGTTGACTCCGAGTCATGCCTGAGTGTGTGTTCAGACTTCCAGAATGCCAAGTTTATTAAAGCCGAAGGGTTCATTTGTCACAGTTTCCACTGGTGTTGCTGTAATGACCAGGCACATGGGTGAAAAATGGCCTGACCTTTATTTCCCTCTTATAATCAAATGTTCCTCTTGTATCTTCATACTTAATTTGAGGATATCTTCAGGTC
>BJFM01000118.1:98965-136641 GCA_016586285.1 Arothron firmamentum
TTTTTCTTGAAGACGTTCTCCAGAAGGCTTCTTCAGTTCTAAACTCGCTGGGAACAGAGCTTGAAAATATAGCCCTTGTGGACCATTAGCGTGCTAATGGTCCGGGTGATCACCTAAGAGTCATTGGCAAGGTCGTTGACCTAGTTTCAGTGTCGGTGCTTCCCCTTTGTCTGCTGGGTCACATGATAATGAGTCATCAGGTCTCCAGAAACGGTGAGAACGTTTGGATTGTTGACAAAAAGAGCGGAGGACTGCATTGTACGTGGGTGATAGAAAATGCCGTCGTCCACCACCTCTGATTAAAGATGATTTTTTTCCAACTTGACGTGCAGGGCTTCCTTGACACCCCTCTCAAACCAGCGATCTTCTCTGGCCCGTACACCTACTTGACTGTCCTCAAAGGAGTGCTTTCTTTCGGGTGTAGGTGTACTGCTGAGTCCTGTGCTGAAGAGGTGGACCGTCTGTGTTGGGCCATTCGTTTATGGAGGGGCTGTTTAGTTTCCCCAGTGTACAGTTCCTTGCATTCCTCCTGGCACTGTACAGCAGAGACGACATTGCTTTGTTTGTGTCCTGGTGTCTTTTCCTTTGGGTGCACCAGTTTTTTGTCTAAGTGTGTTGGAGGGTTTGAACTGTACTGGAATGTCATGTTTTCGGAGGATTCTCCTGAATTTTTCTGAAACTCCAGACAGGTAGGGGATAGAAATGCTGTGACGTTTATTTCTATCCTTTTCTTTGCTGGGGTCTCGCTTGAGAACCGACACAGACACTTTACTGTACGTGTTGATGCTGTCTGTGTCTCAGCCCAGGAACCAACCTTGTATAAAACTTGTTCACAGTCTTTTTGAATCTTCCATGTCTCCATAATTGTGTTGAACAGACAGCTGAATCGATTTTTAATCTGTGTAAACATGCAACTATATTAGAGATTTTAACTTTTTTGCACAATTACGGCTGAAATGCTAAGAAGCTCTCGCCATCATCTGCTCCACAGTTTAGCTGCAAAAAATCAACTTACACTTTGCTGGAAAGTAGAAGGTGTTGTTTTTTAAAATGGCAGGATTCATTGTGTGTTTAGGCAGCAGCCAACAACTGCAAACAACACCGTTTTGATGTCCAGAAATACAGAGTCAGCTTCTATGTGAGGCTCAGGTTTTACTTGTGATTAGTCTCAGTTAATGCAAAATTCATATTTTACTAATCAAATTACAACAGACAAAATATTTAAATGGCTCAGTCTGTCTTATTGATGGTAATGTCATGTTAAAGCACAGGGTTAAAGGTCACACTAAGTTGCTTTGTAAAGTAACAAAGTTCTCCTCTTCTCTTCTGCCCTGAAGGCAGAGCGCTCTGCTGCGTTCCTCTCACGTCATTCCGAATGTCTGAGCCGAGGACGAAGTGTACGGGGATTACTCGTCGTATTTGATGGTGAAAAGGCAGGAAAACAAGGACTCAGTGTGTTCGTGGCCCGAGTGACAAGTTCAGCATCACCCTGGGATGAAGATACAGAAATGCACAAGTGGAGTCTCTGTCCTTGTGATAACAGCCTGACGGAGGCACTTGAAATCACAATGACATGCTTTCTTGTCGCATTTGAACGTATGAACTCCGTCCGGTGTTGACACGATACGCTGAGGTCCATGTTTGTCCGACCGGCTCCGTTTGTTGTGTTTGATTAGTCCTGAATATGCGGCAGCAGCAGCTGCACAGCTACATGCACACAGAGAGTGGGTGAAATAAAATATGCTGACAGACGTACGGATGATGGCGAGACAAGCGGGTGGAGAGGGAGAAATTGAACAGACAATAGAGGACATACACAAAACTAAAATTCTCTTTTCGTTACAGAGGGGGAAGGAGCTGACTCATAATCTATTTTCAGATGCGCCCTTGCATAGAGGCAGAGGAAGAAAAAAAGAAAAACATTTGCATTTCATTTCAATATCTTGAAAGCCTTTCCCACGCTAACTTATGCCCAGGCATTAATAAATAATTAAATCATCATGCTAATGACTTCAAATATTCCAAATAGATTAATCTTTTTTTTGTTTGCTTTAAGAATAGTTTGAGCTCATTGCAAATGTTGGGAAAATTTTTTTTTTCCCCCTCTAATCCAGATTCTGGAAATCCAAATGTTTGGCAGTCTTAATGAATTCTGAGAGAGGTGCTGTTTGATCTCCACCATTACAACAGAAATGTTAGAACGACGGTGCAGGCAGACAAGCAGGGAAGTCTGCATCAAGCTGTCAAATGTCATTAGATGTGCAAAGTCAAGATGTGCATTTAGATTAGGGCTGAAAGTCATCTGATTTAATAATCTGATTTTTGTCCAACAAACCTGGCCTCACCCTAAAGGCAGTAAGATCTTATGTGTATCCATTTCTGTATTTTATTTGTCAGTAGTGTGTTACATGTTTTATCTTTTCTAAGCAGGACTTTTAAGTGTGAAAAACAACCACATTTTTTCATGTTCTTGGATTTTTGAATTTATTCCCTGTATTTGTTTTTTTGGGTTTTGCTAGGTTTTTATTCCCTATCATTACTTTTTTTGTGTGTGTGTGTGTGTTCTTTGTTGTAAGTTTTAGTGTTTCTTGTTTTATTTTGAAGGTATTTGGTTTCTGCCCAGGTGTGCGACCCGTGTCCAATTAGCTCTGGTTTTCATGGTGGTTGAGTTCCTGTTTCTCAGATCAGCTTGAACCTTTGTTTTCACTTTTTGTTATCGTTCCCTGGATTATTTTTTCCCTTTTTTGTGAGAACCAAGTTGCTTATACTCCTAATCTGCATGTCTTCTGACATGTGTACTTGCTAAACTGGATTTATTGGTTTGACCCTAATTGGATTTGCCGCATTCGTATACTTCCTGCTTTCAGCCTGCTCCATTTTGACCTGGTAAGTTACCAGATTTCAAATAAATATACCACCAATGTTTCTGCTCTGTTTTTGGCCTCAATCCTCTGTCTGCCGGTTTTCTAGCGCACACCATGAGAGGGGTGTATTTCAACTAAGGATCATTATGGAATGTAAGATGTAGGTGAATCTTGTGACCGTGGTCATGTCAAGTGAGTTGGAGGTGGGCCTAAAATCCAGCAGCACATAAAAAACACAAAGGTTTTTTTTTATTCTTTTAATCTAATGCTAATTAGTCTTAGCATTCTGAACTGTAGGACTGTCTGTTATAGAAATAAATTTTCCCTGTCTCTCAGCTCTGTTACACCAAACAAACATAGCCAAACATTAGATGGGGTGATTTGGCATTTGCAAGCCACATATGCTGACCTTTGACAGGCTGTTCAGCTGAGCCAGTTGAACCTCATATAAAAACCCTCCCTGGGGCGGAGGGCTGCTCATGCTCTCACATTCTTGGCCTGGAAAGCTGAAGCTGGCACAAGTGGGGATTGGTGGGTCAAAGGCTTGGAAAGAACCGGGCCCACCATTGCACATAGCAACACACGTCCTTTGTGTTCCGCTTTAACCTGCTCACTGATTAGAAATTCACATCAAATAAAATAGGAAGGAGGCGGCAGCATAAATTCCCCCAAAACAAACAAAAGTTATGGATGTGTCTGAAATAATTGAGCAAATAATAGAGCAAATTATTTGAGCAAAATAATTAAGAATTGAAATCTTCAAGAATTTTAAAAGCAGATTTAATAATTTATTTATTTATTTTTAGATGTTTTCTAGTTAATTTGAGCCTTCTGTCCACTGGTTTGTTCCTCGTTGTAAACCCTGCATCTAAGGTAATGAATGAGTCAGACAGTGATGCTCTTCTTTCCTGCAGAGTCTAAACTTCACACCAAACTGTTATGTTTCTTTTGTCCGATATATTTGTTGACTCACCAGTGGATTCTACAGTAGATATAACAAATAGTTGACTCCTAAACCTCTAACATATTTGCTAAGTTCCAATACAACATGTCAAATGATGTCCAGACGCCTTTACTAGCTTCTTTGGTTCTCAAACTCAGGTCCTCTGCCCTGTATGCAGTACTTGCAGAATAATGGGCTTTGGAGGGGGGGTGGTGGTGCTGGTGTGTGTGTGTGTGTGTGTGTGTGTGTGTGTGTGTGTGTGTGTGTGTGTGTGTGTGTGTGTNNGGGGGGGCGCAGTTGGAATTTGCATTACATGAGTTGTTTGTTAAATATTCATAAGGAGATGGTTTATGGAGCCAGTGCAGAGCTGCTGGAGGGGGTTGTGTTGAAGGGTGCAGAGCGGAAGGTTTACTGCACATGTGCCAGCGTTTCTCCCTCTGATGCGTTTTCATAAAAATCTATTATGGTTTCTTATTATATTTCCAAAGCTACATCCGATGCATAAATGGAGGTTTGAAACACTGAACACGAGAGTTCAATTACCCTTGTCCTGTTGGTTATGATGGGGGATAGCTTTACGGCACACAGACATTTGTCCGATGGTCAGTGAAGGAAAGGCTGTTTTCATTTATTAAGAACGTTTAAATGTAACAAAGACTCGGCGGCCACTCAGATGGTTGTTAACCTGCTGACAGGTCATAAAAGCCTCTCACAATGAACGCTTCTGCTTTTAAACACAATTACTTGGAACATCATATCACATCATTAAAAACAGGAGATGTGATATTTGCTGAGTTATTAGATCATCTATTCCTTTAATTTACTGTATAAATGACCATCGTGGGGATTGGTGTCTGCCTTTCAGATCCAAGCCGCTGGGTAACACAACTCCGCATTATCTCTGCGGCGACAGCTCGAGGAGGGGGCTCTCGATTCAGATGGATTGGGCAGAGCGAGTGCAGCCAACCGTAAAATACAAACGGTAACTGACTCCAAGAGTATGAGGTGGTGGAGATGACTGACTCAAGTAGTGATTTGTTTTTATTGTGCGTCATCTTTTGTTTCATTGTACCTTTGGGTACCTTATTTTCATTTTTTTTTTAAATTACAATGTTTTCTCTTTTAATTCAGTAGGGAGCAGAGTGTGTGTGTCTGTGTGCGTGCGTGCGTGCGTGCGTGCGTGCGTGCGTGCGTGCGTGCGTGCGTGTGTGCGTGCGTGCGTGTGTGTGTGTGTGTGTGTGTGTGTGTGTGTGTGTGTGTGTGTGTGTGTGTGTGTGTGTGTGTGTGTGTGTGTGTGTGTGTGTGTGTGTGTGTGTGTGTTCTAATAAACTAATCAAAATACTTCAACCTGTTTTTCATCCAAGGTTGAGTTTTGGCAGCTGGTAATGGTCGACAACAGCAGAGCACATCTATACAAGGACAGATTTGCAGAGGTACACACACACACACACACACACACACACATACAAGGACACATGTATCATTATGAGGACTTTCTATGATCTATTGATTGTGAAAATAGTCCTTTAGAGTTGTGGAAACTGTCCAAAAAGTCCCCACTTGGGCAGTATAATGTGCATTCTGTTCCTTACTATGTATGTATGCATGTCACTATGCATGTACACACATCCTTGAACATCTATGTTTGTGAGGACTTTCATTATCATAATGCATTCCCCAGTGCCTTACCCTAACCAAAACCCAATTCTAACCTGAATCTTAAAACCAGTTCTTAACCCTCAAACAGGCCTTTGAAGTTGTTATCAAAAATGTCCTACTTTGCTAGTGGAATGCATGTTTTGGTACTTAATATGTAGCAAGTACAAGGACACACGTAGATCCTGTATCAATGCAAACTGAAGTGCAGTTCAGCAAGTTTAGGGAATGAGCAACACTGGGGCTTTTGGGAAATTTTAGTACTTCTCTGTCAGGAACATCTTTTCCATCCAACAGTTTCGATCAAAAATGGATTAAGTGAGCCAGATGCCGAAGAGTCACCTGATCTTACATCTTGATTATTGGAAGGAAGGTTTTGGGGTTTGGCACAAAGACCTATGGCTGTTTTCTTTAAAACAAGTGTGTGCACTGGTTGCTAAGCTCATCATGTGTGTTGCTGGCAGATTTGTGTTGGCAGTCGATGTGAAATCAAACACTCAGTTTCAACATGAGGCATTTTAAGCCTTAGCTCAATTTTTCCCTTAATATTTAACTGTAAAAATTTGACCTAATTGCACGACAAACTGTTTTGAAGTAACATGGACCTTTTTCCAACTTACTGCAGCAAGCAGCCGCCTCTCCTTTTCATCTGATGTATTGATTTGATCATTATTTTTCCATTTGTTCATCCACTCCTCCTTGCCCATCCCTTTCTTATTGTTTTAATGATGACAGACTTATGTGTCGGCCAGGTAACGTGTAAAGTAATTATGGGGAAATGAACCTGCAGGACGCATGGACCATTGACCAGCATATTGACTTTGACGGCCACAGCTAGCAATTAAACTTTAGTTGCCCCATACAGGCCCCTAGTTTTATGACTCACACCCCCGCAACCCCACACATGCGTAAACAAACCAGCTGTGCCATTAGCAAACCAGTCGATTGGTAGGCTGTCCTAAAAGAAAACGGTTTATTTTATTTTTACGTTCTACTCTCTGACTGGATATAAGGGCAGCACCGGGTCAGATACCATCTTGGCCCTGATGTAGACCTTCGCTGTCTCAAACCTCTACAACAGGTTTGACGAGCTCTTTGAAACGCTTGTGCCCTGTGGCCGGCAGCACGGCACACACAGGCCGGATATTATCCATCTGTCGAGCCATCTTTGGGTCACAGAGCACTCATCCAAAAATGTTGGATGGGGTGTGTGTGGGGGGGGTGGCAGTTTGAAGAGCAGCAGCCATAGTTGTGCTGCAAGTGAGATTTCATGAATGTCGGTTAATTTATTTATTTATATATTTATTGTGGTTATAATGAATTGTTAAGCTATGGGTCATACACTCATACACTGTGCATTTTGTGTCACTGTGCCTTCGAATGGTTCTGTAATCGAAGCTACTTTTTGTAAAGTTGATGTGAAATTTTGATTACAATTTTATTTTTGACCAAAGTACACTAAGGTCTTAAAGTGTGAGGGGCAGAGCCTGTCAATGATAGCCACTGGAATTAAGTTATTTTGAGTTTTGGACTTTTTTCACTTTCAAAACAAGCACATTCTATGGGTCTGTTGTGGAAATCCAGACAGGCAGCTGAAATATCGATCTTTTGAGATGCTCTATAATGCGTACCAAGCTTAAGGGTGAAAATCTGAGCTTCTCGACAGAGCTGTGTTGACTTGTCAAAAAAAAGTAAGCTTCATATAGATTGAGGAGAATATTGAGAAATTTCAGGGGAAATGTGAATGAATCTTCAAAGGAGTTGTGGAAACCTGGCAGTAAAATACACAGAAAAGTGAAGATTCACGACGAGAGGGAGGGCAGAGAAATGATTTAATACAGGATGGAATTCAGGATAATTGAAATTTGTTTATGCTTCTCATGGACATGCATCATCCATCTATTTTCTATTTTTATTTATTTTTTGTATTTGCACGATCTTAATTTCACATTATTGACCTTCATAATGACCTTACACCTGCAGAGGCGATCGTAAAAATAGCTTGCTGCAAGTTTAAGACTATTCTGACCATGTCTGGATAGTGCTTCAGCCCTCCTCCAAAGATGATGGCAGTACTTGATCATTCATTCGTACCCTCTGGCTTATCATTGCCTGCTGGTTTTGCAGTAAATACACACTAAGCTGAAAGAAGCTGCATCTATAGTTCTTCATCCATGCAGGAATCACAACATACATGATATCATACATGTGCATCAGAGGGGGTTGACATGTGTTTCACGTGACTGCACCGAGGCGATACAAATGCTGTTACATATTTTTAGCAGTGTGCCCTTGAGTCTCTTCCACACTCTTGTGCAATTGATCCAGAGTAGTGGATTAATGCTAGCTTGACTGTCAAACATACAGGCCTACTGCCCTTCTGGCTAGGACGGCCCTCCCCAGCGTCCTAAAGCCTGTGAGCACATATTGACGGAACACTTGAAGTCTCCGCACGTTAACTGCGCTGACGCAGTGTCAGAAGGGGAGACGATTTTTATTGCATTTTTGGTTCTGGATCACTATTATCCTGTAAAATTTTAGTAGCAATTCAAAACAGGCTGAGACTTAATAAATTAAAAGAAAATCTTCTCATCTGTGTGCTTCTTATGATATTAAAGCACATATTTGCAGTCAATCCAAATATATAGGAAGCTGGTGTGAAACCAGACACCTGCAGCACAAAAACATTTAAATTAAAGTGTTGAGTCCAGAAGGTTTTAATGATTTCGGACAGTGTTTGTACCAAGTTTATTTAATATATTAAGAAAAATGATAAATATGCTAAATCTTCTTGTGGTATGTAATACAGTCACCAAGATTCATGCCAGGAAAGTTCCAAAATCTCATGTATGAATGAAATTGCAATCAAATAAAATTCTTTTTTGTACTATGCTCAGAAAAATGCTGGCTTCCCAGTAGCTTTTGCTGCAATCTGAATGTATGTTGTTGCCAATTTGTTTGGTATATAATCCAAACTCTATCCCTCTTGTTGGATTTTTGAGGGCCCAACAAGTTGTTGCAACTCATTTTATATTTCAGGGTTAAGGGAGCATGTCAGAATAATCACATTGGAGGAGTAATTAATGCTAAGGCCTAGGCTAAAAGCACTTTTAATTGATTAGCCTGGATTCTCTGTGAAATGGGTTAAATAGTCCCCCAAAATGACTTCCATTAGTCTCTCTCTTGCTATTTATAATTTGGCGCTTCACTCCTATTTTCCAGCCGAGATAGTTATGATTAAAACGCTCTATACTCTTTCCTCCCTCCCTCACCTCCACATCTCTATTTAGCTCATCCACTGTCTATTTCTCTCTTAATCGATGCCCCCATTGATCAGGAACCTGGTGTTCTTTGTAGCATCACTTTTATTTATTTTTTTATTCCTACTTTGATGTAATTGTATAATAGTAATATGGCTGCTGTATGCTTTGATCTGGTGCCGTCAGTGAGTGCAGCATAAGGCAAACTGCAACCTCTTCTCATCCCAAGCTTGTCGGTTCCTGCTTTGTCACAGCCTGTCAGGAATCACTGAGACCTATGTGGTTTCCTGCTGCAGCAGTTGAAGGTGCAGAAGGGTTTAAGATACCTGCAATTTATAACCGTCTCTTGAACAATTGACATGGATATATGATATATTAAACCACTGTGGGGGAAAAGATGGGGTCTGAATGTAAATAGCTTCAAGCTGCACCCTCTGCTGGACTTGGGTGGTGCTGCCTCCCTACAACCAAGATAATTGGTGCGTTTACGTGCACGTTTGCGGCAAGGTAAGCCACTGAATTGGATGACTGTTGTTGCCTCATACGAGAACCAGATGGAGTTAATTCAAGTCTTATATCTTCATCAGAGGGAACAAAGTACAGTACTTGCTTTGGTTGTTTTTGGGTCCCAATGAAAACAGGAGTACCCTGATTTCAACCACAATATCAAAGTGTACCCGTCTGAACGTCAGTCTGGGTTGAGTATGTTCTCTTACGTCTGAGCGCTGATTGTTGCTGTGTGTAGCTGAGGCTGAGGTACGTAATCTAGCTCTGGCTGTCTGCCTTTCTGCATCGCCCAGAGATGCAAAAGGGAAGTCTTAACATGCCAGTCAGTAGTTCGCACGCTCTCTCAAAAGCTATTTGATTAAACTGGAAATTGATGTTTTTTTAAGGAACTTCAAACGAGTCTAAGAATACAGGCAGAGCCAATACAATGAATGTCAACTTGTCTTGCAGTCATCCAATTCCAATTTGCCACTGGTAGTACTTTTGGGAGGAGAATTGTTGTTTTCCTTCCAAACCTGGCAGCGTTACTGGTGTAAAATCCCCATTCATCATAATAACCAGTGTTGAGTGTCCATTTTTCAAGCCCAGGATTCCACTGCCTCACCGTGGCGAGCTGGGCCAAGAGGCTTTATCCTCAAATGACTCCAAAATCCTGTCCTTACCAGACAAATTGGGAGAGAAAACAGGATGGCCAACAAGCTCTTAATTAAGTCTTCTTAACAATGTGTTTCTTTTCTAAAATTCAAGTGCAACTTCATGCAGACAATGTATGCAAGAATTTATAGTTTTCTTTTGTGTTTTTTTAGATTTTTGTTTGAGATTTTGGCTGCTAATGTATTATCATAGTTTGTCTGCTCTACCAGTAATCTGCCTCTCGTCTTTCTCACTTCTGCCGCTGTGATTGGACTAATATATTAATGCAGCAAATCTCCAGAGCAGTGTTTTTCACCAGATGACTGATGTCTCATGCGCGCCCATTTGAGCTATGATAGAAATTTGCCCAAAATGTGATTAATACAACTTCAGTGTCCCACAAGGTACCATTTTGATGAATTAACAGATCAGCTATGAATGTCCTCCACTTAATCACCCTGAGAGGTGGATGGTACATCAGCCTGGGTGAGCGGTTCAACATTAACTACTTTTACGTCCACCATCCTGCAAAGATAGGGAACTTTCTGAGCAGGATGTGAAGTGGACAAGAATGTGGATAAATACAATAAATAAGGTAGAAATAGGAGGTGGAATAATATAGGGGAGGGGGGTGAAGCGGAGAGAAGTCGGGGAATGAGTGTTTTATCCAGGTCATGACACTTGGTGACTAAAAGAATCTTTAAGAATCTTTTAGTTTTCCTCAAAAGTAGTAAATTAAACAATTAGTCTGTAAGATCCATTGAGTGAGGTTGGGAGTCAATCAGAGATGAGAACTCTTAAGGGAGGGGAGGGAAATCATAACAATGGTAAGATATTGGCAGGTGTGGCGACTAGGTCTGCATTCCCCTGAGCTGTAGTCAAAACTCTACCCTCACAAGAACCTTTTCATCAGTAACGATTACTGTTCTTAGGTGTAGAATAATCATATGTCTTTTGTTTTTGCTGTCCCCTTAATAACACAGAAAACAACAAAAAATCAATGCTAAACCTAAATTCCAACACAGGCTGTAATGAGAGCGCAGAAAATCTCTGTAAAGTGATCCTCTGGAGCAGATTCAAATCTGATGCATCACATGTAAGCAAGTGCAGCTCAGTATTCTGGACTTCATTCTCGCAAAACCAACAATCCTGCAGAGCTCTGCAAAAATAACAGATTCTCTCGCTAAACTCATCCCTTAATCAGCGTGGCGAGGCCCAGACTCTTATCTCTTGCACATTCTGGGCGGATCTCTTAACTGCTTTTTTTTTCCCCCAGCAAGATTTTATAAAATGTATCAACCTAATTAGTCTCTGTCTGTTATTAGATATTTAGTAAAGTCTTAGAGGAGTTTTAATCTGGCTTTAAAACATTCAACAGCAGAGCATTCCAAAGAGTTCCAAACATCCGTTCTCTTCGCAGCAGGTTAATGTTTCCTTTATTTTTAGAATCACTGACATTAGTCAGTGTTGACGCTAAAGCTATTTGACACGTGACCATTTTTTTCCCCCTGCCAAATGAAAAGAAACTCACTTGGACCTTGAACTGTTCATCTGATGTGCTGGTGAGATTGATGCTCATGGTTTCTTGGTAAATGGGCATAAATTACTGAGGTGAATTCCAGTCAAACTAAAATGCTGGCTCCTATCCCTTTGTGTTTTTTAAATGCAAAGAATGCGAGCGCATCTCTGACGTCATGCCATCACTGTAGCAGTCGGTTTTTTGAATCAGATGTTGCCCTTTAGAGACCTTCAGCCTGTTAGTTCTTGTATTGGATGTATTTTTGCAGCAGCATGTTTTAACCAGCACGGCCAAAATAATCAGAATCTTTCATTTATTTACAAGATTTTCTAGATGAGCCACCTAACAGCAGTGGTCTGGTTTGTTCTTCAGCCTGGGCTCAGACTACAAAGCCGTCAGCCCATCTCTCCTCATGACTGAGCCAGTGTGATTTTGATCTGTAAGTTAGCAAATGAGGTGGTACTGTATGTACGACTCCCTGTCGATTCTCTTTGGTGTCTCCGTGGATGCCGCAGCGAAGGCAGAGACCCCGGGGCAGGGCAGAACAAGTTAGATGAAGCGTCGTCTGACCTCAGTGTTGCATGGCTGTCCCCCAGCAGGAGCTGGAAGACACCACTGTGCACAAAGATGTTTGGGTTTGACTGCCCCGTTGTGACTGCAGCTCTGGGTTTAATAAGCCGAGTTGAAATGGAATTGCTGGGTAAGGCTCCTGGTTGGATGACTCCTACACTGAAGTAGAATAAATTTTATTTATACCCTGTAGGGGTCATTTTACAGCAAAATCTACAATGTATTGAAGACAGATACCGTGTGTTTAGAGCAATAATGGTTAAACCACTGAAAGTTTTTTTTTCCTGGGCAGGAGTAGAAGCCGACTATTAGAACATGGAGTACCAGTGAAAGCAGAGGCAAGAGCAAAAATATGCACATATTTCTGCCAAATTATTTTAGATTTGTTGCATTCTTATTACATGTTGTAGCATAACCAATGCTGAGTGCATTTCATGCCTAGTTTACATATTTACTGTAGCTGATGCTGTCTAATTACAGAAAGTGCGGTTTAATGCCAGTTCCATTTGCAAAAGATTTGTATGTTGCTGTTAGTTTGATCTACAGGCTAATGTGTAACTAAAGCACATACTGTAAGTTAGGAAACTATAGGCACGCTGCCTCATTGCACAATAACCCAATAGGTGGGGAATTTGGGGCTGACATCAGGATACCAACAAAAGGGCAGAAAGTCCAGACGTGGAGCAGTTTAACAGCTCCACAAAGGCCTGGCTGTTTGGGCTGTGAGGCAGAAGATCGATGGTGTAAAGTAAGAGAATTACCATTGGTTGCGGAGCAAGTGGGGAACAGCCTGGGTTGACCTTGCCCGTGTTCAGACGACAAGCTCAGCCATATACCCTGATAATCGTTCCACTGGAGAAGGACAACACCAAACAAGAATGTCTCCACATTGTATAAGAAAAGGAATAGTTCCCAAGGAAAGTTTTTGGTTAATATTGAAATTTGAATTATTTCTGATTAGATTACCATTAGATACTTATGTTGTTGTTTCTTATCTATCTTTTGTGCTAATAATTTGTAGTCTAAACCTATCGTTGCTGAAAATTATGTGTCTTTTGGTAAAATTATTTAGCTTTTTTCCCCACATGCTTGCCCATTTATAACTTCCCAAGATTCTGCTTTTTCCTTTTCTTCATTAGATTAACATTGATATTCATTAACAGCTGATCTTCCCTGTGTGCTTGTGCATCGGACCTGGCATGCTGCCCTCATAGGAAATCAATGCTATGTTCTCTCATCTAGCTGGGAGGGCCCCACATTGCTGTGCTCCTGAATGCAAGGCTGGCTGCAGTGATTAACAGGCGGGTGAAGGAGTGCTTATATCAGTGGTTCTTAAGTAAAGCTTGGTATAACCTGACTTTCCTCAAATGTACATGATGAGTAAACCTCTCCGAATAAATGTTAATTTGAGAGGTGACAGATTCTCGGATGTGGAATAAAGGGATGAAGGAAGGAGGAGACATCTATCATTTTTCCTCTCTTCCATTACCGATCCAGGAGTGAAGGATGATGACAAGTTGGCCAATTTCCCCAAACTCCCAGTGGATGCCCTTGAAAGTGACAGATGATCGGGTTAATTGCTTTAGGGTCATGGCCATTCCGGGGGAAATGAGTCACTTTATTTGGCGCAAAAATCCATAAAGAAACTTCATTCCAGGACTGCACCGTCTCTGCTCAGATCCATTGAGGGACAGCCCATGTCCTCATGGGAAAAGATCCTCAACCATCAAGAATGAGTGCAGAATATGTTACTAAAGCTTTTCCAGAACTCTCCTTAGTCCCCTGCAATTCAAGGCATCTACAGGAGCATTTATAATGCTTCCAGTCTAAAGAATCTAAATTGCAATTTTTATTACTTAAATCATTGCTCCCACACAGCTCCTTTCATTCAGATTTTTTTTTCTTTTTTGTTGTAAATTGGGGTGGATGAGAGTTTGGCATCCTCTGTACAATAACAATAATAAAAAGTATTCTCTAAATGTGACTTTCTATGTTCTAATGAGGTCCTTGAATAATCAAGAGTAAAGTTTTCTCTTGACAGTTCCTGTAGACCAAACTTTCACACTGGGGCCTAATGCCTCTTTCACAGAAGCTGAAGTGATGCCAGACAATTTAAATTCACATTTCAATAACTTTCCTGAAAAATAAGTAGGGTCAGAGCCAAGCCACGAAGGCCAAAAGTGTCGGGTCATTTTGGGGTCCGGAGCAGAGTGTGTGTTGGCACACAGCCTGTGTGCTCAGAGATTTTAGTTTATGTATTTTCTTCTCCGGCAAGCATGCAGAGGTCTGTATCTGAAGCAACGCCAGCTTCAACCTCTCTGCCACACAGAGATTAGGGAAAAGAGGAGGCTTTCATATTACTGACTCTTCGCTCTGGCATGGCTCCATAGGGGGTCATGAGGGAAGGCAGGCAGGCAGTCATATTGGTGGCTTGGCTGGAAGGGGACGGTGAGGGATTTAAGGCAATGACATGGGAATTGGAACAGAGCAGGAAACTGAGAGGGAACGCTTGGTTTTTTTGTTTGTTTGTTTGTTTTCCTATAAGTGCACAAGGACAGACTTCTACCTGGAGATAAGACCATCACTACCAGGACTAGGATGTCGCAAACACACTTCCCTATGCTCCTTTTCTTTCCCTCTCATCGTTTTTTCCTCACTGATTCACACTCTCTTGCCTCCTTTTGATTTATCTGGCTCAGTTTCTCTGGGAGCAGCCAGCAAGAAGAGCCTTGAAGTCAGACAGAAGGACTAAAGCCAGGTGTGCTGGGGGAGCCCAGTGGGCCCTGAGGTTGGGCTGAGAGGTGGGGGACAGACACTATAGTGTGTGACAAAAGGGTGAGCTTTATTGCTAATGACTCCCACAGGGGAGACCAGCTGCTCGGATTACGGAGGCTTACACACGTACATCGACCCTGCAGGACTGACTCGACAGCACAGTCAAGCTCAAAAATAAAAAAAAAAAGTTTCACAGACGACAAGCAGGCTCACACATCCTCCTCCAGTTTTGTTTAAATTTTCAAACAACCCTTCTCTTGATGCAGTGGCACTGTCCCCAATTTGCACTTTTGCACGGTCAGACGTGAGCTCAGATGTTCCAGCCGGTGGATAAATCAGTAGATTTCATATGCAGCTAAAAAAAGGATGTTGTGGCACAGTAAAACTTAATCAATAATACATCAAACAGTCATCTGTGTGAGTCGGAGATTTCTAAAAACACCTCTTTCAACTAAAAGGCTTAACAAAAATGGACCACAATGCATGTGAGCCCCCTAGTGTTCTCTTAGGTAAAAGATAAATTAAATATGAGTCGGAAATGATTTTTTTTAAACTGCTATTTTAACGCTAACTAAAGGGTCGTGGTCTCTTCAGTTACACAGGAAATTCTCTAATTGAATTTTCCATAATATGAAATGCAATTTTCAGAGACCAGAACCTAAAGGCAAAAGTGTACACTTCATGCAGCAAGGACATTTAGAGCGACACAAAGGCCCGAATGCACAAATTACCTTTCAGGTGACATTTGCCAGCAAAATTTCCTGAGCAGATGAGAGGGCGAGAAAATGTCCCTCACATTAGAAGGCATGAGAACCTTTAAAGGCCTTGAGTTTATCTGGGGAATAATGCAATGTTAAGTAGATGTGACATTTTAAAAGAGGCTTTCAAATCCAAACATTGATCAAATGCGGGGTGACAAGCAACCTAGCTCGGTTAATGGCTTTCTCAACGAGAATTTTCCAAGTTTCAATTTTCAGGACGGCCGGTGTGTAATGAAGGGCAAATGGCCATGAATGTTGTTGTATTCCTGTATTAACAATGTGATAAATGGCCTCGTGAATGCAAATCCTTTTATTGTGCAGCATTTCCTTCAATAATTTTTTAAGGAGTGTCACACATTATGTGTATTATTAAACTCAGCAATTGTTAAAATGTCAATTTTGGTTGATTTGTGACCTTTAAAGTTGAATATAAACTGTCCTTACTGTCTGCATGTTTGTACTGCATGTGCATGCATGCACATGGCTCCAACATTTGCTGCGTTCTGTCCGTGTTGTCGGATTTTTGAAATGTTGATGGATTGGACAAAAGGTCAGGATTCAAGGGCATGCTGGGGATGCTCTGAAAACAGACAGTTTCGGCTCTGTCAGTGCTGCAGATGTACACATCAATCACTGGGGCAGAATACTAAGCAGCATGCACAATAGATTTGTAGACTTGTGTTTAAAATGAAAGGAGGCAATTTATTGCATTACGGTAATTCAATTTGAAAACCTGGCTTCTGGAAATCAATCAGGTGTTTGACCATTTGCGCTTAGCTCACACGTGCACCTGCTTGCTTGGAACATGTCATCTCCACACCAGGTGTGGAGTCTCTAGACACACTCAGTATCAGTAAACCCCAACAGCGAGCTGAGTAAGTGAGACTCTCAGCACTGTTTGTCACACCAATGAGCGAGCGTTGAAAGCTCCCACCCAGCCACAGCTGCCGCGAGCTCAGGCTGTCCACGGACCCTCCATTGAGATGTCCTGGTCTTTGCTTCACTGGACCACTGCTGCCAGCAGAAATGAGCCACACTCAGTCAAAGTAGAGGGAGACATTACAGGCTGCAATTCCCCAACTCCCACTAGGACAGCCGCTTTAAGATTAATGAGTGTTTGTGAAGTCTGCTGGCTACATGCTTGGCCATCAAAGGATTGGACCAGTGGACAAGAGATGACTTCAAGGGGATTCAGTGAGACTAGATGTTTGCTGGGTCTTCAAAAGCCACTTGTTTCTTGAATGTGGAAAAAGGGGTTTAATTTTTAATCTCACTAGGTGGGATTAAAAATGAATTATATACCTATATACCTATACGTGTGTGTGTGTGTGTGTGTGTGTGTGTGTGTGTGTGTGTGTGTGTGTAAACTGAAGACACATAATATGGCAGAATATTAAAGTGATAAACAGCTAAAGGTTGCAAAGTAAAACCATTCCTTGATCTTTTTGTGAATATAAGTATATTTTGCAGCTCCCACATGCAAATTTAGTCTGCTGATTACCATTTCTTAAGAAATTTTCCTAAAAAGACTTCATCTATCTAATTTTGGAAGAAAAACATCCAAATAAGCATTAAGTGTGCATGGAATGAGCATCAAGAGTGAGAGTCTAGCTTGACATTTACTGTGTTAAATGTATTTTGGTGAGTGCATTTCTGTCCTCCTATGATTTCCTTATTCCCTTTATCCTCCTCTGAAATCATTTTAGTTTACCTGATGCATACAGATGCCCATGACCTTTAGCTTTGTTGTATAAGATACTGTAATGACAGAAAACGATAATAAAGTCACAAAGACAGCTGCAGCAACGAGGGGAGAGGTTAGCGGTGTTGCTAGTTTATGTAGGAAGTGTAGATTATAGGGTTAGGGTTAGGGCATTTTCAGGTAGTATGCAAATCCTAAATATAAGTTTAAACACCATAATATATTTTGCATTACATTAATTTGGCATTTATTTTGTCTAGTTTGTGATTCTCTTGACAGGGACAGTGATGCATAAACAATCGGTAGCCTTGGCATATCAATATTTCCACAGTCACAGAGGCTGTCATGTCATTTTAAAGGAGGTGGGACAGAACCTTCAGAGCCTTCAAGTCAGAACCCACTGGGCCGGGGATTTAGCCTCAACGTGAGGTGAAATACAAAACGGTGGGATGCTCTTGTCATCTGGGGCAGCTGCAACACTGAGATGTAAAAGCTTCTGACAGCTTTATTAACTTCATTTGCAATGAGGTTTGTACTGACGGGCGTATTTTTGGCAACAAATAAAATGAGGCAGTAAACTTTGCATGTATTGTATGGAACCTGCAAGCTAACTGGATAAAAACATTGTTGAAATAGAGACTAGTTTTCCACAGACATAGCAACATGAGCATGCTCACTTTTTCCACCAGCATTTTGAGAACATTTTCTCAGTCCCCTCCAGCCATATCCCCTCCATCAAGGGCATAATGGTCTGATTCCGGGGCTGATGAGGTTGGTGGGATCCACAGGTCGAGCGGCCTGGCACCAGAGCAAAACAGCCTCTCATGGCCCATTACAGCCTGCCTCATGACTGCATTGATGACCTCAGATTTCGGCCAGGCTGTCCTCGCTCCACCCATTGAAAATACCATTTTACTTTCTTTTTTTGGAAGTCTCATTCTTCCCTCTCTAAATGACAAGAATTGAAACCAGGTTAAAAATGTATTGTGATGAGTAACAAGTGCCACATAAAGGATCAATAACCTGAGTGATTTCTACTAATCTAATTATAATAACATTGCCAGGAGTAGTTGGTCTTCTGTGAACTCGTTTTGCATGGGTCTCTTTTTTTCTGCCTTTCTTGGCAACTTCCAATTTCCTTCACTAATTATCTCCCCTGTCCCTCTGTCATCCGCGGGTTGTTATGGCGTGCAGCCGGGTTGCACCGCGACTTGAAGTGACAGATGATCTCTCCGAATGAGTAACAAAATCAGAGCGGTGGGGCGCTGAAGTGTGGCGAGTGGGATGGAGTGATCAGCTGGAGATATGGGTCTGAATCTGGGTGTCTTAATTTAGGAGGGCCGTAATTAAAAATCTGTTTGCCAGTTTCTGCACTCCCTGCTTGGCAGTCCCGCCTCCCCTTGACAATTAAAGATTTAATCACCATCTGTAAAAAGGGATGGACAAAGAGTGCCGACGTGGAATTTGAAGTATAAGATGGTGATGGTGAGCAACGTACACGGAATGCTAATTTTACAGTCCACTCTGATCAAGATGGTTTTTGTTTTTTGTTTTAGTGCGATTCCAGAATTTTGTTGTGTGCTAAAATTTGGTTTTTTTCCATTGTCCTAAATCCGCTATACGTTCATCCTAAACTGCCCACATCAACAAATCCCATTAGGAACATCAGGTTGTCACAGGGTGTACGAAAAAAGAAACTGTTACCATATTTTACAAATGAACAGATGGAGAGTCCTGCCTCAGGAAGGAGCTGCAGCATGGCTGACGATGCTAATGACTTCTTAATATCCTGTGCTGACACTGTGGCAGCTTTTCATGAATGCGATGGACAGTCTTTTCCAAAAAAGCAAAAGCCTTTAATCAGTACAGAGTCTAGTCCCAGTGTGACCCTGTAGGAAACGAAAGCACATCTCTTATCACCAAGAGAAACCAAGGAAATGATCAAGGAAACAACGTTTGTTATGTAGACAGTTGGAATCGATAGTAACAACCAATCTGCTCGGACCTTTTGTGAGTGCAGGACAAATTAAATCCCATTGCACAATATGAGTTACAACAGTCTGTAATTTAGTCACAAAGTAAAATTGTCTGGAGTTATCATCGAGGAGAGACGGATCGAGTTCTCAGACAGATATAGATGAATTACAACATAGCCTGTTTCCCTGCCCACCCTTTTTAGACTCAGTGAACCATCAAACCAACGCTCAATGCCACAGAGGACTGTGTTAATGGAGGTAGTTTGGACCCAAGGTCGACGAGGGCAGGTTGATATCTTCCACAAATCTTTACAACAATGCTCACACACATTATCTAACAAAAAGTCGATATAACCTGATATCCAATGACATCCTCCCGAAAGCTCCATCAAAGTCATTGCATGTAATCAAAGTGAACTTCCATAGTTGTCAAGAACTTGAGAGACTGTGAACAACTAAAGTCCACAAAATTGTAAAGTTGACAGAACTTTCTCTGACTTTTAATCACCAATCTGCTGGTAGATAAGCACACCGTCTTCAAGTATTCACTTTTAACGACCCCATCTGAAGGAATTTGACATCGTGAAAGCACCCATGTGGTGATTTCTGTTTATAAACACACACAGCAAATATAGGTGGAGGATTTCTGCCTTGATTCCACAATCTTTTAAATAAGAGCTTCAGTCAAAGCAACAGAAATAGAGGAGAGGAGTCATGAAGAGCATTATTAAGGATGTTCTTACCACTCTAAAAACACAATAATCATCATTGTTAACATACTGAAAGGGTGTGGTTTCTTCCTCCTTGCCTTGGTTTCTGGCTGCTTGTGACCATGTCTATGTGTTTTCATATAGAACATTCCAGATATTTAATTAAGATAACCAGGCTTTGTCACCAGCACAATGCAAGGCAGGACGTGGACTTCGAAACTGTGTTAACGAGTTTCATCACGAAGTCGCTGATGTTAGGCAGGAATTTAACAATCAACATCCTTGCTGTGAAGCTGAAATCAATCAGAGGCTTTAGTATGTGAGCGAACTCTGAGAGAAATTAGTAGGTCCAACAGAGATGTGTTTCCCACACTGACCCAACGGCTTCTCTCACACAGAGATGGCATCACTTTTAGAGCAGTACAGACAGGAAAAGGAGTGGGAATTATACCGCTGCTGCAGCCACAAGTGGGGGCTCCTCCTGATGCCTTGCATCAAAAAAAAACAACAAAAAAAAAACTCACAAATGTTTGATTTTGTTTACCATGCAGGACAATGTGAAAAACATTGAGGAAGCCTGCCTCTGTGAAGTGCTTCAGGACAGGCTTAGGGGTTGGCAAGAAAGATGTGGAAGTCAGGAAGCACAATGAAGAGTGATGGGGAGTAGGTTTGGCTGGAGGACTGTGCTTTTTGTGAATGTGCACAAGACATTTGCGTTGTACAAACTGCGCAGGCCTGTATTCTACAAGACACAAGCCTGCGCTCTCAAAACCAGTGCCCCAGAAGGTCTCTGATGGAGACTGTGATTATTCTGGGAGAAGAATCCAGAGAACTCCCTGATTTTTTTTAAAACACTTTCAAATCTAATTTAGTCAAAACATTCATTTTAACTGCTGTTTAACCTGTGTTGGCAAACGGACACCATCTGAACGGCAAGCATCATGAATTTCAATGAGAACGTCATCGGTTTGGAGTCACAGCAACACCTGTTGTATGTTGTGATGACTGTGAAACACAGTTTGCACCCCCCAAGCTCCCGAACAAATTTATTTCTTATTTTCCATTAATTAAAGCAGGATCTGTTTTTGTTGTTGTTGTTGTTGTTGTTGTTGTTGTTGTTGTTGGGAGGCTCTTGGTTGCACTTTTGCACTGCTGTGACAAGATATAGGTGGCTCTGCGTGTGCTTTGAATAAAATGATCACCATTCGGTCTGGCTGACCTCTGTCGAAGAAATCACTCAGTCCAGGTTTGCTGTGGTGGTGTGAGTTTAATTTAAAGTATGCCGGTACACTGGTGAACTGACAGACACACAGCTGGTCTGAGTCGGTGATCTGACGGGTACATTTATACAAGGGAAACAAAAGGCAGTGATGGCATATGTAAATACAGCAGTATATTACACAGGAACCAGGAAGACAGGGGAGACAGTAAGGGCTTGGGAGGGGGTCAGTGCGTTTGGGCATAGAACCCAAGATCAATGGGTTAAGATGTTAATCAAGGACGGGAAATACAGGAGGAAGAGGGAACACAAGACAGCAGGGGTAGGTAGAGGAAAACAGTGCCATTTGTGCATGGCCTTCAGGATCAAAGGGGTCTCTGATTAAGATGATAATCAGAAACAGGCGATAGAGGAGGAAGGGAGACTACAAGACACCAAGAAGTGAGGAAGTCTTGGTGGGTGAGCACAGATGGTCTGAGACATTATCAGGTGCGGACACGTTCCTAATATACAAAAGACAGCTAACAGAAAAAGCATTCCAATATACAGAGACATTTCTAAAACAAGACATTCTTCTTGGTTTTCTTCTTCACCTCAAACCCACACTTAGCCTCTGCCAGTGCTCTGTTATTGCGTTGGCCTCCACATACACACGTCTGTTTTTCTGACCCTAATTAAGGGCACGACAGTTCACAGAACAGGGAAAACACCTGAAAACTTCAAGACACTTGTAGGAATTTTGCACCAGGGCTTACAGAGCAGTGTTGAATTTAAGAGGACGGGGTTATCCAAGTTATGTAGTTTGAGATTAGTTGAGGGAAATATTCATAGAACTGAATGAGCATGAATATTGGGAATTTAAGAAGTTGGAATTCGAGAAGTCTCCTTGAGAGTGATATTATTGGCTCTAAAGAGATGACTGTGCCATGAAATGGCCAAACTGATAAATCCTAAATTGGGGAAGCAGCTGCTCCTGAGTAAAGTCAAACTGATTTCATTAAAACAGGTTTCACTGTGCATTGGTCAGCAAAAGCACACATGCGTTTGCTCTGTGGTGTTTGCTGATCAGCTCTTTGGTGCTGTGTTGCACATTTAAAGCACTGATGCCGACAAACCAGCATTCAGCATTCAGCGGACGTTCAGAGTGAGGTCCCCACTCACTCTGTCCATCTCATTTGAAGCATAAATTAGTGGCTTTTCCATGGCAAAACATGTAAAAATGTGTCACTGTAGAACTTCTTCTTTCCCTAAGATGGCAGATTGAGTTTACATGCATGGTGTGTTGTCAGGAAAGGGAAGCTGCTTTTCAGACCAGCCATCAACTCCCGCCTCCAGCCAGGATTTCATTTCATGGTTAAATGTGAAGTTAATGGCGGTACTTTGGCTGTCTCCATTAGTCCCTGTGTGTAGCTTTCAGAAAAATTTTCTATGCGCCGTAAGTGGCAGGGCAAACAATGGAGACGCTAACTTTCACACACTTGTGTGACCCCGGCACCAATACGATCAGACGATTTTAAAACTGCTTTCAAGACACAGAAGAGACACCGGGCACAGACGAGCTTTCACAAAGCAAAAATGCATTTGACTAAAAATGAAAGTCATTAAAAGAGAATTCAAATGAACACCGATGTAGATCTGACGTCTCATCTCTTTTTACAATGTGATTGTGCCAGCATCAAGGCCAATTTCAGTTCAGTGCATCTATGAGGAGGGGTCGACGTTTTTCTATTGAAGCCTTAAAGAAAAATAAACTGAGAAACCTTGGAAAGGATTTCAGAACCATTTTGAATATTGTTAATTGTGCCGACAGTATGCTCATTTATCACCATTAGTACTTTAGAAGTTTCTGATCCAAACTGGAGCAGAATACAGACGTACAGTAAACAAACGCACAAACGCGACCTGAAATAACTCAGATAATTCACAAAAGATTTGCTTCATTTCTCTTTAAAATTTGCATACATTTTAGATGCAGTTTGAAATGTAATGAATAATGGATTTTTCGTCAACATTAGACTTGATCTTGTTGGTAGATTTTACCCACATGCATGGTGCAGAACGAGACTGCTTTCATTAAATAGCTCGATGATAAATGGGGAATGGAAATATCGGAAAGATCAAGAAAAAATAAAAAGCTGTTTAAAAAATAATATGATTTATAATTTGTCAAGAAAAAACAGATGTAAACCACCGATTTCGAAAGCAGAATGAATGAAAATCATTTTCTCCCTCTTCCCTTCATCATTTCTGACCCCAGAGCGGCATTTATTATTTAAGAAATGGGATTTTAGTCATATTTAGCTCTCAAAGAAAGTTCTGCATTGTATTGTATGCATTTCTAATTCACTGCAACACACACGCACATGCACACACACACACACACGCACACACACACACACACACACACACAAGTGTTTTGCTGGTGCTGATTAAGTTGTTTGTTTTAGTGCTGATGAAAATGAAACTAGACTACGCTCACGTTCTGCTTCGTTTCATCAGCATCGACCATGAGCCAAAGTACCCGCGCTGTCTCCTCTGTTTCCTGCTGTGCATTATGGACCGCGCTCATAGCACACGACACACTCAAGTTCAGATGAACCAGATGAGAGCCGTTAGAATAAACTGGTCTGAGCCTAAACCCCAAAAGCAGACAAATAGTTTGGACTGTTGAGGAACTGGAACCCATGTTGCTTCCATTTGTTTAGATTTAATTAACACACTCTGTCCACTTTCATCCCACTCCTCTCACATCTGCCTATAGTAGAGGTAAAACTTTCGTGCTCGGGACTCCCTGTTGTGTATATTCTCATCATGCCCAATATACCTCGACCCCACTAGGTACAGCCATATGTGCCTGCTTCATAAAAGCTATTCTATAAGGATTTTAATTGGAGAGGAGAGGCGTTGGTTGGCAAGTCATGAGCATTGAGCTCACAATGAGAAGATGTGAAGCACATTCTGTCCAATTATGGATCAGTGGTGCAGTAAAAAGAGAGAAAGTTTTCAGACTTTCTCACTATTTCCAGACAATATTTCATAATTTTAGCAGAAAACTGTATCAACAGCACTGTGTGTGGTGGTGGTTTGAAGAGAATAACGGTCAGGATGCAAGTTGATAACTTAGTTGGGACCAGTCGTGATGTTGCACAGAGTATCTGAAACATTAAGAAGCTGCATCCGAAAGGTCAAGAGACTGAAAGTGCTCTCGTCATCACTTACTACTTTTTTCAGATGACATATGGCGCTTCTCAGAGAGAGATGTTTGATCTTTTGCAGCGGGGAATGAAGCAGCACCAGAGGAAGTGTGGCTAATGCTAGCACTGGTCGTTCAGCAGGATGACAAATGCACCTTTGAACATTTAAAATGCCGGTAAGCTACTGAACTGAACAGAAAATAAAACAAGCAGGTGAAAAGGTCAAAGGTGTTGCTAATGTCCCTGCCGTGCATACGCCACTGCAACTCCGCAGGACTTTATTCATCATCCACATCATAAATCTACCGTGACTTCAGACGAGAATGTGATTTAGTCGGCCGCGCCTTACCTGGCTCTGCTTATAACTCGCGTTTCGGAGCTTATTTAATCCAAGAAAATCCAGGGAGGGTGAGAGAACGGCCGCTGTTTCTCACTGCAACAGCCTGGACAAAGCGCGTGACTGATCGCGCACACTCAATCGCCTTCTTTGCGTGACTTACAATCAGATAAACTGGCCGTCACTTCAGCTATATCGCATTATCAATCACCAGCCAGATAAGGAGGAATATGTATCCTGCTCTTCCATAAATCTTGGTTAGCTCTAATCTAAAAGTCAATTATCTAACGCTCAACAAATGGCTGAGCTGTAACCTTGAAGATCACAAATGCACACGTGTGGGAGTGGGTCAGCTTGTTAAATGTTATCTGTTGTGTAATCACTGACCACATCAGTGGGTGATTCAAAAGCTGTTTGAAAAGGGAAATATGTAAACCTGAAAGCATTTAATTGGAGAGAAATACTTTGACATGACCCATTAGCGATCGTGACGAGATGCTATTTCAGAGGTTCTCGGAATGATGTGGTTGTATATTTCCTCAGAAGGGACTCAGAAAATAGACAACTTGCAGTGCATAAAGACATTTTTTAATCACACATCCCCCTTCAAAGAAATTGCATTTTTCCTCTTTATCTTAGTTGAAACATACACATAAAAACAGGCCATGCATCATATGTGCCGTATCTCTGTCTCCAAATAATTGCCAGCATATGAAGCTGATGTCACACCACATTTCTTTCATGTCAGCTTCACAGCGGATGTTCTGCATGTCACAGGCCTGCTGACAGTCCCCGGCAATAATTGGGTGCTTTAGAAAGAGAAACTTCACTTGGACACAGATCAAACCTCATGCTGCTCTGATACAGAAACATGAGAACACGGGCAAATGACAGAGGACGACCCCCGCTGTGTTAGTGCCAAGCATCGCTGTGTGTTCACCTTAATTTATGTGATATGAGTGTAAAAGATGCCCTCTCTTGCATGTCGTCCGGCGTTTCCATGGTAAAAAGTAACAAAGTAAGCCCAAGCAGAAAAATTAGCGGGTGAGTCAAAACACAGCTCAAGTTGGAGATCATGCTTGTTTCGCAGATACCTCAACAGACATCCTCACGCTATTTAGAGTACTGTTTCTGCACCCCAGCCATAGGATGCTTTTGTTACCGCAAGTCTGCCTATGTGGCTGTGTGAGCTTCAACAAAAAAAATTAAGAGGAATAGATAAACGTTGGCACTGATTTGGTTCAACTATATGCAAAACGGATTTCAGCAGGCAGCAGAGAAGTGCCAAATTATATCAGTGACACCCCGAAGATTTAGGCAGCCCAGCTGGTCCCTGCCCAGATGTTTATCTTAACACAGATTGAGCGGGAGCACACGCAGTCCGTAGGTAAGTAACACGCAGACTGATTTGCAAAACAAGCGGAGCGATTGTGAAGTCGACTGCTGCGCATGTTGCAGATGGAGGGCGGCCAGATTGGAAGAAGCCTGTGAGAAGTTGGAAAATTGGGTAGATGTGTCATGCGTGGCTGAGGAAATGGGAGGGTGCACAGATGGCTCTGGCTGCTTTCATCAGTCTCATCTGACTTGGCACCAGTGCAACAGTACATGACCTGGCAGATCAGCATCACTGGTCTTTCTGTCAATCTCTGATGGAAACTTCTATGTGTTTGAAGTAGTTTTACCAAAATGGCTCTGCTAATTTGTTAACAGACTCCTTATGTAATTAGTGCCTTTTAAGCCGGCGTTACAACTGCTGGCTTTTCACGTGACTTCTAAATCAGAGACAAAATTCCGAAGTCGGAATAACATCTTTAGCGTTGTGCTGAAGTTGATGTGCACTCTCGTGAACCCCATTGTTAGGTGTTAGGTGGCTGTACAACCCATTTGAGCTCGTCTTTTCTGCGTCTTGGCGTTACAACAATATTAACCTTGTTTGACATTCTCGTAAGTTTTAAGTCCTGTCGCGTTGGAAACATGACATGTGGTCTTGTAATTCGTGACACAATCTTTGCAGTTTTGTCTGTGCCTAGTCTGTGACTAAAAAGTCTTCTCAACATCTTAAGGTGTGAGAGGGTGTCATACTTTATCAAAGTTTTATCACAGGCTCCTGGTGTATGGGAGGCTTTAGTGAACGTACAAGAACTAAACGTTGTTTGTCAAGTTACTAATTTTATCAGGCTTTACAGGAGACAAAAAATTGTAATCAGAAAAAGCAAGAAAACATAGTATAGCTTTGGGTGATGGGCCCCTTGTCCCTTTTATATATATACATATATGTGTCATATATACATACATTTGTGGAAATTAATTCAGCATTTGAGCCATTCACACGATAATTATTCAAATGGAACTTGTGCAATCATAAATTCATAAAGACTCAGAGTTCTAATGCTAACACCGTTGCTATGGCAATGTGGACTGAATACTGCAAGAAGGACAATTACCTGACTGAAGGCACCACAGGCCTCTCACAGTAGAAACTCTACATGTAGGGTAGTGTATCTATTTAAAAAAAAGTGGGAGGGATAGAATATGCTCCCTTGCACTCCCTTGTGATTTTTCCTCTTTTTTGCAAAGAAAAGAACAGATGCGTATTCAGATCTAAAGCAACCGCTGATTGTGTTTACGATTTTAATTGCTCCCGTGCTGTTGAAGATTTACATTAAATAACGCTTTTATTGCTCACGCAGGACCCTGAGTTTCCACCAGTGGACCACTTTTGTCTCTTAGACGTGACAACCATAGTCACAGCTTGTATTTTGATAATTCTTTTTTAATGACTTATGTGGTGTATATGAGGTGTGGTTTTAAACGAGGCATCATTAATGCATGTCACAGCATTACTTACAGGACCTGTAATCGTATATTTGACTGTGAATGTACCCACAGTCAATGTAAAACCCTTTTATTGGTTTCTGTGTTCCACATCAACATGACTGGCATGTTCACATCCTAGAACAGATGTTAACCTATTGATTTGAAACTCAATCCAGGTGCGCAAAGCCACTAATGGTTGATGTTAACCTGAGGCTAACGTGTTAAGACCTGGCAACTGAGTGCGTCCCTCATTAGGCTGCTGGGATTCAGAAACTGGGCACTGACTGATGCCCTCATCGTTCCTTCTTGACTCTATTGCGATACTTGGTCCTTCCAGGAGCCATTAACAGACAGCCGAGGCTGTAGAGGTGGTAAATTACCCTCCATCTATCTGTGCCCGGTCCTTTTCTGTAACAATTCTTTCATCGGACTGCTAACTTGGCTTAACAAGTCCAACAACTCTCACACCTTATGTGTGAAAAGTATATCATGTTAAACAAGGATATCAACCGTCACTCTGTGTTGTCAAGGAAAGTGGCACTAGGCTTTCTTGGAAAGAGCAAAGCACTTTTCTCTTTATCCCATCTGTTAAAGACATGTTTCACCCCTTTTTTCATCTCACGCTGATGGGCTCCCTCCTGTTCCACCATCACCATCTCGAGCAGTTGTTGTCATACCTCGTGGAGCACAGAAGGATGAGTTCTGGGTGCAGCCGAGTTCTCATTACGTTGAATAACACGTGAACGACTCATGCTCTGCGGAAGAGAGATGGTAGGTCTCACCAATGGAGAAACGATATGGCTGATGGAGGATTGGAGGGGTGGATTGTGAGGTGGATGGTGGCAGGATGTGATGGAATGGTGTTCAAATTAAGTTCAGGTCACTGTTGAACTCTGGAAGCACCCATCTGCTTATAACGAGTCAAGGGTGCCAATACTGAAACAGCACACAAAAAAGGCTAGATCCAGGAAGAAATATTACTGATTCAGATAAAATAGCAAAATTCTTCAGCACCAGACTGAGCCATCAGTCTCAGCGTATATGTATATACTGTGTATATGTGTATATATATATATATATATATATATATATATATATATATATATATATAAGTGTTACTGCCACTTTGTACATTGGACCCATCAGTCCTTATACACAGATGGAGGACTGCTATTTGACGGACGGCACATCAGTGCACCGCATCGATCTGAGGGGTCTGGTGCGAGGTGGAGGTGTAGGGGTTGGAGTTTGCCTGTCACAGATGGGGAGATGGAGGGCAGTATCAGACATGCAATCTCACAGCCAGAGACCCCAGTGAGGAGGCACAGGCTGGGGCCATCCATCTCTCTACATTACCTTTAGCCGCAAGGACATTAAGTCAGAGGGATAAGGGTCTGTCTGGGGATGTTTAGACCTACGCCTGGTTATCTCTCTGCAGGGACCACAAGACAAAGCGATGGGCCGTACCCCTGCTCAGAAGACTTAAGCGTTAACGGGCTTTTCTCAGTGTCTCTGTCCTCTTTCCATGCTTGTGTTGAACATCTGAGTATATCATGTAGCGTGTCTCACAGTAGTCTGAAGCTTGGGAATAACAAGTGACTAAGCTCTGGGAACATAAAAGGCGAAATATTTTTTTGCTGGTTGCTCATGTTTAAATATTAGATTTCAGTCAGTAACCATGTTGGTGAAACAGCTGAGAGTGAAGCTAGATTTTAATGAAAAGACAATATCCAGGCTGGGTTTTTGTTTGCCATTCTGCCAACATTCAAATTCAAGCCTTGTACCAAGGTTAAAATGGTGACAAAAAAGAGAAGTATTTTTCCTGTTTTTTTAATCCTAGCATTTAAAAAAATACTAGGCTTAAGGTGTTTACATGCGTCTACTAATCAGCAACGCAGAAATGGAATCAAGTAATAATTTTATCCCTAATTATGTAGACAAAGAGTGAATTTATTGCTGAAATATGTTACGCATATCGCGCTGTGTTTCAAGGCATCCCTCGAGACTCTATTGGTACATTCAGGATGTTTAAAGTTAGGAATTCATGTACTAATTACTGTAATTATTGATAGTCTAGCTTGTTGAAGTTGGAAAAACATGTCAGCTAGCAAAAAACTGGTACTGTGTCAAGTGAGGAAAATGAACTGATGCCACAGAAAGCTGGTTGAAAGATATTGCTATGACTATATAGCGAACATTGTGTTGTGTTTTAGTGTCACATGTTGGCTCTTTTGGAAGAAAACGGACCTGCATTCTTCATTTACGACTATTTATTGCTCACTAAATTTTTCAGTTGTTTGGTCTGTGGGGTCAAATCAACAGGGGTTGCTCTCCTGGCAGAGCTGTTAGTACATTCCTTACATTGAACAATGTTACACGTCTATTTCTATCGTGGAAACATGTGAAGAATCATAAAAATTAGAAATTAGAAAGCTATGTAGAAAATAAAAATAAGATACATAATATTTTACCTCTAAAAGTCATTTTGAGTTGAATAAATCTGGTTTTTTTTCATATTTGGTGACAAATCTGTTCAGGAAATCATTATAAAGGCTACCAGCTTCATTTTTATTTCGTGCCTCTGTGTGCTGTGTCATATGTTATCTGTGCTTATCTGAATGTAGAGCTCCAGGGCACCTTAATCATGTGTGTTCAACACCATCATCTTCACATACGAAAGCACCCCAACAGCGCCCCCCCCTCCCCCAACATACATTTGCTTATTCTGAGATGAACGAGCAGAATGGTGTGGCTCATCCATTCCATTTCTTGGTGGATTGTGTGTGCTGTGTAAGCGACGTGTGTCGGTGTTTGGAAAAACTTTTCATGCATTTGCTTGGTCTTTGTAATCAGTGTGTGTGCGCCCTGCACCTGCTGGGTGTATTTATGTATGGAGTCTTAATGTGTATATGTACACACAGCTACCTGTGTCACTGTGTGATCCAAACAGGGCTTCGGAGATTTAATCTCAGTGCAACATGTGTTTCCGTGGGCAGCCAGGAGACCCCAGCAAAGCCAGGAAGAGATCTCCCTGCTGGGGCAGATATGTTGTTTGGATAGAGCAGGACCAACTATTGCAGACATGCTGTATGTATGGGCCCCCGCGCGCTTGGGTGTGTGTGTGTGTGTGTGTGTGTGTGTGTTCACGCGCACCTGCACTAATGTGCAACTTCTACTGTTTGCCATGACAGCCAATAAAAATGTGAGGAGTCAAGATTTAATTGGGAATTTAATCTTTTGTCTATTTTTTTCTGTCTTTTGCTTTCATGCATTTATTTTGGCAGATGCCAGGAAGGGGAAGGCAGGAAAGATATGGTGGAGATAACAAGAAAGATCGCCCCTGGAAAAAAACAAAAACAAAAAACCCTCTTTGGTCCATCTCTGGGCTTTCTTGACCTTGCATTTCACCTTATTCCAAACCCTCCGCTGTTATCTCTTGGCTAATGCTTTTATCATGGCATCACACTTTGCTCTTTCAAACATGTCAACAGTGGACAGTGATCCTCTCCTTGGCCCCTGCAAGACTGCAGACCTCTGGGCTTGGTGATAACGAGTTTCCCTAGAGGTATGAGCAAGACAGGTAAGGTGTGAGATGTTGGGAGATGGGCCCATCAATACAGCGGAGAAAAATAATGCTCAACAGTGCATGACTCCCAACATCTTCCTGTGACTGACAATTTTATTCTTAAGATTGCTGGATGTATTCTTCCTTGGGTTTGCTTAGTTTGCCTCACTCTACCTCTCATCACCTATCTCTCCCCCCCGGTAGGACGTATATATCCCACCTTGACCCAGATATTGTGAAGCTCCAGGCGTTCGTCATCATAATAGATGTCTGCTGATGACAGTATAACACTGCGTCAGGAGAGAAGTTCAGAGCGTCCATCAGAAGAACTGCCGACGGTCAACTGTCGAGAGCTGCTGATGAAACCTCGGACAACCCAAAACTGATCTCGCAGTGTAAACACGCGGATGACAGTCTTGATTATTTCAGATTTTTCTAACATCTTGGCAGAGTTGAAGGGTTGGGAAGATTATACTTTATATAATATAAAGTGTTTCATGCACCACTTGTAGTGTGCCCATTGCTCCTTGTAATTGTGTTATTTTTGTTGAACTTTCTAACTGTTGAACACAAGAATGTGTACCAGACTGAAATGAAGCATTCCTTTTTTTTTAGATGAAAGTCTAGGGAAAATAACAATACGAGAATACATATCAAATCTCTCTCTTACGCTTCAGGCAATACCGGCACTGGAAGGAAACGAATAGATGAACAAGTGCTGTCACCCAACCAAGTTCTTCGTTTCTCTTTATATACAACCACACCAACACTGACATTCCCTGTCCCTTTTAACCTTTTGGCATTTGGAAGCAACGCAAAGTTAAAGATTCCTTGAGGCATGACTCCACCAATTACTGTACATGTTTGGATTTTACTGGAGGATATTACCTCCAAAATCTGAGGATGGCTAATGACATAGTTAAAGATTCCTTGAGGCGTGACTCCACCAATTATATGTTTGGATTTCACTGGAGGATATTACTTCCAAAATCGGAGGATGGCTAATGACATTTGTTTTCCATTTTCTCACATCTTTCTCATTCTCAGTCCGAATGTGTACTACTTTCTTAGAGTTGTTTAACCTTAACATCACCTGGGAACTCGCTGCTCTGCGAGAACCTCCGGTAATGATATTCCTGCATTAAGCTCACTTACTGCATCTAAATTAAATTTGGGGAATGCGGAGGAGTGCGGGAAACAAAGAGTATAAACAGTTTACGGAGCTCTGAACGGCATTTATAGTTTTTCCACAGTATTTCTTTAAGCAATCGCTCATTTTAATATGCTGAGTTTGTGGCTTTAATGAGCTTTAATGTTGTGAATGGCTCTGCTGGCTCCAACATTTCTCAGCTGTCATGCAAGCAAGGGAGATGTTTATGTCCTCCGTCAAACTGTTTATGTCACCTTCAGAGTGCATATATTCATATTTTAATTCCATAATGCCCTCAAAGGGTAAAGGGGCACTGTGCAGATGAGCATGGCACTGCACCCTTCCCTTCTGTCAGATTCCATCTTCAGGCCAGTCTTAAGCCTCCCATACACGAGAAGACTTCTTCTAAAAGACTGAGAAAACCAGAGAACACTGAGCAGAGAAAAATGGAGGAGGAAGAGTTGCAGCTTTTGGCAGTACCCGCCATTGTGTCCACAAACATTTGTTTAAGAAAAAGTCACTGGAATATGTGGACAAGGCCCTGGTTGAAAGAACAGACTCAATGAGTTGTTCTTCTTTTTGAACGGTCAACATAAACCTCCGCAATTTCAGCATCTTCGCCATGTTTGCTACTTCTTGTTTGGTGCTGATAACGGTAACGTCATGTTTCCAACGCGACAGGACTTAAGACAATATCAAACATGGTTAATATGGTTGTAAGGCCAGCTCAAATCAGGTTGTATGTCCACTTTACACCTAACGACGGGGATCATGAGAGCGCATCAACTTCAGCACGACGCTAAAGATTTTATTACGACTTTGAATTTGGTCTGTGATTTTGAAATCTCGTGAAAAGTCGGTAGGTGTAAGGTCAATCATACTTGCAAAGCAAACAGGTGTCTCCATTGATTCCCCTAATTTCACCAAGACATAGAAAAATAGAGACTTCATGCGCAAGTACTTCTGAAGCATCTACTGCCCAGTTCAGTGTTTTATGAGGGTAAAAATTCAGAAAGGTCCTATTGTGATTAACTTGACTTGTGTTGGGGCTTTTCATCTGTCTGCAGTGTGCTGCAGCTGAAATCAAAGCCACTCACTGATTCTAGTAACTTTTTCTAAAAAAAAAAAAAAAAAAGTAAAAAAGGATGGTTTATTTTTGACTAAAAACAGTCAGAGAGGTATGTACGCGTATGTGATGTTGGCTGCCAAGAATAATGTTTGGTTATTTGACACTATAGTTATTTTATGTCTCCTTTTGACTTTTTCTTCATCTTGAAAATTTCACTTTCTTGTCGGTACAAAAATAGCTGTTGAATCACAGAAGACAAGCCAAAAGTTGGAAATGTGTCAGACACTGGGTCAGGGTCTAATCCTTAAATTTGGATGCTTTTCATCTGTGAGCGTTCAGGCAAACTGTTCCTCGTGCTAGACACGGGCTCATGCAAATCGCCGTCTTGTACTACAGCAACTGCGTGGCGTAGGCTCTTTCCATATGCCTGTCACGGATGAGATATTTGCAGACTTCAAAGTGTGTGAAAGTAGCTCGCGCTCAGTATTAGGCAGCCAGGTTCAGGTTTACCTGTCAAGCCTCCTAAACATTTAATCCTGTTAATTCACAATGTAAGTCTGTTTTTGGTGCAGCTTTCATCTGCAAGTAAGAGCTCAGCACATACTGAGTTTGTCTGAGTCAGGTCAAGCTGAAAGGTCTTCGCAAGGAACATTTCCTGCTTAGGTGCATACGTGCTTGCATGTGAGAGGAGATGGTGACCTCTCAGGCTTTTTTGCTGATGCGGAATTTGTTCTTTAATTTTGAAGATGTGAACCATCTCCCTCCCTACCATCATTTCCACAGTAAGACATAAATACTGTACAAACAACTGATAGAGGTTGGAAGCAACTGAGGAAATAAAAAGTATTTAGTATTGCTGTGTTTACCTTATCAGAAAATGAAAGAGAATACTGCAATAGCATGAAATTTCTGCTTTTTAGCGGGTACTTCCTCAGGGTTAACATTAGCTAACTGGACAGTTGAACAACTCCTTTACATTTGTGTCTATTTCTTCATCAGATATGAGGTAGCTCGTTCAGGAAAACCTTTGAGAGGGGATAAATGCAGGTCACTGCTTGTGTTTTCTTCCCTCACTTCCAGCCCAGATGTAGCTCACCTCTCTGAACCAAGGATATTTCTTGACTGTATCACAGCCACCAATGCCATGAGTTATGGTGGGCCGTGATTCCTTGAGCGACTCTGATGAGGTTATGAGCGAGCCAAGGACAAAGTTATCTCTCCCTTGCCCAACAGAGACACCCAGTTTATTAGCCGTCTATCGAATAGCCCTATTTTTTCCTATCTAATACTGCGTTCTACCACATTGTGTTGCCACTTCACACGCTTTGTGCATTGTTTGGTAGAATGCACCATGCTGGAGTGAGACAGGAAAAAATATAAAGAGGAAAAATCCATTACATCGCTGCTCAGAGTCGGAGGGCCGTTATGGTGTAATTCATCCTGAAGCTTGTTCAAGTTGAAATGGCCTTATTTACAGAGTTCCATTACAACAATGAGAAAAGAGAGGGGGGGGATAGTGGGTTAAGAGTGAAAGAACTTGGGATTCATGGGAAATCATGTCCAGAGCTTGTGATTGAATGACTGGATTGGTTCAATCCTCCACTTTCAATTCTGAACTAGAACAATCAGAACAGGTAATCGCAATTTCCTATCTTCTGCCATAATTTACATTAGTGAAAAATAATGCAGGTTCCCCTTAACTTACTCTTGCTACCCTTCCTAGAGCTCGTGGGGATATTTTTGACTTCAGGATAAATAATTATGTTAAATTATGTTTAAAAAAAAATCATATTTCCCATTCTAATCCGCGCAACACTTTCTTCTTCTCATTTTGCTATGGTTTATTGTTCCGCTGGGTAGTTGTGCTGTTCCACTTCTCTGCCAAAGCCCAACTGTGGAGCATGAACTGAGCTGCTAGTCCAATTTTGAGTTGACATGTTTGAGCACAGAAAATTCCAACAGCATCATCGGGGCTGTGTTAGTCCATTCTGATTTTCCCTGCTCTGATCAAATGCTGTGCATACATAGATTAAAGTGGAAACATGAACTCTGCGGTAGAGGTCAAATAAACATTAGCTGGCTGCACACACAGTGCCTTGCATGTGAATAACTGCTGCTCTCTCTATGTCGCACCCGCTGCTTTTGCCTCGGGAAAGCGACTGTCCTACACTGTCTGTTTATGAACTCATCTGTCTGCTGTAGACAGTTTGGAGATGAGGACATTTACAACATGTTGCGGCATGGCCAGGTATGCGCCGTGATTAATCTGCTGTCTAATTTGCCCTCAGCCCTCCCTGCGCATCCTAGCATCTTGAGCAGTCATTTGTCTGCATATAAAACGGTCTGCCACAACAATCAGCGGCTTCATTTCTATCATTCGAAATTTTAAAAAAGTCTTTGCAGATCAACAGGAACAACATAGTTGGACTGAAAGAGCCCTGCTGTGAAAACATGTGTGAGGTGTTACTGAAAATAATAATTATAATATATCAAATATTCATTGAAATAAATACATGAAGGGGCAAACAAACCTGGTGTGCTTGTTGCATGGATGAACACATGACTTGGTGGAACTCATTCAGGTGCCTTCGCACCAGTGTGACTCCAGACACACAAACCTCAACCTTTCACCCTGATGGGAGCCTGGGATCAATAATGCATCAGCCAACAGATGAGTGGGTCTCCCTCCGATCATTTTCCCCCATCTCCTCACCTGCCCTGCAGCCAAAGTATTAATAAACAAATTGAAAGAGGAAGATGGAGACAGCAACGGCAGAAAGAGAGAAGAGGGGAGTAACAAAGGGAGAAGAGTATGAGGCTTGAATTAAAGTTGGAACTTGTTCATACTGCATCTGACTGGATGACTTTCTACTCGTCTTCAAATGCCTACCTCGACCCAAAGGTAATAAACTTTTATATAGACATACCAGAACTAGGTAAGCCCAACTACAGTTGGGTCTCTAACCCTCACTAAATATCATATATATTGAGGTCATCCATGTGTCATCCACTGGAGTTTAAATCGAAGAGCCTCTTTTCAGACCAGAACATAAAGACTCATTCTTCTGGACAAGAGGTTTTGTGCAAGCTGGGTATCGCCCCTGTACTTGCTGAGGAATTCCTGAGTCTGTGTGTCAATGTTGTCCAAAACTGATTGATTTTTTGGACTCAGACTTCCCACTGAGAGGGGCACTATGTTACTTGAAGCGGTCCAAGTGGGTTGGTTCTGTCGCTAAATAGTTTCAGGGCACCAATGGAGCCTGCATATTAACAACAAATGTCACTGAAGCCACTTCATATTCCATAATCAGACAGCGAGAATGTGTGATTGCAAAGTGGATCAGCGGACACAAGTGAGACACAAGACCAACTGAGCTGGCTTCAGCCTGCTGGACTGACAGCAGCAAATCCAGGGTTGTGGGCAAAAATGTAATTTTTTTCATGGTTTGACACAATTTTCCTTTATCTCCCAACGAAAAGTGTTAGTGGAGCTGGGTCCTAGTTAAAAATAAATCTGTATTTTCTTTCTGGCTTTTGGCTTCGAAAATGTGTATTTTTGGACCAGCGAAGAGCTCGACCACTTTCTCACTGACAGATTTTTTTTTTTTTCCACCTCTAAGCCAACGAGTAAATGACAGTTCAGGTTCTACCAAAAATGAAATGAAAATGGGTGTGTGATATGGAGCAGGTCTCTCTTGACAATTAGACGACTTAATGCAACATTTCTTTTATACTTCCAACCGTCCATGCTGTCAACCAGTGGCCGTCCCTCAGGAAATCATTCCAGATCCTCAAATATCCCTGTTATCCCTGTCACAGCAGGTGGTGCCCATTGCAATAACATAGAATGGCTTAAAGGAAATATGAAGGTCTGCGTCAAACCCAGGTTTTAGCAGGAAATGTGCAGGGCGTGAATGTTTTAAGGACTGTTAATACAGTAGAACCTATAATGTATTTTTGGTTTTCAGGAAAAACCTTCAAATATTGGAAATCCCAAATTTTCATTAAAATAACTCACAAAGCAACAGCGATTAAGCTTTTCTGGCCCTTCAGAAAAAGACCACAGATGTCTTTCTAGCTGTGTCAAACGTTTTATTGGAACTGTCATTATGTTGGCTTTTTCTCGTCCAGCAATGATTTTTTTCTGTTGCGGTGGTCAACACCAAGTCCAGACTCAGGCTGATTTAAGAGTGAGAAAATGGCATCAATATGAATGTCGACACGGCATATCAAATAGGGTCAGTCCCGTAAATACAAATAACCTTCTAATCCAAATTCCATAAGCATTAATGATGCCTCTCCGTGCATTTAAGCCTGTCAGGTATAAAACTGATATTTTTCAGATGCATATAACAAAAATAGCATAAATGAACATCTTGATGAACTTTAAAAAAAATAAATAAATAAAACACAACAACTGTTTTATTGTGGGTTTTTAGTACTCAACAC
>BJFM01000118.1:136664-147467 GCA_016586285.1 Arothron firmamentum
CCCCCCCCCACCCCCCGCAAAAAAAAAAAAAAATGCAGCTGGAACAACAATCCTAACCAGTCAGTTGAATTATGGGATTTCAAGTGTTTTTGCACAGCACATAAGTCAATTACATCAATTTCATCAATTTACGTCATCTCTTGCATGAAAATAAGTAATGTTCAGAGTGAGCGGTTTTCTTATAATGTCATTTTCTGGAAATTTACAAACACAGTCACGAATTTGATTATTGGGGGTAAAATTCAAAAAAGTTGTAAAATATGGGATAACTACAAATTTATGAGCTGCGGGGATCGTGCTGATTGAATTTTCGATATGTGCTTCTGGCAGCCACCGGCTTAATTTTCCGCCCTGACATGGTGGGCATACAATATTTATGGATATCCAAGCTGAGACATCATATGAATTAATGCAAAGTAGAGTTCCCCCATATTGGAAAATGCTGACTTGCCGGGCTTGATAACACTAACTGAATTATTCCTCATGGCCGGTAAAGATGATATGACCAATAATTTAAAGATTTATGATTAAAATTCAATCTGCGATCTACTTAATGTTCATCCAAGAAAAGCCTAGTTGTCGTCACCAGACAGCATGGACGCAGCTGTGTCAGTTAGCAGTAAATGCAGTCAGCACCTGTCTGTCCAAACCATTAGAATCCTGCGGTGAGTTCACAGGTTTGGACAATTCGGGGGCAGGAGGTCTCCTGACAACACGAGTTTGTCAAAAGTGTTACGACTACAGTCGGGACTGTCGTTGAGGTAGCGCAGTCTTGGACAAGTGGATAAATTTTCTTTTTCATTCTTCCCAACACCGTCTTTGAAGATGTATTTAAAATCAAATCCATAAGGTTCCTCACTGTTGTGAAGCGTTGAGGTAGATGACAACATATTTTAGTCAGAATCTGATCTTATTTTAATTTGCATTCTCACCTGGATCAAGTGCAGTGCGGTCCACAGGAGATCTGCAGTCGTTCCGACACATCTCGCTGGATACGCCGGTGGCAAGGTCGGCCGCTCAGGAGTGGCCCTGAAAGAGCGCGTATCATGTGGAGCTCCCCAGTAGTCTCTCCCTCTCTCATCCATTTATCTCCGCGGGGGGGTTCAGGAAGACTTGCACTCTTTCACCCTTTTGACTCCTCCATCGTGCCCCCTCCCTCCCTATTAATCTCACTGGAAGGTAGAACATGTGCGGTTCAGATGCCGCTGCCAGTTGGCGTCTCTGACATGGGCCTATTTAACATATCAAACGTGCCACGCAGGAAGAAAGTTGCTCATTATTTTAACTGCCAACATCAAGCAACTGTAAATCTGTAAATCACAGGAGTTGGGGTGCTGGTGGGGGGGTGGGGGGGTGGGGGGGGGGGAACCTTATAATATTAAGTCTGCTATTTTTAAACCATGACTTATCACCTTTTACCACCTGGAGGCGAATGTGTTCATTATCAGACTCTTAGCGACACTGTGATTACAGTTCCAGAATGTTCTCTGTGTACATTTGGAAATCTCTCCTTCTTGTTGATGGCTTCTCTTCTTTTATCTCTTCGCCCACATCTTTGAATGGCTTAAATCGCCGCTTGAACTTGTGTTTTTCTTACTTTTTATCCCTAGTCACCCGTTTGCTTTGTGTGTGTGTGTGTGGGTGAGGGGGGGGGGTGAGTTTGGGTCATGATTCATTAACTGTGTTTGGTCACAGTTTTGAGACTCTTTATTTTTTTTTATCTCAATCTTTGAAAGATGTGAAATAAAATTGGATATTTTCTCAGATCAACATTGGTCCTAAAGGCAACACCACTAATGAGACAGAAATGGTCACATTACACTCAGTTGGACTGAACTTGTGTGTGTATGTGTGTGTGTGTGTGTGCAAGGCCTAGTCACCACGCGTGGCAACATAAATTACAGTGTTAATTAGAAAGTCATGTCACAATGTGCGCACCAAACCACTGTTGTCCTCTGAGGCCACCTGTTAAAGAGTGTTGCCAATTAGATGACAAGTTTTGCATATGTTTTTTTCTTCTTCTTCTCTCTATTTGACCCCTGCTTGGAAAGAAAACGCGATATCGTAGCGACGGTGAGACGGGAAAGAAAACCCAAGGATACAGATGACAGATAATGTAACAACATCCCCAACTGAGAGGCAGATAGAGGGACAGCAAAAGACAAGTGGTTGGATTAAATGTAGCTGTTTATCATATAAATGAAGGGTTTCGTTCAGCTGAGCCAGAGGACAACAATCAATTGCGGAGAAAGCCGATCTGTCTCTGTTTCCTCGCCAGTTCCGACCATCTGCATAATTCCAGGCGTCACACATCTGCAGTGGTTTTGCAGGAATTATTTCCGATAGACATCGATAGTTTCCCGTCGACACATTAAAAGTTTTTTTTTTTTCCTTTTTGTCACCCGGCGTGTAGAAATCAGTGTGGATTGAATCTTTGCAAGCATTCCAGGCAGTTTCAATCGGTAAGAATGTTGTTAAGACAGAGGGCAGTGCTTTTACTTTGACCTCAATAAAATTAATTTCTTCTGGGCCTGATGTATTGCACTGGGGACTGACTGAGTCACACGATCCATTTTCCACCTATATGATTTTGGTTTGCAAGAAGGGGAAAAGGCTCATCAGTAACTGTTTTCAGCCAGCTCTTCACACCAGGACACAAAATGCAACTCTATGCGTTTTCAAGTCATGAACATATATGTATATATATATTTAGCTTTTTCCTGAAATTAAAGATATTCTTTGTGGTCATTTCAGGGCTTACGCTTAGTTGTTAACATTCACACAAACCCAACCATGATGCAAACACACACACACACACACACACACACACACACACACACACACACACACACACACACACACACACACACACACACACAGAGGCTGAAAAAAAGTTGGGTGAAATAACAAGTTTCATTGTTTGCCCGTAGGCCCTGCATATCGCTCCACAGGACGTGCATCATCAAATATCCGTGTATGAATGAAATGCCGTGTGTTGTTTTTCCCAGCTCAGGGAACCGGCTCCTCAGCTGACAGTACTCTCCGTTTTGTATTCACCACTCCACTCATTTGCAGCAAACATCATCCTCCCCACTACTTATCCTTTTCATGTCGTTAGTCTTTTGTCTGCCTGAACTGCTCCAGCAAGGCTTTTGTCCGAGCCCGCGCGCTGCGCCACATTACTTCAGAGGCTTACCAATTACAAATCATCTTCAAAGTGCCATAAAGAGGATTTTATTGAAGATAAATGAAAGTGGGCGGCTTTAGTGGTTACTTTAAGCCCCACTAAGGCACGGATAGAGAGATTAGCAACAAGGGACGTTAATGATGCATGGCAGGGAGGCCCCCGCTATTCTGTTATGTGACCCATGCTGTACTTGATTATGAGCAAGATTTTATTAACCCCGCTCTTTAACATGAATTCGACTTATTGAAAGAGTCACTCCTGCAGCATGCATTGAATAAATTCAGAATGTCAGCTTTGCATAGGTGATTGATGCCTACAGTACATATTCTGAAAAAGACACCCTCTTTCACCTCCAGAAGACACCATCTTCTTTCCAACCTCGTCTCATGCAGCTTTTCAATCCCAAGGAAGTTATTTTTTGTGACTCTACTGTCTGTCGAATATGTAGTGAAGGGATTAGATGATGGTAGACCTCCCCCTGCAAACCGCTGCTTCTGTAACTCAACCCTGGCGTGGAGGTTTGGCACCAGCTTTGCCCCCTCCCACCCATCCCAGGCTGTCATTAGCATACGAGCCGTGTCTCGCTGCCTGCCAACCTTTAGGCAGAGATTCCATCTCATTTTGATACGCAGTGAGGGAGTGCAGTAAAACTTTTATGCTGCCAAGCTCTGACGGCAGCAGAATTGCGGAAGGGCCGTGAAAGGAACAAAAAAAAAAAAATAAATAAAAAAAATTACAACCCACTTGGCACAATGTCAAAACAGAAAAGTGACTGGACTAAAGAGAGCGACTTCTCCTTCTTTTCCTTCCTTGGGTCCTTTTGTTGGATGTTATTGATGTACCTGACCTGCCTGAGGACAAGGGGAAGATCTATAGTGGTAAAAGAGTTTCTTTTTCTTTAAAATGAAGACCTCAGTGAGGGCAGCTGACTTCTTCACATGTGTTGCAAAGTCAACCTATTGATTGCAAGTTAAGAGTAGTTAAACAGGAGCAGAACTGTGGTAATGATCCTTTGGTTTGAGGCACAGTTTCCTGCACTGTTGATTCATGTCAGTCTTTCCCTTCTCTCTCAGATCTAGGGTGATTTTCATCATCTCATCCTTTGTTTGAGGTTTTTTTTTTTGTTGTTGTTTTTTAACTGCTGGACAGTATCAAGCAAACTGGTCCCCAGCAACCTCTATTTGAAGTCTTTAACCCTGCCGGAGGGCAAATCATGTTCCCTTCCGACAAAACAATCTTTCCAGGTGGGAAAAACCTTGATCATCAAGCAGCGCTTTCATCGTGCATCGCTTTAAATGCACTAATTATGGGACCGTGTGTTGGGAAAAAGAAGGGGGAAAAAAACAAATCTATGAGGATTCAGGCAGCCCCTGAACTTTCCACCAGCAACTTTTATCTCAAACAATTTGCATAATTTTGCATCTGTAAGACGCCTTAACCTTCAGAAGTCATTAAGCAAATGCAAAACAAAAACTCTTCTGCAGCACTTCCACCGTTTGATATAAGGAAAGAAGGCTTTGCAGGCTGTTGAAATGTTTAACTATACATTTCGACCTTTCTAGCCTCTAAGTAATACCGTTTTCTTTTGTGTTTGAATCCTTGGGCAGAAGAAGACTTAAAGAAGGTGAGCAACCTTTGCCTTTTGTTTAAACTACAGTTCTGCAACAAAGAGGATTTTTTTTTAATCTCCTGGCTGGATCTCCATTGTGATTAAGCATATTTTAACCAGAATAGATTTCCCCTTCTAACATGCAACAGGTTCTCTCCATCCTTAAGGGCTACCTCACATATAGCACTTGGAGGATAATCTGCTGTCTGACAAGAAGAGGAAAAAAAATTAGATATCTGTTCTTCTTTTCTCATTTTTTCTCTTTTTATTTTGTGTACACCTTCGTCTTGATGCCTTCAGTGGAGTCTGAATTGTGCAAATCTATTTCACCCATCTCTTCATTGTCAATCATTATTGTTAGCTTGGATAAACCAGATCCTCTGGCCATAGTATTGTTGATAAGAAAAAAACTAATAGGGGATGATTAATCTTTCATCACGCCAACTCCATCTCAGGCCTTGCATCTAGTATTAAATTCCTTTTTTCCTCTTCTGCTCATATAAAAAAAAAAAAAAAAAAATTCACACACAGAGTGGTTAATTTGTCCCCACAGGTTTGTTTTCACTTTTTTCCAAAGACAAAGAGAGAAGTTTTTCATGGATCGCAGACCGGACTTTATCTGTCTTTTGAGAGAAACGTCCATATTTGTCACTCTGGCCACCAAGGTTGCATCCACCCGATGGGTCACTGAGCAGCAACCTGCTTCCCTCCTATCAATTTCCAAAAGAAACTCTGAAAATGAAAATACTAAAACCTGCAAAAGATGGCTACAGTACATTCATCCTCTGTGTTCGGACTCACTGGTGTGAAGTGGAGGATGGTGTGTCAAAGAAAGAACATCCCAGAGGGCGGGAACAATGGAGAACTTGTTTTTTTTTTATTTCATTGCTGTCCCCATAGCCTACCCCACAAAAGACTCCATCGTGAGTGATTAAAGGAGGAGTGACTCATCCTTATCCTGTTTGTTCACCCACTCCACCGTTAATAACCAACACCTTCGGGAATTGACTGACGCGGTCTGCCACTCTCTGGGAAAAAGAGAGCCCAATTATGGCAGCAACCCCAAGCCCCAGTGATTGCCCCATCCCACCCTTACTTCTGTCATATGACAGAGTTGTCGAATCCACCAGCTAATCAGCTAATCACAGCAACAATTGGTAATTAGGCATCCCTAGAGTAAGCAATTAATTATCTGTTCGCCACTTGCCTTCACCCCGTTAATAGTTTGGGGGAGAAAAAAAAAAAGGCTGCCAGCTCGATGTTATGTTTAATAGTCATAAACTTTTATTGCCTCTCAAACACAAGGAGTCAATTACGTAAGCGAGTGAAGATGGCTGCTGCAGGCCCTGCCGGGGAGAGAGGTTGATTAAGGGTGTTAAAGGCCCTGCAGCTTAAAAAAGGAAGAACGAAGAGTAAATAAACTAGAGAGATAATTAAGGGCTGGCAGAAAGCAAGGAGTTTTTTTCTTCTTTCCTTTTTAGGCTTCCACCTCCCATCTTTAATTATTATTTGTTTCAGATATTTCTGGAGTGTCTGTGATCCAGAAACTTCATAATAACAATGCTCAATTTCTTCAGTGGTTGAGAGAGAAGGTTTTCCAATACTTGGTTATTTAGGTGATTCCTTTCACATTAAAGGTCATCTGTAATGAAATGTCAACAATATATTAAAGAACGCTCATCTGACCTGATACTGCGTGCTGACTGAAGTTGGGTGAGGGTTTTCTAAATCCTCCAAAGTGGTGATCAAGTGAGCAGCTGCCCTATTTGAGCTGGATGGATCTGTTTTTGCTGAAATGCATCATACACAGCCAAAACTGCAGATATGCTTTGTTTATATCAACACTGATGGAGGGTAATGTGCTTGCAAGGTCACAGATGTTTTGCTGGAAATAATAAATTGTATGAGTGCACATATTTACTTTCAAGTGATTGATTAAAGGACCTGAGCTGGTGGGCGTAAATGACGGTGGTCGAATAGTTTCCCTGTTATTTATTGCCGTTATTGCAGTTAATGTGTGTTTGTTGTTAAGAGGCAGACAAGTGAAACTTTATCAAAAACAAAAGTTTAATAAAACAATGCCACCCTTAGTCTCAAAGTTAAAAAGATTCTGAAGATACTTTCCGTGTACATAAAGCTCTTACTAAATTGTTAACAGTACCTTGTTACATGTGGGAAAGAGAAACAAAAGAAAAAATGTATATCCTCATATTATATTATATTACTTTATACCCACACCTGTTGTCAGACCTGCCTATTGTTGACTCTGGAAAGCAGTAGTACTATGACGTTGCGCACGAATTCGCATAAAATGGTGTTTGGCAGCATTTGTGGTAACAGGTTGTTGAGGTCTGCGGTTGAAATTCTTCATTTGTATGTGCCAACATAGCTAGAAAACATCAAAATTCTACTTAAAAAAAACAAACATTTTGATTTCAATGCATAACAAGTAACCCCATGCAGACTATGTTGACAAAAGAAGGATCCAACAGGAAAATAAATGTTTTAGCACACACATGGAATTTCTTTGTTTACCAGCTAGAATACTCACATATGTCTGACCTGTCCGTGTTAAGGGTAATCTCCCGGCCTGCCACTTGCTCTCAAGCCTGAAACAGGTGAACATATTGCTTGGCACCATTAGTGCCTGAGCTGTGGCTCTTCCTCATTCTCAGTCAGGTATTCAGCTCCTCCATCGCCCCGTCCAGCCTGCCGCTGTGTAACTAGTTTTGGCATGCTACAGCAGTCTAATTCATTGTAGTCTGCTGCTTGTTGAAACCTTTCATGACCAGATTTTTCCAACATGTCAATCAATACGACGACCTCAGTCACAGATAAAGAAAAATCCTTCCAACATGACTCAGAGGAACCTTGGCACCCCTGCTGGTTAGGAATAGAGTCAAATTGATGGGCATGTTGATATATGTAGCAAAATGTCTTTATTTATCACTGTCTCCATAATAAAAGTTATACTGCATGAACTACCTGAGCTACTATTTTTGCATGCAAATTTGCTAGGATCATGCTTTTGGTGGACAATCTCGTCCTTAATTTACTGTGTTTTGATTTACAATGGGGTGTTATTTTGCATTTATATTAGTTGCTGGGTATTACTTTTGGTAATAAATCAAAGTTCATCTAGGTTGATGCTGCAATTTCCCCTGCAGCCACTGGTCAATTATTGGAAAGATGTTTGGGCAAAGCTCTAAACACGAGAAAGGAAATGAGTCAAGAAGGATTTGCACTAAAGCACACCCTGAACGATAGAAACAAATGATGAGACAAAAGAAGAAATTGGGTTGGAAGGATGAAGGAGAGAGAGCATAAATTAAGGCACAGGAAAAGAATGGAAAAGGCAGGTGAGTTGTGAGAAGGCGGGCCGTCATCCGTCTGCAGATGGAACACAATAGACCCAGCAGCCTCTGTCCCCCTCCGGTCGGTGCAGAATGCCAGTCCATCAGCTGCCCCATTAACATGTCAGAACAGTCCAAACTAACAAACAAACAAAAACCTCTACTCGTGAGAGCACGCATGGATCACTCCATGCAGAATGGCTCTGCGGTGAAAAATGTACTGCTGAGTATTGTGGATCTGTCCTGTATCATTTTCCTCCGTCTGCAACTGTAAGACCTTGCTGCAGCAGTGGTCTCATACCTTCTAATGGACTGCTATTCAGAGTTAGGAAGAACTCAAAACTAAAATAAGGCATATTTTAGAGTTTTCAAAGCAGTCCTAATTTGAGTGGTGACACTGTTAGGCTCATGAGGAACTGAGGAAGAGCGCGGGAGGAAGCTGGGCTTGGTGACTGGGCCGTTGCTGGGTTCAGACGCCCGTATTTGTGTCTGTGTTTGCACTTTTAATCTTGTCAAGTTGTTTATAGAGCACAGCTGTCGGTACACCAAACCTGTGGGGTGGCTGATCTAATATACCGAGCTCTTTTCATGCCCTGCTGTCTTCGCCTCAGTAGAACAGACAGATCTACAGCAGCTCCTGCTGGAGCTTTGCAGTACTGTGCGATGGATCAGGCATGCAGGGGATGTGGGAAACCGGTGACCTAGTTCTGCTTTCTTGTCGGCATCACACAACTCTTGCTAATGAAATCAATGTTTGGGGAAACTGATGTTTGGCTAGACCTTTCTCACTATGAATAGCTCATTAAAAAAAAGACCACAGTGCTATCCTCCTTTTTGCAAGATCAGCCAGATCCATCATTGGAGAAAGGCCTTGAAAAGATACCTTTTTTAAAAAAAATATTCTCCTTCCTGGCCGGCCTGTATGAAATCCCTGCATTCAGTTGTAGAAGGCCAACTGTCAGAGATGTATTGTTCAAACGCAATAATGATTCCATTGTGAGTGATTTACTTACGCACACTATCAGAAATGTGTGGGCAGAAGACACAACAGGTCACTCATCTGTTTGGGGAATCTGATCTGGGGAATCTCACAAGAAAGTCCACAAGAAAATAAAAGCATTTTCATTATCTTGCCTCGGAATTTCTCACTGTGTCCCACCTTGAACTTGTCTTGTAAGTCACGTTGAATGAACATTGGTTTCTTTACCTTTTCTTCTTTTGTTGAACTTGTACCATTTCAGTCAGTCATTTAGGTCTTCATCAAATTGGATAAGCATATCTACAAAAACTGCTAATTTGCCAGTTTGGCTTTTTTCTGCACTATGCAGTATCTCCACAAATGCGTGCTTGTGATGGGCACAGTGACATGCTGCTAGGGCAGGAGAGTGTCTGGGGGTCCACGTATCAATCTCCAAATCTTTTTTTTCCCGGTCAGTCTTCTTAGCAAAATATGAGAAAAATATCTCCAAAATTTTCAAAATAAAAAAGAGCTTTGTGTGAGTTAGTCACTTAGTCAGGGTGAATTCAGAGACTACAGAAGCTTAATTTATTAATTAAAAATGAATGCATAATTCCAGTATATTGAACATAAGGCACCCTAGTTGTATTGCAGGGGGCAGGGTCAACCCTGTGCCACAAATGGTGATGGGAGTTTGATGAAGAGCCCGCAGATATCTGACAACTTATTTTTGGAGGGTTTATCCGTCAGCCGAGTTGATTCCATTAGCCGGGAAATGACAGTGAGTGGCTGTGCTCCAAGCTTTATCAGTCTCGCATCAGTGGCAGGAAGGAAAGAGAGATGAAGAAATGCGGAGCGAGAGACAGAGGGAGGTAAATAATGGCTGGTCCTTCTGATGCGCCAGTCGTTCTCTATAAAACTCCGCCACAGTATATCACACACCGTGATGGAATTTAACAATGTGCGCAAACAGTCAAGATTAATGTGAGCTTAATAAACTCAGAGCAGGATTTCACTCATTAATGTGATGCAGTGACAGCAAGAATAAAGCTGGAGAGGACTGCAACCATTATGGCAGCATTAGAGACCAGCAGCGCTAGTCCAGCACTGCTTGAAGTGGGTCAGAGCCCTAATGCCTTCTTTGTGAATGTGACAAAGTGTAAAGCGACTGCCGCCGCCGTCTTGTTCCCACGCACAGTCACATAAATTGCCTCCTCATTTGCTGCTCAACGAGTAAAAATTCAATTCCCTAGGAACTGCTTCCAAAAGACACTCCGCATCCAGCAAACTATTGGTTTAGGCAGCGCCCATCAATATTCAGGCCGTGCTAAATGAGATCAGGGAAAATGGAACAGGATGGCTGGAGCAGGATGACTGCTATTTAAATTGGAGCTTATATTTTTGTATGTGTTCCTCCTTGCTGTATTTATGGAGGCTCAGATTCCATTCCTCTTGTGCCGCTTCCGTTTCCTGCTCTCGGTCCTAGATTTGCTAGGACAGTTTACCAGGGTTATCTCTATCCTTTACGGTGGTTAAGAAAGTCTTATTTAAACAAGTCACTGGTCTTAACATTGACAGAAGGGAAGCCTGAACCGGGGAAAATAAAGAAATTGATGATAAAAAAAAAAAAAAATGCAACATCACTTACTTGGCGGGGTAGGTTGAATGCGATTAAAATTCCTTTTTTTTTTTTTTT
>BJFM01000118.1:168148-178232 GCA_016586285.1 Arothron firmamentum
AAGAATCTTTTTCATGGTTTGTTTACCTGTTTTTATCACCAAGCTGTGAAATCTCCTGAGTCTGCTGAAGAATGTGCTTCTCCAGCCGGTTGGTGAGAAGCGAGTACTCCAGAACCTGGATCTCCAGGCGACTTGTCTGGTTCAACACCTACAGAGTGAACAGATGACAGTTGACAGACTTCATTAGATTTACAAAATCTAACACAGCCCATCGCAGGGAACAATTGCTCTGTTTTGGATGTTGCTGTGAATAACTGAAGCGGTGCTGATGACTGTAAGACCACAACTACACGGCTCTGATGTTTGAACAGGTTGTAGTTTCATATCAGGTTCTGATGAGAGAATAACAGCATGGACACATAAAGGCCCAATCTGTAATAACAGCTTTGTGCCAGCAGCTAAGACACATCTGAGTTTTATGTTGTAATTGGCTTATTGTCAGACGCTCTACTCATTGTGTCAGCCTCAGCCTGCAGGTCCAACCGTTGCAAACATTTCCTGCCACCTTTGGACTTCTCAGCAGGTTGCATCTGATTTACATTTAATTATCTCTCCGTTTTGCGATCTCTGCCCCCACTCGCCTGGGTCTCCACGTCCGTCAATTTACGGGTCTGCTCTGCTGACTGGCTGAGGAGATTGGTTCCCATCTCCAGCATGGCAGCTGTCTGGGTGTGCACCGCGGTTCTCTTCATTTCCTCCATCCCGGAGCGCACGTTCTCCTGGATGAAGTTCTCCAGCTGCACAGAGCACACCCAGGCCGTGAATAATATTGTCAGTTATGGAAATCAGATGTCAGACCTCCCTCATTGTCTCCACTTCCTTCCTTGTGGAATCCACGAGCAAGTGACACTGTGGCGCTTCTAAGATGTCTGCCTGGCACCACACAGCCGTTCCAGGCTGTGTGGTGCCAGGCAGAGCCACACTACAGCCTAGTGAAAAGGTTCTTTTCTATCTTCAGCATAAATAAATAATGCTTGGTAAAGTGGAGGCGTCTCAGAGGGATTTCTAACTAATTTCACTCACTGACCTGACTTTTGTGCATCATAAAGTCAGAAAAATACATTTGAAATCATTTTATGTTGCAGCAGTGACATAAAAATGGTTCCTGTAGGAGAAAGGGGCTTTTCAGCCAACATGAGTGCTGTGTGTGTGTGTGTGTGTGTGCGTGCGTGTGTATTTTAGAGGGTTTTAGCCAGATTGCAATAAAGCAAACTAGAATATCAGACATTTCCACAGAGAGATCAGACTTATTAAACCCTGAAAACGGGAAATGCAGCCTCTGAGGTGAGAGCGTTCAGCCCGACTCAACTAATAGGTGGCAATTCACAAAAATCGAAGAGTCTTCACATGAGACTACAATTATGTTTTCCCCCACTGCAGCTGCACATTTCAGTGATGAATGAGATTATGGTAATATGTTGCCACAGAAGAGGTTTTAATGCAATCTTAAAAAAAGGAAATATTGATCCAAGTCGGTAAATAGAGAGGAATTATCGATTAAATTGTTTGTGTCTTTGTAATTGTTCTCTCCCTCTGTCTTGTGTTATCTTTCCTTCCAACTTCTTACCCTGTAATTTAAACTTTGGTGTAAAACTCAATGCAAAGATCAAAGTAATGAAACAAGGCCAGCTGTGAACTGTGTTCTTGTTAAGGTATTCCCGGTATTAATCTTATAGTTTTAAGTATTTTAGGAGAGAATAATATGAGATGCCTCAAACCCAAGGGATGTTTTCTTTAATGAAACTACAACAAACACATTTAGTCAACAAACGCATGCTGGCGTCCCTTTCGCCAACCCCTCAGGGCAGCAGAGGGCAAATGGAATTGCATGTGGGGGGTTTGTGTTGCAGGGGAGGGTGGAACAAAAGAAAACAAACTGCTGGTTTCTTCTCGGAAAGACCAAAGGAGGAATCCGAAAACATCAGTCGTGTTTCACAGTACATGCGATGCCTCTGTGGAACACGTCGGATTAGCATGCATGCTGCTGCCCTTGAATGCGTGGGTGTGTGTTTTCTTTCAGAGGCTTTAGGTGGTGGGCTCACAGGAGAAGTCACGCCATCCCAGAGGAGCTTTGAGGGGAAACTGTGTAAAATTTCACAGACACGCCACAACACCCGCTTACTTTGAGCTCCCCTGGATGTGCATCACTAAACTTTCACAGAGTTTTTGCAGAAACAGATTGCAGTGCAGAAACAGATTGTGCAGAAACAGATTGTTCACAAGGTGCTGAAGATATTTGGTATTTGAGGTCACAGGTCAGATTGCCTCATACTTGTTTCTTTCAGGTTGTGCTAAGTGATTGTGGAAACCTGTATGAAATGATCATGAAGGCATCTCTTTAACTGAATCTCATAGGTGGATATTAAATGGCATATCTTTCTGCCAATAAAGAGATATCTCACTTGCAGTATATTTAAGAAATGTGTTTAATAAACATGGCTTTTTAAATATTATGAACAATTTCTGCTCATCTGAGTTTAAATTGTGTTTTGTTAATTGCATGAATAGGCCACCGCATGCGTAAGCGACGTCACTATAGCTTCCCCCCTCTATCTCATGCATCCTATCTAGTCTCATGGGATGTTTCCCATGGAAGCTAGGCCTCTGGTTCATAGACTGAGGATCAGACAGGGCGTGCACAGGGGAATTGAGAGTGTGTTTTCATACACAGCTTTCGGAATGGTGCAGAGGAACAGTGAGCGTTAGCGACAGACTCTGAGTTGTGACGGTTGACAAGTCAAGGTGCGAGACAAGTCACATTTGTCATCCCCAAGGTGTCATGCAGTCCAAGAAGGAGGAGATGTATGGAGTGGAACAGAGTGGCAGAACAAAGCTTAATCTTTCAGAAAAATGCAGGCAACTTTGTGTTGAGTGGGAGCGAAAGTTGGAAAGAAGCGCCTTTTGTGTTCCTGAAACATCATTTTCAAATGCTGTAATGTAACCAACATGTTGTTCTCAAACTGCCAATGTAAACACATGTCCCAAACTTTGAAGTACACTGAGGATTTGGTTTACTCTAAATACTCTGTGATGTAGACAAGATTAGAATGATGGCATATCAGAACCCTTTCAATGACTTGGCATCGGTCCTTTTCTGGTTGACCTTTAGGATCAAATATGAGAGAGATGATTCAGCTAGCAGCAAACTGGTAGTATGTCTGGTTTTGTTAAAGGCTCCGGTAAGATTTTGAGTCTGGTTCACACATACATGCACAAGTTGATGCACAATGTTAGCTGAGAACTTTAGACATTTGACATTTTACATGATTTCAGTTTTACACAGATGTCCAGTTTTACTCAGACCAGTGCATTAACATGACTAACAGGGCCATGTATACATTCTGACTCAGTCTGTTCTAGGCAATGGTCCAAACACGGATTCTTAGTCCAGCCCTGAGGAGAGGACGCTTAATTGTGAATTTCTAAATAACATCATTCATACTCGGTGACTTATGGGGATAAAGCCTATTGCAAGTTCACTGTTTGATTTGAGCAAACTTATTTCATCTTGTCCTTCCCCCCTACACGCATCTGGGAGTTCAGCAGTTACATTCATACACAAGCCAGCAAAATCCTGCAGCCAGATACAACAAGTATCAGGAAATCCCAGCTAGAATGTATCAATGATAAAAGATGGTAAACAGATGTTACTGGGTTGAATTTGATTGCTTTGCCATTTAGTCGGAATCTCTGTGGAATCAACTGACAAAAGCGATGTTTCTGTTCCACAGTCCAGCCACCTTACCTTCTGTAACCACTGGGTGTTATTCTCCATGGCACTTTCCAGACTCTCCAGCTTCTGCTCCTGCCAGGAAGGCCTCTCCTTTTGGGTCCTGTCCGCCGTGTATCGACTTGCGTCAGTGGATGCTTGTGGAGGTGAGTCCCTCTGGAGGGTGTTGCTTACCTTGAAGTCATTTGAGGGTCGGCAGTGATCCACCTCTGGGAGGATGAATGTGTAGCTGCAGGGGCCATGTTGCACATGGTGCTGTTGGCGCTCTGAGCCAACGGCAGTAGACAGCAAGTAGGCCAGGTAGACGACGTTCAAGGCCAGTAGGCGGAACATGTCAGAGGTGGGGGGAGAGAATAAAATGGCAGGGAGGGAAAAGATTACTCCACCTGGCAGTTGCTTCTTGTTAAAGTGCCTCTAAAGCCCTTCAACTTCCCACTGTCTTATTGGTTTATCTCCTGGTGCTGTTGCCTCTTCCTATTTTCTTTAATGATGGTTATTCCTTCTCTTTGCTGGATTCATAAGGCTTCTTCATCCCAGGTGATTCTCCCCCTCCTCCGCCTCCTCCTCTTCAAAGACCAACAGAAACACAGACACAGCAAAAGATGATGGTGTCCTTTTCGATTCTCCAGCCCTCACATCAGTCCCGGAAACAATGAGCAGAATTTATTCCAACCATTTACTCCAAAACTAAAGAGGTTCTCTGACTGCTCTCAGAGCTGGAGTCCATGCGCTGGTCCAGAGGAGAGGGAAGGGGCGGGCTGGAGTGGAAAGGAGACCGGCCCGTTTGAGGATGTTAGCTGGAGTGGTAGAGCTCTTCAAGTAGAGAAAGAGAGGGGGAGGCAGTGAACCTCTTGACTCACATCTCTCAGCCCTCACCCACCCTTCCCTCTTTCCTTCTCTCGCTCATACTCGCAGCACTCTTGTTTGTAGAAGTTCCAAGAGGAAGCTGGGAAACACATGCTGACAACATTTTAGTCTCTGCTTTAAGAAATTTGGAGCTTATTGTTCACAGGAACATCAGATATATCAAATTCAGCTTTGTATTACATTTAAATATTTTGTGTTTAATAGTTGAGACAAAAGTGTTGCTTGAATTCTAATCGGTGCTAAAACGCTAATATGAACGCCAAATATTTTCTTGTGTGAGAATTGTTGCACTTTCACATTTCTTTTGTTCTCAGAGCTGAATTCTTTGTATTGAAGATTTATTTAATTGAAGACTTTGTGGTCGGAGCTCCCCTGCCGTCGAGCTGATTCATGTATCAGCCTTCGTGGGTGAAACTGGAGCTGGTGTTGGGGTTGGAATACGAGGGGATTTTTATTCCATGTCTCTGTTCTTGGCAAAGACAATTAAATAAAACGGCAGGAGTTGAGACAAGTGCCTTTGAAGGAAAACTTGTTGATTTGTTTTATATGCTAATTAAAAGTAGGAAATAGCTTACTTTGCCGGCCATCTGTGTCAGTGGAGTTGTTCTCACTCAGGCTTACACCCATATTCAGCAAATCTGCTTTTCCACTTTGTTCCATTTCCTCTATGTTTGTTATAGTTTGCCAGCATATCTACTGTTTTATGACAGATCATAAATACCTTCCTTATCTCCTGCTGTGCTATAAAGTACTCACACAGCAGCAGATTCTCTCACTTTCATTGCAGCTCCTTTCTTCTCGGTACCCTCCTGTGTCCGTAATCATGTGTCACAGGCCAGAACCGGCTAAAACCTGAAACCCTCTTCTGGTGGCAAGAAACGTGAAGACTGTGATCAATCATCCATAACAACATTTTCATGTTTTTTCCTCCATATTTGTGTCGCGCATAAGAAAGCAATTGTCAGTATATATGCCCTTCATGGAGGCTTAACCTTCGTCTCAATAGCATGCATACATTCCGCGCCGCCACTGTTGTGTGGACACTTAATGACCAGCCTGCTTTTAAAACCAATGTGTGGCCCCATCACTCAGTGTAGCAATGAGCTGGACCTATAGAAATACGCATTAGGGGACCTTGCATTCATGTGTGCGACAGGTGTTCAATTTACATTAGTTCATTCAATGTAATGCGTAGTTGAAGGAAGCAAATCTGGAAAACTGGATTACTGGACTGTTTTTAAAGTGCTGTGTTTATTTTTATGGCCATCTCCTTTAATTAAGCACATAAGCTACTTACGTTAAATATCACCTGTCTAATAACCAATTCACAGAGGATTTTAGGCACTGAGGTAATATTTTATACCATGGAAAAAAAGGGCACAGGCTAACAAAACATATCCAAGTATTGATCTTTTGCAAACTCACTGACACTGTAATGTCCTTGTGGGAAACACATGCATTGTTGTTCACCTGCTTGGCCTTTTCTGGAGAATAAAAGCTGCACTTTATTTATCAAATTAAAAGACAGACAAATAGCTGTCACTTTTAAGACAGAGGATGACCTACATTAGAAAGAAAACAAGTGTCAAGTAATATGAGACAGGAAGTATTGCTGAGAATGGCTTGATCAAACTGTCTAAACAAGGTAGCGTTGCCAGACACACACCGTAAGTCTTGCTGGTGTAGCTGCTGGTGCTGTTTTTAGTTGTGATTGGATGCAACCAAAGGTGAAAAGTAGCTGCTGCTCTGTGCTGCCTGAACTCAGGCCGACATTCTTTCACAAAACAAATATCTGCTTCTAAATCCCATTTCAAAACACACTGCACGAACTCTCCGGCGTACACATGGACTGGTTTTATCATGGCCCTCCCAGTTTTTCCACAAATGCCAGCAGAATGCAGAGCTGGACAGAGATAAAAGCTTTGTTGATAAAAACCTCACTTCAGCAGTATATCTAAATATATTAAAAATTATGTTTGAGGTGAATTGTGCCACCTGTATATAGAACACTTAAATGTGTGCACGTGACTTCATTAAATAAAGAAAATCTGCAAGTGAAACCCAGACTCCCCCACTGCCAACCAGCCATCAGTCTTTTATATATATATATATATATATATATATTTTAACTCTGGCTGTGCGTTTACTGTCTCCTGTCAGACTGAGGTATTTCCAGTTGATCCCCGTGGGTCTGGACCAGTCAGGCAGAGAGATTTCAAGGTGACATCCACCCTCCCCTCCCTTCGGTCCTGGAGTGGTGGCTGGGTTTCGTCCTAATCTCCATCACCCAACCCAGACCCTTGAGGAAACCAAAAAAATAAAAGTGAGAGAAGGCCACATTTGTATAAAGCAAAAAAGGGAATAGAAAGTAAGGTCATTATTTTTTCTTAGATTAGATGTCCAGTTTCTGTGCCGTGAGCAGCACGGCAGGACTCATCACTCAACAAGGCAATCAAAGGTTTCCTCCTGAGATGGATGGAAAGACCGGAGAGACATGGATTCTCTTTAGAAAACTCCTCCTTAAGGGGCTTTTCTGAACACTTCAGAGCAAATTTCTATCTCCTCTGCACTGACTGTCACTGTCAAAAATGACCTTCTGAGTAAAATCTATTTGTTCACGTCGCCACATTAAAGACAGATGAGAAGTACCAGACTCAGACTGCCCCATGTCTGTCCATGGTGATTTAATAATGAGCAACGATATGGAGACTTGCCACCTCGGTCCTCTCGTGTCGTTTTTTGGGAGGAGAGGCAACTGAGGCAACGGAGAATCCCTGGGGAACTGCAAAGAAAATAAAAATATGCATTACAAGAACTCCAATGACCAGAACTAATAAACAGTCGAGTTCTGTTATGGACAAGGTTCTTCAAAGAGGACAGCTTTCAAACCGGCAACACAATCAGAGCACCGATGGGCACTGGCAGGTTAGATGTCTTAAAACAAGTGTCATAGAGAGCAACTGATTCACACACCCTTTTTTTTTATTGTGAATATAATAATACTCATTTCTACGGAGACTAAATAAACAAAAAAAGCAGTGCATTCCTCATTCCCAACACTGCTTTGCTTTGCCTCTTCTTCCTGCCTATAAAAAAAAAAATCTCTCTGGAGAGAAATTCCTGCTCTTAAAAGGGGGGAAAAAACTCCATCATTTGCTTTAAAATCCAACCAAGAACAAAGGCACAGATGAATGGGCACTGGGGAAATAACACAATTCATCTCAGCCATTCAGAGTAATTGCAGGAGGGTGCTTTCAGAGTCAGCCAACCACTCTGCATAGACAATTTAATGTCCCCAATAAGGCAGGAACCTTCAAGAACAATTCCTGAGCTGTGTCTTCTTTCCGCTTGTTGACATGTCCAGTTTGAAGGGTTGAAAGTTTTGATTTCTTTTAGAACATTTCACAATCTGAATTGTTTTTTGCTCACTTTCTGTTGTGGTCTACTATATGAGAAGTTCCTCTGATTCAGCCCAAAGACTGCTGCACGCAGAGAGGGGTGGCTTAAAGCAGTGTTTGCAGCCTGGGTGCAATTAATATGCGAAATAGGTAAATAAACACTGACATGGTATAAGAAGTTTAACAGTTGACTGTGGATTGATTTGCTCCCTTGTTTTTATACCATGCCTGGTTCCGTAGGTTCTGTAAAAACCCTTAATGTGCTTCATGTGTTTTTCCTCTCTGCCGTGAGTGTGTGCACACCTTCCTTGTTTTGTAGTGGGATTAGGTAATGCAACAGATTTTATGGATGAAATGTGTATTGGAAGCAGCTGCCGCAACCCCCCCACCACCACCCCCACTGCTTTCACATTGCCTTCGTTAGCCAACGTCTGCTACCCCCCAACCTAATAAAACAAATGTATGCATCCACAATCAAATCTCTTTCAATGAATGCAATTTAAAGGATCTGGGGAGAAGCCATGCTGTTGCAGTGTCAGACTACAACCATCTGGAAACACATGTTTGTGTTTCGTGAAGCGCTATTAATGTCACAAACGTTGGAGGAGAAGGATGGAAACGTGTAGGCAGCTTTGCAAACACGGAATATGTGTATGCTCACATTATGTGGACCATATGTAGCTAATGTGGCTTTTGACCCTTCATACATTCTCTTTCTTTAACCAGCTGCAGTTTACCTCTGCTGTTTTTAACCCTGGGGGTATTATTTTATTTCATGTTGTCCGATGCTTTTTCTTTCTGATTTTCTCCCACTTTGAATTGTTAGGGTAAAGTCTTAATTTAAAGAATAAGGTAGAAATAGAATTAGCATTAGGTTAAGATAGGAATAAACTGATAAAAGTAAGTCGGTGGGCTTTGGTTAGGCTCAGCAAGTTAAAAGTTAAAGTGCTTTCATGCTGTGTTGTGTTATTCTCTGTGCACCTTTGAGTGAATGTGAGCAGGATAAATAGTTTTTTGTATTTTTGACAGCATGTTAATATGATGTTGTTAATTCGTCTTCAATATATGATGTAAGGATTCCTGGAAATGCTACAGTGAGACAAGAGTTTGGGATGTTTTTGGCAGACTGTGTAAGGAACGAATGCCTAATGCATAGAGGTCAGTAATGGCTGAGATGGGAGGCAATTGAAATGGGTTCACGGCATATAAAACAATGATGTGTCTGGACTCCAACCAAATGAGTGACACATAATGGTGATGAATCGGACATGTTGACGAGGCATAAATAATAGTGGATCTCGAGCAGACATGATGGTTTAATGCACGTAGGTCACTGCCAGAAAATAAAGGTCCAAATTAGATTTTTACAGGTCCATTGAAATTTGCAGTATGACTGTTAGATGAGGTGCTGTCAGCTTGGATTCCCAAATATTAACATGTCCAGGCAGCAAATTAGAGTTTCCCATAAAGAGTTGTTGGCAAAACAATGAGTGTCTCTTAAAGTTCAGATCTGATATTGTCAATCTAATTTATTAAATATATAGATAGATAGATAGATAGATAGATAGATAGATAGATAGATAGATAGATAGATAGATAGATAGATAGATAGATAGATAGATAGATATTTAGATAAAGCCTGGTATATAAAAAAGTTTTATGAATCAAGAAAATGACAATCAAGTAGCATAAAGGACTATTTACATAATTTATGTAAAACCTAAAGTCAAATGGACACTCTTGATTTTATCAGTTTGGGATTTAAAGCATGCTTCTTGCGTGCCTGACGTTGCTGCTGGCTCCCATCCATGGAAACACAAGCTGGGTTTAAACATACTTTTCCAAACTGATCCCCACTGTTGAGCATGATCGCAGCTACGAATGATTAATCCTGACACTAACATACAGGAAAATCTTGAATGGATCCCACCTGAGTCTTTGTGAATTACCACTGCAGTGTGTTTGCCATGAGGCCATGCAGCAGACTGAAATATGTCCTCAGTCACGCAACAGTTTCAGAGAGAGATGCTGGCTATTTCAAACAAAGCTTTATCTTTTTTGTGTACTTCTTTAATTCCCCCCCCCCCCC
>BJFM01000118.1:187138-203894 GCA_016586285.1 Arothron firmamentum
TGTGTGTGTGTGTGTGTGTGTGTGTGTGTGTGTGTGTGTGTGTGTGTGTGTGTGTGTGTGTGCGCGCGCGCGCGCGACTGTCCCTTTAGGGTTTGATCGGAGCAAAGGGTGATCGAGGTACTGTTGGGAATCCCGGCCCAAAGGTGAGTGTATGAAACACCACCTGAACGCATAAATGAAGCAGATTCCAAATTTCTAAAACTCTTTTTGGATCTCTTCAGGGTCAACCTGGACCGAGTGGTGAACCAGGACCTCCAGTGAGTATAAGTTCTGTTTTGCCTCATCAGCTTTTTGTCAGCAAGAAATATTATTGATCATATAGATTATATAGGCATAGTGGCTTATCTCACATTAAACCTGAGGACTCCACTTCCTGCTGCATCCACAAAGCCCTTGAATAGCCTAACCAGAGTTGGAGAATGTACCAATGTCCCTTTTTTGTTGTCCCTTAAGGCTTAAACGTCTTTGCCTCCCTTTTGTTGAACCAATGCAAATTAATATAATAAAATCAGACAAAAATTGAGACGGTAACATGTGAACTGTAAATCCTCCTAAAATAGAGATAATTGCTGCACCTAATTCAGTATTTTTTTTTCTTTTTTTTCTTCTAATTGCCGCAGGCGACACAGGCGGATACTTATTAAAATGAGCTATGACAGGTTGAAGTAAGCGTTGTTTGGAACCCGCTCAGTTTCCAGGCAAGCATATTTTCACACAGCTGGTGTCATAAGGAGACATCCCGAGTCTCTCTTGTTTCACGCCCGAATGCCTGACCAGCTGTGTCCCCTTTCAGGATCCAGATGTGGCGTATGCCGTCCACAGCTGAGAAGAAACATGCTACGCGTAATCCACTTTTGATATGCGTGTTACCCTGAAATTCAACCGGTCCCATAATTAGTGCTAAACACAGGGTCAGTCCCGGCGCCCTGCGCCAACAAATGGCCCGCGGAGTCAGCTGTGCGCGTCCTGGACTTAAAGCAAAGTTCCCTGCTAGTATTTTTTGGGTTTTGTTTTTTCCGTCAGAGTAGCCATCTTCTCTTAATCCCATCTATCCTGAGCTGTCAATCAATCCAACAATCCAAGCGAACGAAGGCAACGTGTTAGCCAATTGATGGTCGAGGGGGCGTGCCGCTCACCTGGTCAATACTCAGCGCGGCGTTCGCACTATACAGGCGGGTCTGCAACAGCACAATGGATATTCGGGTTTTTTCGGCAAAAAAAACAACGCGTGACGGTGCAGACAGGAGCCAGCAGGTGAGAAGCGGCAGCGCGATACAGCTCCACTTCCATTGGAAACTTAAGGACCAAAGGCAACAGTAAGACTGGAGTTAACATTCATGCTCGGCCCTAGCATGAATGCTAGCGCCAGTGTTCATTTGATATTAGCTTATATTTCTAATAGAAGTGAAGCTGTATGGTGCTGCTTTCTGAAAACCTCAGCCCCCTTGAGAGTGAGTTGTAAGCTTAATAAATGAACACACCACTAAACTACTGTGTTGTGTTTTAGTTTAATATATAGTACAGTATATATATTTTTAAGGATGAACCGGCCTTCTTGTTGGTGAGAGAAAATGATATTATAGTGGTCACAAAGTCGCCATTCAGCCTGAAGCAGATAAATGTAGGTTAAAGGAAAAAGTGTACCCCCCTAAAAAAAAATAAAAATCCATTGCACCCCCCTCTTATTTGTGTCTACAGTCAGGTCAGTGCTGCAGAATACCGTTGGAACAGCGAATGGCCACTAGATGGCGGTCTTTGATCAGCTCTTGGAAACGATCAATTCCAACACGCTGTAATGTTTCATTTCTTGCCATCCAGTGTCATTCCTGAACACGACACCGTGACTTAAATCTGTTGTTTTGCATTAGTGACGGCTGTATTTGTACACTTGGCTGTCTCGTGTTACTGAGATGCAAGACCTAAGCCCGTGGGCCGCTCTTCCTTCAATAAGGCTTATACACTCAATTGCCGTGGTTATAATTAAATCTATGTGAAAGACACAGCAAACACACTGATGGTGCTTTTTACCTTTGTTCTTTTACACTGTTTGCTCTGACGCTGTACACAAGTATGACTAAATTACTGCCACCATGATTAATTAGCCTCAGCAAACATGAATTGGTACTCTGACGGATGGGATCCACTTGTTATGCAGCAGGTTAACAACCCCCTCTCTCTTCTGTCTACACAGGGACTTGGCCTTCCAGGACTGCCTGTGCGTAGTTTGTATGCTTTCATCAAATGATGCCTGGATCAATTAGCAGCTTTTCTTTGATGTGTTTCTTTGATGTGGTGTGTTTACGGTGGTTTCTCTGTTCAGGGCACACCAGGGCCCATTGGTCTTCCAGGTGAAATTGGACCACCGGGACCAAAGGTAGAAAACAAGATACCACAAACAAATTCATACTTAATTTGCTTCATCTTGAATGTTTTTCTTTCTCCATGTGATTTAGGGTGTATTGGGTTCACCTGGTCCTTCAGGACTCCCCGGACCTCCTGGCAAACCCGTAGGTGTCAATACTCATTTTATGGAATCTTTTGGAGCCACTATTCAAATGTTGTGTTGTCGCAGCCCCAAGTGCAAAGATCTTCACTAGCTCTTCCTTCTTTATCAGCAATTGACAGCGTCAACAATGAGCTGCATCTTTTTTTGGCTAAATACTATGAAGAACAGGCTTACATGATAGCTAGGACTCGCTGTAGCTAATGAGGGTCTGGCATGAGATGCGGTCAGTGTTGCAAGGGCGGACTGAACGTACTCTCCTCTGTGCATTTCTGAGTGACTTGGGGGGTGGAGTTGTTTCCCGCCCAGGGGAGGATATTTGTTTAGCTTTCCTGCTGTCCTCGGGTGAGATGCCTCATCCTCCTGTTGCATTAATACATCATTCATGGCAGAGACTTGACTTTCTCAACTCAATCTATAAACAGAGTAAGAGAAAGATGGAGGGAGAAGTAGATACACTGAGATAAAGTGCTAGTGCTGCCTCAGCTCCTCCTCATTTGCCCTGTCATTCTGCCCATCTATCTGTCAATCCAGGGTCCTCCAGGGAAGTTTATTGGCCTAGAAGAAGGAAGTGCGGATTTCCAGGTTGGAGCTAATGGAATTCCCTTCTTAGAAAATCAATTATGACATCAATTTTTTAATCCACGTGTCCTTTTCTCAAAAACAGTGTCCTCTTAACTGTCCAGCAGGACCTAAAGGCCCCCAAGGACTGCAGGGAGTCAAGGTGAGTTGTTAGTGCAAATACACACACACACACGTTATTTATATACGTTTTTTTCTACATGAAAATGACACAACTTAATGATATTGCCCTCTAGGGACACAAAGGGCGATCTGGTATCCTGGGAGACCCTGGCAGAATAGGAAAAACGGTGAGTTACTGGAATGTGGCTGGATCGGATGCACTTAAACACCAGTAAGTATAAACCCCGTACACCCAAGTACCAGCCAGGACTAGGAGAGGCAAGGATTAGCTCTAATGAAGCCTCCTGAGGCAGATGACTGGCACTAATCTGGCTGCGATTAGTCAGGCCTGGCCCTAGCCCCACGGTCAGCATGCAGCGAGCCAGATGAAAGGAGAAGTGGGAGAGTAAGGTACATGAAGAAAAGGATGAGACAGTCAGGGTTTGCACATCCCTCTAACCTCTGTGTATTAAGCTGGGCTAATGAGCACATGGTGGGCTCCAAGGGAGCAGCTAGCCAGGCCGCAGGAATTAGCCTCTGATCTTCCCACACAAGAGGCCTCAGTGCAGCTAGCTACCTCTTCTGGTAGGCCAGAAATTTAGTCCTGTCATGATGCAGATTTGTTCTGTTACTCGTCTTTTTCCTGTCAATACCAGTAAGCCCAGATGCTTTACATCGCCGCCAGCAGTGCAACCTCAAGCATGATCTCAACATTAATTAAAAATGTTTCTGGCTGCTGCTGTATGAAAACTGTTAGGCAGCCGGTGAGAAAACCATACACCGTTTTTTTCCCCGTCACAGTCCAATTAAGCTTTGTGATGGATTTCAAATGTCTGAGTTTTGATGACGGTGCTGCCATTGTCCTTTTGGTGTGAATGTTAAGCATACAGTCACACAGCAGGCATTTAGCATAGCTTAGAGCGGTGACTGTAAATTGGAAACAGACTGAAAATGCCACCTACAAGATAATGTCTCTAGTAAAAAAAAAAAAAAAAAAAAAGGATCTGAGTAAAGTTTAGATAGGAGCCAAAAACCTCCATGTTCCTGCTATGGGCTGGAGAAATGTCAGGATCTGCACCAGCTTTAAACAGTTTTTTTTTTTTTTTATTCACCAGGGTCCCAAAGGAGAAACTGGCATCTCTGGGGAACAAGGTATCCCAGGACCTCCGGTATGCTGTGAATTTAACACTTTGATTTTCTTGACAAAGTTTACAAATAGGCTGAAATTGTATTATCAGCATGATGTAACTGGAAAAAAACAAAAATTTCTCATCTGATTTTTCCCTGATTCAATCTCAGGGTCCGATGGGGCTGAGGGGCTATCCAGGAATGATGGGTCCTAAAGGGGAAGCAGTAAGTAAAGACCCTTGCATGTTTTTATTTTCTAATTCTTTCTCTTTTTTGTGATGTTGTCCCCAGTCTTTTTGGACACCCAGCTGTTCTCTTCTTAGATGAGCACCAAGGAGAAACAGCCTGGCCTGCCCCCACTATACAAATATCATCCATTACCAGCAATGGGGACATATGGAAATGATGCTAACACAAATCTCTCTCCTCTTTCTCTAATGAGCTGGGCTTGTCTGGTGCAGGGTGCCTCCATCTGTACCTAATGATCCACTGCAGCTATCAGTCTTACTGTTAACATTAGCCACGTTAGCAAAGTTAGCACCCCAAAACAGGAGTTGCTGGCTCTCGGTGGAGGTCCCATTAGTGAAGCGAGTTAAATGCTAATTAACCTTTTATCATGAAGAATAGGAGACTACACTGACTTAGCATCCATCTTTGTCTTAAGCGATTGATTTCTTCTTGTTTGCCCCCAGGGACCTCGTGGATACAAAGGGATCCAGGGTCCTGTAGGAATACCTGGGCCTCCTGTAAGAACACTCCAGCACACTATATTACTCACTAAAGCAAATACCTGCCACACACCAAAGATATCACAAGCTTTTCTGCTTTGTTTGCAGGGTGAAGAGGGGCCTCAGGGACCACTGGGAGATTCAGGAGACAAGGGAGACAAGGTATGGTGGATCTCCTGGTATTTTTCAGTTCAGGTTTATTGGCAAAAGCAGTGGTGTAGGGGAAAAAAAAGATGAAATATTTCTCAGATCTGCGATCGGGACCGCGGTCCTGATGTGCATTGCAAATTTCCTGAGTGTGTGTTTCTTCTGCAGGGTAGCAGAGGTATCCAGGGCCCACAGGGAGCAGTTGGCAAAAAGGGAGAGAACGTGAGTGAACACACACACGGTTGGTGGTCAGGGAAATGTGCCAGATGAAGCCAGTGTCTTCCTTCATTTACTTTTTTTCTCTTCCCAGGGTCTACCAGGTATTGATGGAAAAGATGGCACACCTGGTACTCCTGGAACAAAGGTAAGGGGTAACCAGCCATAATGATGCTGATGAGGAGTTTCAAACCCAGCCAGGATTTCAGTCGGCGCCTCTGTTTTTTCTGTCCTGCAGGGTGCTCCTGGCCAGGCCGGGATGCCTGGTCCTCCTGGTCCGCAAGGAGCGGCGGTGAGTGATCACTTTGACGATTGGGTTCGATAATACCAGCCAGAGCACATGCAAATGACCCCATCTGTACAGGCTTGTTGTTCCTCAGACCACGTAGCGGGTCAATTTGTTCTCCTCATCCCGACAGGAACACGGACGATGCGGAGGGGGTGGGTGGGGGGACCGGCGTGATGCCGTCTGTAAATTTTGCCGTGTTTTGTTTTTCTGGGCATCCTTCCAGGTGAACAGTGACCCTGTGGCCCACACTGTTTTAGAATTTAAACCACCTTGAAATACCGTTCTCCCTCCCACCGCGTGACATTTATCACAATCAGACCGGCGATCAGCTTGCAGCCCAGTGTGCGTGTGGCAGTGTTTGCGTGCAGGTCGTTCTGACTGAGGAGTAATTGAGCGTGAGATTCACACTTTTCTGTATGGTCACTGCAGGGATGCTAACACTCATACAGTCCCAAGTATTCTAGAACAGGATGCTTGATTGTATGAGCTACTAATTCAGTTTGCACATGTACCTGCTGTGATGTATATGCTGTTTAAATTGCTAATTATTGAATAATAATTTTTAGGAATATAGTTGATGACATAGTTGATGTTCACTATGGTTTGATAGCTCAGTATCACTCTCTATATGCCAGTCATGAGAGATACTCTGCCACTTTTGGACTTTTGGAGCTATTTCTCTTTTTATAGGTAGACTCTGAATATAAGAAAGAAAAAAAAACACATACAGTGACAGAGATCGGTGTGCTAATAACTTATTCAAAAAGCATCAACACGGGGTGTTTCAGTTTCATATTGCTTCTTGAGATTGCTTTTGATTTGCTTTTATCTGGTGAATTTTGCAGGGATTGCCTGGCAGCCCTGGTGCAAAGGGAGGGCCTGGAGATAAAGTAGGCATAACTAAAAGCTATTTCCCTTTCTTCCTTTTTTGTTTTAATCTTATTTTCATTTACCATCTCTGTTGCTTTGTTAGGGTGAAGCTGGACCTAGAGGCCCGGTTGGAATGTCAGGTGTGCCCGGACCCCTGGTAAGGCAATATTGTTTGATAAAGAAAACCGTACCTCTTCTGTGAATAGTTGTAAAAATGCACTGCACCCATCTCGTAGGGTGAACCTGGTCTCCCTGGTGAGGCTGGGATGGAAGGAGTTCCTGGACCAAAGGTAGGACTCCAGAAATAGATCATAAAAGACTCCAACTTTGACACACACTCACCTCGGTTGCTTTGCACAGGGAGACAGAGGACAACGTGGAGAAGCAGGGCCTCAGGGAATCGTTGGCAAGCCGGTAGGTCCCTGCTTTGAAATACCCGCCCAGTTATTTTAGCAGCTGCTGCACTTTTACTTCATGAATTCTAATGTCTTTTAACAGGGAGGTAAAGGAGAGAGAGGACCAATTGGCGTTCCAGGTGCCCAGGGTCTTAGTGGAACCAAGGGAGATAAGGTCTGTGTGTGCATGAACAAACGCTGGAGCATGAGCATCACATACACTTCATAAATGTTACCAACTCATGAACACAGGGGGCAGTGTTTGCCCATGAATAATAGTCCATAATGTACAATAACCCACTCGGATGAAGCAGTATAAATGATAATCTAAGCATTTTCATTTTCTATGTTTCAGAGATGAGAAAACATCCTTGTTAAATTATGATTTGTGGTGTCACTGGCTGAAATCAATATTTCCTCCTCCTTATTATTTATTTTTAGAATATTAAATTTAAAATTTGATTCAGTTGAGATGCACACAATCCCTTTTTCTTCCCAGGGCTTCCAAGGCAAAGTCGGGTCAAAGGGAGACATTGTGAGTATTTTAACTTCTACTTCAGCTCAGTGCTGACAAATATTCTCTCCAGTCACCGGTTGCTCACCACTCCTCCTCCTCCCCCTCTTTTTTGTTTTTCCTCTGTCGCTCTTAGGGAGACCCTGGTGTTGAGGGATTGGCTGGCGAAAAAGGTGAAAAGGTAAAAATAATGACTGCAGAACATAAATCTGTCTTCAAAACTTCCTGGAACATGAAAGTTTTGACAGATAGCTCAGAAGACATCATAGGTAGCAGAGAAAAACAGCCTGCCACCATCCTCAAGTTGAAAAGATGTGGTTTGTTTTCCAAGTTCCATGCAAATCAGTGTAATAACCCAGATGGCAAATCAGCTATTTACATGGCAGTGAGCGCTGATGCATGTTGGTTCCTTCCAGCGGCAGGTTTAGACGTTCATTTTAAATTATTGCTCAACGAGTGTCTCTGAGGCAGAGATGATGAATAGAGGTGCTAAATGTGAAAATGACTGAGTGTTCCTGTTTGCTTTGACAGGGTTTGTCTGGTGAACCGGGGCCCAAAGGACAGGTGAGGCTTTATAAAAGATTGTTCCTGCCTTCTTAGCTTTCTCATACAGTCAACCTTTTAAAGATCAAAAGTTGTGATTGTTCCCTTGTTTTTTTTCTCTACATCCTCGCAGCAAGGAATACGAGGTGATCCTGGACACAACGGTCCCACTGGAGACCCTGGTAAACCTGGAGACCCAGGACCACCAGGATTGCCTGGTCCAAGGGGGCTGAATGGAGAGCGCGGAGTTCCTGGAATGCCAGGCATTCAGGGTCCATCAGTGAGTCAGTTTCAATTTGATCTCATCGATGTTTGTATGGCTGCTCATTGTTCTCTTCTCTGCAGGGTCGTGATCCATCCGACCAACATATCGTTGAAGTAGTTCTGAAGATGTTGCAGGGTGAGTGTCCTGGACTAAATATTTTGTTGGTGTTTGCGGTAGAAATGATCATCTTCCCAACAATTAAACAGTCATCACAGAAGGTTTGTTTGAAATCGCGACACCGTGTTGCACTTGACAGAGAGGCTGGCAGCAGTTGCAGTGAGCGCCAAGAGGGCTGTCCTCGGTGGGGCAGGTGTGATGGGTCCGCCTGGGCCTCCCGGACCTCCTGGGCCAGCTGGCCCACAGGGACCACATGGTTTACCTGGTCCTCGTGGCATTCCTGGTATTATTGGAGGATTGGGACAGATCGGAAACACAGGACTTAAAGGTAGAGTACAATCAGGAAAGCCAACAGGCCTCTCGCAGCTGCTGGTTTGTGTTTTTTTTTTTGTTTGTTTGTTTAACCTCTACAACAACTGAAAATTTGTTAATCCCAGTTGTGATAGGACTGGCTGACTGATCTGAATTTAGAAACTGATGGGATGCTTTTCTAGAATGTTTTGTGTCTATTCGTCTGCATTATAAGTGCTGCATTTTTCTGTTTCTAAAATGTTTCGATCCCCGTTACATCATATATAAACAGAAGTCAGTTCCATATGTAAAGCTTCACCCTGTGAAACAGGAGAAATCTGCTCACAGCCTAAATTTTGGCAGTGAACACTCTTGCAAACTGAAGATATTTCTGAGAGAGGACCTGTGCTGTAGTTTGTTGTTAAGTCCTTGTTTCATTTCAGGATTGTCTTGTTATGTATATTTATTAATTGTTTATTTTTCGTGTCTTCTCAAGGAAAGAGAGGGCCAAAGGGAGAGAGAGGAGACCCTGGTAAAGCCCACCCAGGACCACCTGGACTTCCAGGGATACAAGGTAGCGTGCTAACACTAAATAATTGTAATTGGGATGTAGAGACAATACTGTACTCTCAGCAACAAAAGGTAAAATAAAATCTTGATACACCTCAAAAAGTAGCATTCACAAGTTTAGAGCAAGTGATATAAATGCTTGCAAATACACACTGGGTAGGATCAACAGGGATTTTCTCATATTATAGTGATTAAATGTTAATTCTTGGCTGAACCGTTTCTTTAAGAACAGCGCACGTGCGAGTGTACAATAACAAACTCAGACTTGGCTTTAAAGCTCTTGCCACAGGAGAGGAAGCTCAAAAGCATTTTTAAAGCATCATTACCTCCAGGCATTTAACAGATGCTCCTCAATAAGAACACGGTAGGATTGCGACAGCACATGCTAATTGAAACAGAGGAAAACAGACGCTCCTGTGCATACACAAGTCAGCTCAGGCGTGTTTGGCACACACCTGTAAGTTTCATCTCAGCCCAAGCGTACAAAGATCTCTGTTCAGGCTTCTCTTTGAATGTGCCGTGTGACCTTCTGCCTTCCCTCCACAGGTCCTCCTGGTGTCGATGGCGTGGCTCGGGACGGCAGGCCTGGCGAGAGAGGACCTCAGGGGTCACCGGGAGAGGCCGGTTACCCCGGGAAGGCAGGACCTGCAGGTCTCCCGGGGTATTGTGAGGCAGCCATGTGCCTGGCTGCATCAGCATACACTTCCCCAAGGCTACAGGAGGCAGGAACAATTAAAGGACCCAATTTTTAGGAGTGCCAAATTTCCCTCATCCGCTCTGAAAACTAGGAATAGAAAAACAGAGGGAGACCACTCTTCTTAGCAGGACAACATCCAGAGTAAGAAATGGAGAAAAACAACAGGGACTGTGCCCCCTCCTACATCAGTTTTTGACGAGTAGGACACACTCCTATCATAATCCACTTTACATCACCATGACAACTCGCATCCACCTACTTCCCCCTGAATTTGCTAGTGTTTTGTTTTTTTTCAAATGGACGCTGTCGTTCCCAGTCAAATATTACAGTCCTTTTCCAGAGAGGCAAGGAAAGCCTGAGAGCATGTCCATGGCAGAAAGCGCCGTGGTTACGTTAATATCTTCACATGCTCTATGCAAGATTTAATCTGAGATGCATTCTGAAGTTTTGATGCCAAGTTTCTTTCAAGGGATTGAAGAGGAAGCACCATTGAAAGATTGAAGTGTGACATTGCGCTCAGTACTGAACTCCATCTGTGTTTTTCACATCTGTAAGCTTGAGTGAAATCCCAGAATTACCTCATGTGTACATTGCCCACCTCCCTTTACCCACCCCAGCTTTTTACCCAAGTCTCATTTTAGAAACTAACGACCAGCTTTATCTCTTTCTCTTGTTGCCTGGCAACACCATATCCCAATAGGCACTCCCATCTCCAACAATGCAGTGCTGTAAATCTTTGTAAATGTGTGTTGATTATTATGTAGAGGAAATGAAATGGGTTACGATATGCAAAACTAAAAAATGAAGAGAAGAGTCCTGTGTTAATGAATTCAGCAAAAAAAAAGTTGGCTGCAGTTTAAACGAGTTTCCTCCAGACAAATAAGTCCTACCATGTTCCTGTGCCACTGCTAACTTTCACGGGGTGTCGGAGACCGAATGTCTGATTGATTTTCACCCACAGTTTTTATTTATTGTTCTTTATATAATCATTTGTAAAGAGGGTTTTGATCTGGCTGTTTAGCTCAACCCAAACCAATAAAGAGGAACCTTTTATAAAATGTAATTGGTCTGTTATGTCACATGGACAAATGAAAATGGATTTGCACACTTTAAAATTAACTGATTGGTGCAAAACTGAAAATGAAATCAGCTGCTAACAGACTTTAAACTTGGAACTTAAAAAACAAACAAAACAAAAACAGCCACAAAGCTACAAATGGATTTGTATCTTTGTAGCGGCTACAAACCTGTTTTTTTTTTTAATCTTTGTAGCGGCTACAAACCTTTTTTTGTATCTTTGTAGCGGCTACAAACCCGATTTTCTATCTTTGTATTTTTGTAACTGTTGTGTCGAAGCTACAAATCGGGTTTGTATCTTTGTAGCGGCAAATTTGTATCTTTCTGGCGGCTGTTTTGCATCTTTGTAACGGCTATTTTGCATCTTTGTATCTTTGTAGTGGCAGCTACAAAGCTCCAAATCAAATTTGTATCTTTATAACAGCTATTTTGCATCTTTGTAGTGGCTATTTTGCATCTTTGTAGTGGCAGCTACAAAGCTACAAATCATATTTGTAGCGAGCTTCAATCCCAAAGTTAATAATACAACAAATACCTCCTCACCCAGATATTGTTACATTTTATCATTAAACCTTTTCAAGCCTTTCACTTACTTACGTAGTTTGAATGTGATTGACAGTGACACAAAAACCACTGAAAAGCAAAATGAAACAAAAACAGCCACAAAGCTAAAAAAATTATGATTTGTATCTTTTTAGCAGCTACAAACCCGATTTTGTATCTTTGTGGTGCGACAAACCTGATTTTGTATCTTTGTAGCTGTTGTGTCGAAGCTACAAATCGGGTTTGTATCTATGTTGCAGCAAATTTGTATCTTTGTAGCGGCTATTTCGCATCTTTGTATCTTTGCAGTGGCAGCTACAAATCAAATTTGTAAAGAGCTTCCCTCCTCACCCTAGATGTTACATTTTATCCTTAAACCTTTTCAAGCTTTTCATTTGCCCAGGTGTTTCTAACTATGCATCTATTTAGTCATCATTGTATTTACTTAGTTTGAATATGATTGACAGCGACAAAAAACATCATTGAAAAGCAAAATGAAAAAACGTAAAAAAAAGCCACAAAGCTACAAATTTAGGATTCATATCTTTTTAGCAGCTACAAACCCGATTTTGTATCTTTGTAGCTGCTGTGCTGAAGCTACAAATCGGATTTGTATCTTTGTAGCAGCAAATTTGTATCTTTGTAGCAGCTATTTTGCATCTTTGTATTTTTGTATCGGCTATTTTGCATCTTTGTAGTGGCAGCTACAAAGCTACAAATCAAATTTGTAGCGAGCCTCAATCCCAAGGTTTTTAACACAACAAATCCCTCCTCACCCCAGATAATGTTACATTTTATCTTTAAGTGTTTTCATGCCTGTTACTTGCCCAGGTGTTTCTAAATATGCATCTAGTTATTCATCATTGTATTTACTTAAGGTTTGAACATAATTGACAGCGATGCAAAACTTCATTGAAAAGCAGTTTTATTAAACATTTCCCAGGGGTTGGTTTGTAACAAACAGGATAAACAAAGGCTCATAGTTCAGAGGTGACAAGGTGGTGGTAATTGCCAAAGAAAAAAAAAAAAAAACACCCCAAAATACAGTAACATTTATTATTGCAAACCGGCTCGTGAAGTGCTCTTATCAATATTTTCTTTTTCGTTATGCAATTACAAGGGCTCAATGTATCTGAAGAGTGTCAGAGGTGAACACTGAGAAATGCTGATAATTTTTGGCTAATTCTGTGGAACACAAATTTGTATACTTTGCTGCCACAACTTAAAAAAAAAAATACACCAGATTTTATTGACTTAAAATCAACTTTCTATAGCTTATAAAACTTGAAAAAATGGGACTATGGACATTGACACACAGTGGCTAGTGATGGATTGTCTAGTCAGATCTATTAAAAAAAAAAAACGCATAAAAAGCCATGATATATAAATAGAAATATATACAAAAATGTTAGTCCATCAAGGAGAACATGAATTGTTCAACTTATGTTTCAACAACTTCGATGTACATTTTTACTGGCTATTCTCCCAAAGGCAAATTTAAAAAATGTATCAGACTAAAGAAAGAGTATTTCAAATGCAGGGGATGGACAAAAAAAAGAAGGAAGCAGAATGCTGCAATAATTGTGTGTATTCTCCTCTGACAATTTTAGGCAATAAAGAATTAAAGGAGGAAAAAAAAAAAAAGAAATGATTCTTGTCAACTCCGGAGGGTTGTTTGAAAATGCAAAAGAAAAAAAGAGGTGAGAAGAAAATTAGAGGCAGTAATAAAATAATGAACTGACGTTCAAAAAAAAGAGGGTGCTTTAAAAGAAGAGCCCTGGTGCATCTTTACAAACCACATTCCACAAGGATTTGAACTTCTTGCAAAGTAAAGTGGGTTTTTATTCAGAACTATGTATGAAAATGCAGCTGCACTCTTGGATTCTAGTTTAAAATCTTCAGGTCTTTGTTTTGTCTGTAGTCTCTTTGTCTCAGACCCCCCAGGGACCCTTGACAGATGGGCCCTTTGGGCTGTAATCTACTTGATGACTCACACAGTCTCCAGGATTACAGCGTCCATCGCGTCCCTTTGACCCAGGATGTCCTGGAGGTCCTGGCAGCCCAGGAACACCTTGCTGACCAACAGGACCTGGAGGTCCCATCTTACCATAGCCGGGGGCTCCTGGTACACCTGGGACAAATAAAGAAGCTGTTATTCCTGGTACTTTACTGCAGAGGGTAGTTATTAATCCAAATGACTGCCACTCGGTGGTTACCTGGGGCACCTGGAGGTCCAATGTCTCCTGCTTCTCCAATACCCTTATCTCCTTTATCTCCCTTCGGTCCTTGGGGTCCTACCAACAGAAAACAAGTCTATGTTTATCATAAAACAATGTTTGTGCATTTATTTATCAGACTGAACTGATGGAAAAGTCTTACCTGGAATTCCTTGGCTTCCAGGGAGACCTTGTCTACCAAGATGTCCAGGCCGTCCAGGTGTACCAGGGAGCCCAGGAGATCCCGGTGCTCCGTCTTTTCCTGGAAGTCCGGGACGACCTGGGGATGCCGCCACCTCTACTGGCCTCTGCATGCGAGACATGTAGTAGGCTATCCTCTCTACAGACAGGAGACAAGCAGCCGCACATCAAAACGATTCCACGGCGGCAAGAAGACAAACAGAACCAGGTTTTAAAACTAGACATGCAACAGACGGCAGAAAATTTTGGTTTTTACACAAAACAGCATCGGTCTTTATTTTCAAAATACAGGATGTGCTCACCATCGAAAACCTTAATGACCTGCTGCCGGATGAAGTTCTTGATTTCATCATAATTCACCACAGCCTGTTCAAAAATAGAAAAAAAAATAAATAACAGGGCAAAATACAAACATTAATCAACATACATAATTGGAAAATTCATTATTTAGAGGAACAGATGGGCTGAGGAAGAGCCTGTGGCCACTACAGTGTTTGTCATCCACTAATTTTACAACCCAGACAGATATTAATTTGTTTGTTGCCCATTTCGAGTTGCTCACATCATTTCCAGGTGGTCCTGGAACTCCAGGTGACCCTGGGATTCCTTCTGCTCCAGGGCTTCCCCTCTCTCCCCTTGGTCCAGCTGGGCCAATCATTGGCTGTGCATCCTTGGAGTGGTAACCTCCGCCACCAGGGGGACCTGGACGTCCTCTCTCTCCAGGAGAGCCCTTCTGGCCTGGTTCTCCAGATTCACCCTAAAAGGCACATACAGGCAGAATTTAAAAGAAAAACAGAAGGCAGATTAATTAAATATTGTGTTACTTTGACTAAAGGAACATATGAACTGTAAAGCACCTCATAAAGATATTTTTTAGAAATTTACAGCCATGCTAGAACATTATCCATAATTAGTATTCTATGCCACTTTGAACATATACCTGCCTGACAGAAAATTAATAATTTATGAAATAAATTTTCGATACATACGGTACAACTAAATTTAAGCTCTATCAATGTGTATGAATCAGCTACGATTGTGCTTTTGCTTTTCATTTTTTATTGGTTGCTAATTTTAAGAGGCGTATTCGGATCATTATCGTGCACATACCGAAGCGTAAAATGCCGCAATGGTACTAAAGAGCATTTTTGGCTGCATTTATATCTCTTTCTGCCAGCAGAGCCCACCATTCCAGTGGACCGAGAAGACCTTGCCGCATTAGCAACAGTGATTTATGAAGGACAAAGAAGAACATAATGGATGTCTAATGTTTACATGTCACAGACAGGCAAGCTGCACTTGAAAAAGAGAGGAGGGAAAAGAACAGAGGAGTTCGTTCTTGTCTTTATCCTCCGTTGTGTGCCGCCAAAACCTGACAATGCTATTCTGTCAGTGTGACAAATAGCCTCATCTAGTGTGCCCCTCATGCTTAATAGCATTATCCCAGAGGCTTGAAATAACTTTATCGCTGTATCCACCTCCAACACCGCAAACCGTGTCTGAGAACACGTCCAACAGACAAGGAGAGGGTTAGCGAAAGGGCTAGCCGCAGAGAGGTGAGCCGAGGGGAGGGGAATGTTCACGGATGGGTTGGAGAGTTACCGTATGGATGGATGTGCTTAGCGCAGGTGCTGAGAGGGCAGAAATGCAGAGAGCGTGGTTAGCACCGTAGCGGTGTATTGGACAGATAAGGAATTTAAGCTGTCTGCGGTTGTAATGGATGACTGATGCACCGGTTGATGACGCACTGAATAATGTACTGAATCATCCTGAGTAAACACTCACTTTTTGACCTGGGGAGCCCCGGTCCCCTGGGAGGCCTGCCACACCCTGCCAAAGCACAGTGAAAAAAATGAAACTATTCTCATAAAGAGAAGCACATCCCCTTTCCCACAATGCAACACTCACATCTTTTCCAGCTGCGCCGTCACTGCCTGGTTCTCCCTAAATGTGAAAAATGGAAAAATCAAGTCACAATTAGGCAAGTTTTATATAACACACAAAGGTTAAGAGGTACTAACGATCAGTCCTGGGTGCCCTGGAGGTCCTGGGGCTCCTGACATGCCTGGAAGACCCCTCTCACCAGTCTGGCCCTTATCTCCTTTAATACCCTGAAGAGATAAGAGAGAAAATGAACATTTTTCTCTTTGTTTTCACCGCACAAGGTTATTAAATAATGTCTTGTTATGCTCTTTCTTTAATTTACATACAGCAATGCATAATGGATCACGTTAGCATTTCCTTAATGGGAATTTGTTTTAAGTCTTGTACATATTGGGTGATGATTTATTGTCATTACTGTTCAGGCTATTCACTTTCTGGATGATGCTGTTGTCTCAATGCACCGTACCATCACTGAATGGATCTCTTACCATTCCAGGTGGACCAGCAGGTCCCGGTGGTCCGGCCGGTCCTGAAGAACCCTAGCAAAGAAAGTAAATCTAAAAGTTCATCTCGTAGAACACAATGACATGATTCAGTTACTACAGCACAGCGGACATACAAGGTGGCCTGGGGGTCCAGGTCGTCCGATGGATCCCGGGACTCCGGGGTCCCCCTGAAAAGGTCACAAAATAACCTCAGATTTGACCTTGTTTCTTTGGGCTTTTCATGCGCAAAATAATGCCCAAAGCATTACTGATGGTTGGAACACTCACATCGTGTCCCGCCCGGCCTTGTTTTCCAGGAGGACCAGAAGGACCAACTTCACCCTGAAGGTATGAGAGGATTAGTGACAACAGCTATGTAGCTACCAGAGCTTC
>BJFM01000118.1:203906-218050 GCA_016586285.1 Arothron firmamentum
CCCCCCCCCCCCCCCCCCCACCTAAATTAGCAGTTTTCTTCACACTTTTTTTGATGCCATCCTTCAAGCTAGAATTACAATGGAAGATGGAGAGAGAGTGATGGTCAAGTGTTGTCGGCTCACCTTCTGTCCAGGGAAGCCAGCATGGCCGGGTTTCCCTTTGAATCCCTGAGGGGCAACATGAAAGAGGATGAGGGTGATACAGTGTCAACATTCACAAAGTCCAGGCTGCCAAAAAAAAAAAACCAGCCAGACAGGGCTTTGAAATCCTGAACACCTGCTCTTGGGGAGGGCAAAAACTCAACCACACAGGAAAGTTTGTACTTGTGAGGACTCTCATAATATATTCTCCAGTGTGAATTCTGGAACAGGAACCCGGAGGATGATGATGGTGATGATGATGGCGGTTTTGTTGGAGGTTCAGAAGTTTTTATCGTCTTCCTCAAGCCACGAATGAATACTTGGTCTGCATTAATATTTAATGGCTGCTAAGCAACGCATCTGCTTGAATGATGGGCCCTAAATTTCCAGGCAGAACAGTGCATTGTAATTAGATGTTGATTGTTATTCACTTCACTTAATGTTGTGTTACACACATGCGTGCATGCACACACTCGTCTCGCACACACAGAAAGAGAGAACAGAGTGGAAAATATTAATCTCTGGGTTGTACTAACAGGAATGTTTAACAATTTCCAGCAGCCATTAATGCTCATCTATTTATTGTAGTGAATACTGCGATCATGTAAAACTGGAGAAGTTAAAAACTGCTTCCTGCTGGGCAGCTGAAAGACCTCCCGGGAAACTCAATCACCAACCAAAGCGGATAATTGTGGTGCCTTTCAAAACCAGACCTCTCACTCAGCGGCTAACGTGACAATAACAACGAATGAATTAAACTATTTTGGGGCACGGCTAAAAGACTCACATCCGTGAGGCAAAAAAAAAAATTCCCACATCAGAATCTCGAACCACATCTAACGAGTAAAAACAATCATGGATATAACGTTTAGATCTAATTCAGCGTTTACTGCTCGTGACTTATTCACCCAGATATTTTCTACACTGGATGGCTCAATCGTTTAATCAGGTCAGTCTCAGATCAGAGGTGATACTCACCGGGATTCCTCGGGGTCCGATTGGCCCTGGTGGGCCCAGTTCTCCCTGATAGTGAAAAAAAAAAAGCGATTGTCAAAGGTCAAATATTTTTTTCACGCTCAAGTATGAAATATCATCACTGATGCGTGGGAGGGTCCATCATGCGTAACGTGTAACTCACCCGCAACCCCGGTTTTCCATCTTTCCCATCCAATCCCTCGATACCAGGCGGACCCTTTTGTTGAGCAGAGAGCACATGAGTGCGTACAGTTCACACATGTGTAGGAACAGGTCAAACATAGATAACATGAAGAGATGTGCTTGTACCATCAGTCCCGGTGACCCTGGTGAACCTGGTGGTCCCGTCGGTCCCTGAGAGCCTTGGGGTCCATCGATGCCCTTTAAAAAGTAGTCAATTTCAATACAAAGGTACGCTCAAAGATGACAATTAGTGTGATTTGTACTCACTTTTTCACCTTTGAGCCCTGGAGAACCATCTCTTCCAGTCTTGCCAGCAACGCCGGGCTGACCCTAAAAACGCATTTGCAAAAGCATTACTCAAGTCACCAATACCGAAGTGTCATGCATTAAGAAAATTATTTACTTACCAGTGGTCCTGGGAATCCTGGCGGTCCTGGGAAACCCTTGAAAAGCAAGAGGAATATAATCATTTGTTTATGCTGTTTTCTTTGTTATCAGGATATGAACTTTCCATCTCACCCAGACATTATTTGCACTCATGAGAAAAAAAAAAAAAAAAAAGGAGCGGGGATCTAACTTCTATATTGTGAATGTTTCGGCCTCACAGCTCCAAATCTACACTTGTGGTTTTACCTGATCCCCTTTGGCACCAGGAGGTCCTGCTGGGCCAGTGTCGCCTTTCACACCCTGCAAAAACACAACCGTTCACACCTTTCCTGACTCACTAGAAGTTCTTTTTCCTTATAATGAAACACTGACCATTAGGCCAGGCTGTCCGGGGTACCCAGAAATTCCAGAAGCACCCTGCAGAACGGAGAGAAATGTTTGTCAGGGATACACAGCACTCCAGTGCTGTTGTGCAGGGAGGACTTACTGATTCTCCTTTCTGCCCACTGTTCCCTGGACTCCCACGTTCACCCTTCAGGCCCTAACACACACACACACACACACATGCAGACGGCTGATTAGTGCACATATCAGAGGAGAGGCCTGTCCATCTAGTAACTGTGTCAGACTGTTCAGAGTCCCACATTTTTTTTCTAATAAGGATCAAAGAGGAACATACAGGCATTCCAGGTGGTCCCATGGATCCTGGGTACCCACTGGTCCCCGAAGGGCCCTAAAGGAAAGATAAGAAAAATCCATTAAACGGAAACTGCTTTTATTTCCTTACCAGACACAATTCAGAGGACTTTGATTGGCAGCCATTTACCTGCTCACCCTTCATCCCATTGAGGCCATGTGACCCTCGCTCACCCGGCTGGCCCTGAGGAGGATGGGGGTAGGAAACGATCAGGACATGATGGAGAGGATGTGATATGTATGTCAGAGAGAAAGGTCCCCGTGGTGGAAATGAGCCAAGGACAATCCAAGTCAATATCACCCACTGGCTCATAGCTGCTCCCCCTGGGCCCACCTACAGTTCTATGATTTCTGTCCTTGGGCCTACACTTCTGCAATGTTTCACGTGTCACCTCCTAAAGGCTGAATCCATATAAACACAAAGGTCCAATCCTTTCTGTCGCACATTGATTCGAAATCCTTCAATTTACAGCCTCTGATTCGAGAGCTGAACTGTATTTTGACATAAATGATAATATGCATGTGTGAATGTGGTGTGTTGCCTAGCAACTGCAACTGTAAGCATAAGACAAATGAGCGCAGAGAGAGGGGAGAAGTTTCTTATTCATGAAAACGTCAATGCAGCTGGGCGCTGGCTAAAGTCACCATTGAAAGAGATAATTAGCAATCAACCTGTTGCGTCATGTCATTTGGCCCTCCTGGATGTAACTGGAAAACAAATGATATTGAAAAAAAATGCTAAGAATCACTGGGTGATAACTTTAGAGGAAACACTCGTCGTTGGAATAATTAGGGAAAAAAACAATCACTAATTGGTCATGCTGAGGAGAAGCTAATTAGCTGCTGATCATCTTCCCCACAAATGAATACGGCTAATTTATTCAGCAGCACGAGTGTGTCCCTCACAGCTGGCTGAAACCTAAACACAGGAGCGTCGCCCAGCAGCAACTCTGACACCTGCCATAGAGCGCTGCCACGCCGCAAATGGATTCTGCCTAGCGTTCATCCATTTAGCATCTCTATTCTCCTGAAACAATAAATCCACGCTGGAAGAGGGGGAGGGCAGGTGTGTCAGCAGAGCGGTCCCTCTCTCCATCACTCAGAGAGACAGGAATAATTGAACAACAGAAGAAAAAGACTACGAGACTATTGCCTCATTTAAAATAACATAAAATACAGATCCAGAGAGGAAAGAAGGAAATACATCTGAAAAAAAGACAACAAATAATATGAAATGGTAACTTAATTGGTAATATTCTGTACTGAAAGGAAATCATCCCTGAAAATGTGCATAACTACAATGCATATTTTACATTACTGTGTGATCTTGCTTCATTTACGCGTCAACTGCTTTTTTTTAACAACTATATTGCCTCTTTTCTGAAGGAGTAGAAAGAACTGCAGGAAAAAAGAAACTTACAGGAGTGCCAGGTGGGCCTTGAGGACCCGGAAAACCTGGGGGTCCCTGTGGACAGAAAGGCAGTGAAGGCAACACTTCAGAACACCTGAGACAAGATCATTCGCCCTTTTCCTGACAATTAAAACAGCATTGCAAAGAGCGTGTGTATGTGTGTGTGAACATTGAAGATGACTGTGTGCCCAGCAACAGCTTGTAACATTTTCACAGGACCAGCAGGGTGTACTTTGAGATAATGGAATGTACTGTGAGAGAATGGAAGGTGTGAGGTCACTTCAAATTTAAATCACCCCATGATTTGACACAAAGGCTCAACAGCTTTGGTCTAAATAATAATAATAATAATAATAATAATAATAATAATAATAATAATAATAATAATAATAATAATAATAATAATAATAATAATAATAATAATAGTTCATGTTCCTTCTCTTTCTGCATTTTTGTTGCAGAATAAATCAATGCCTGCTAAAAACTGCTAAAATTAGTGTTTTCCTTTTGACTCTGACCCCCTCAGAAGAATTTCATTTGCTCTGTTATTTAAAAAAAAACCTACATGAAGAAAAAAAGGAATACTGAATCAATTTTCAAGTAACTTTTCAAAAGCTTCCCAGCAAAGACTCACAATATTTCCTGGTATTCCAGCATGGCCTCTCTCCCCAGGGGTACCCTGCAGTAAAAGTAAGAAAGGAAAGGTTGGACTGCTATCGGAAATTTAATCAATTCATCTTCTACTGATTTCTCCTGTGAGAGCGTTGCCAACCCTTCTTGCTGTGAGGCGACACAGCCACCCACTGTGCCGCTGGGTATATACGTTCAATATACATACCGCTTCCCCTTGCTGTCCTGGAGATCCAGGCGATCCGGGCACTCCAGGAGTTCCTGTGCAGGTGTGACAGCCCTGTGGAGGCAAAACCAGAAACACCAGGAAGTGCAAACATGTCATTCACGTATGGGCATAATCAGAAATGTTAACGCTGACGTGAACCTACCACCGGTTGCGTCGCTTGCAGTTTCTCCAAACACTGGAAGACAGAAAAGAGAAAGGAGTCAAGCCTCAGCGCTACTATGGTATCACGTCAGACTGACAGCTCCTCCAGTCAAGCCATGCAACATGAAGACGATGCAAAATAAGGGGCTGCCATTTTGCATTCATCAGAGCACAGTGATGCTGCCATAAGTTAAGTGTCACATGATTTTGGTTGGGAAGAATCATAAAGGGATGCTGAAAATGTCTTCCCAGTCCCTCGAGGTCTCACCATGTCACAGCTGTCCAGGGGGGTTACCCCAGGCTTGCCTGGGTCTCCACTCTCTGCCTTGGCAGCAGCCATGCCTGGCACCCCCGGCAACCCTTGGGTACAGCCCTCACCACAGCCCCCCTGAAGAAACACGCAACAGGTTTCATGCCCGAGAAGTTGACATGGCAAAAAAAAGGGAGGAAAGTCACTGGGTTAAATGTAACCTCACTTCCCCGAAGTGCATTTGTCGCTCTGAACTTACATCACTATCCCCTTCAGCAGAGTCTTGGAGTAGCTGCTGGAGTCCACTGGGGTTCTGCAGGAAGGGGCAGGGGGTTACATGTGATATTTTATGTCTCTTTTCTTCCACAATCAAACTGAAACTAGGCTGACACGAGGTGAGGGCTTATATCAATTTATAAGAGGGGTTTAAGTTCATCATATCATATTTACGAAACAGAAAAAACCTCAAAACCAGTTGAAAACCAGAGAATATTTAAACTATTCTCGTTTTTTAGTGCCAAATTGTGAAATTCTGGACACTTGGGATGATTTTGGTCTAACTCTGAGAATTAATTTCAAGAATAATGTTAATCTCATCGACGTCTATTTGCATATCAATCTGTAGATTAGCACTTCGCTAACTGTCCGTGTGTATTTAAAAAAAAAGGACTGTAGTCATTACCTTTACATTGACTAATTAAAATTTTTAAAAATGTAAAGGTTAAAACCCAAACTACTTTTTAGAAGTACTGCATGAAGAGAACTGCATAAACAACCACTTTAGACTGTAAACACGTGCCACATTCAGTCCAAAGAGCAGAACACACCCATTAAAATAAAATTTTAACTGGGAAACACAAGACCCTGCTCTATGCTTCCTGTTGAAGATGGTCTGCTCACTGTTGAAGTCAGAGCCTGTTGATATCACCTGGCCTGGTTTCAAAGTCATGACAGGCATATTTGACAATGTTCAAACTGAAGCCTTTAGGCAGAAGAGCTATATTGTGCCGCCTGGCTTTTGGCTGTTATTGACCTTGCTTTGAAGAAGGGTGTCTGTAATTGCCGTACATGTCAGCGCGCCATGTTCATCTCTGCCACCACTGAACTCACAAATTTTGTGACTCTGAAGTGGTGAGCTGGGGTTTTAAAAGAAAAAAGCTCATGTGTGTTTTTCGGTGTATTGAATAAAACATCACCAGGGATGACTAACTCTTATTCATACTCCAACAAATGTTAATAACAAAAACGAGTTAAAGATTACCACGCTTATTCAACATTTCTCTACACAAAACAGCAAGTCAATAATCTTTCAACAATTCTAGTTACCAGATTACAGCAACACCATAAAGAAGCACTGATGATTTCCTCCGATCGGCTTCCTCCGCTGATTAAAATAAACTAGTCAGGAAACCGAGGCGTGCTGACCCTGAAACAGACCTCAGGCCAAATGCACAACAAGCTAAAACTCTGAATATGCATCATCTTTCCTTTCTGCATAATCTTGCCTCAAAATTCTTCCCAGTAGAAAATACACAAATATGCATAAGACACATCCAGTCATCCCTAAACAGAATTCAGAAACGCATGTATGTTTAGTTAGAGGTTGCAAGTGTCCGATTTTGTCAGAAGAATCTGACTGAATTTGCTTTTTTCACTTGTAACAAGAATTTTATGAAGGTTAAAGCACTTCCACAAACAATTCATTCCTCTCCTCCTCCTTTATTTTTATCCTATTTTTACTTACACTGTGTGCAGGCAAACCAGTCGTTTCCAGGGACACCCTGAAAGAAGGAACTTATTTTTTTTTTTTAATTATTATTTATACAATGGAGAATCCTGTTGTCATATTGAAAGTGCATTTTTCCCCACCGCACAGTCTCCATTTGCAGACATTGCACATTGCTGTAGCACTGCCTTCGCGCTGCACTTAAAAATATTTCCAAACAGCAGCCATTTCTTTTGCTCTTATTATCGTGCCAGCTTTTCATTTGTGCTTTCCTAGCCTACCAGCTCACGGCTCAGCTCATTGCCACTCACGCCGCCTCAACGGTTCGCCCACTCACAGAAATATACGGTCCTTAAAGCCTCGTCGCCTACTCATTTACATTAAATATGCAACGGAGACTTAATGACATGACTAGCACTGGTCAGCCGTATATTTCTATGCGCCCTTTCTCTGGACAACATAATGTTACATCGGAGATCTGGATTGTTTCCACCCCTATTCCGATCCTTTAAAAACAACGCGATCGGATCTGAGACATCCCTAATCACAGCTATTTGAAGGTCTCTTCAAATTCAGAGTGAATGTTTGAAAATCAGAAATGTGTCCTTCAAATAACCATCACCTGAGAGGAAAAATCCCAAAGCTTGCTCAGCTGCCTGGCACATGGATCAAAGCTCACAGCACCAGTTGAGTTAGCCCCTTGAAATTACAACTGGACATGCATTTCCTGAACTTTATGAAGCATAAAGTTGCAGAGCAGATTGGAAGCGTTTCTTAACCCAAGCTCCCCCCTAACACCCAAGCTGGGACAACATGGCGCTGCAGTCCAGAATGATGGAACGGCTGCGTCTCTCTCTCTTACCTGTGGTCCCTGGGTTCCGGTGACACCACGAGGCCCTGGCGGACCAGGTGGGCCAGGAGGTCCGGGTGGGCCCTGTAGCACACAAGCACAAAGTCCACAAAGTCACAGATGGTATGACACACTTTATTATTATTATTTTTTTTAAAACACAGCTTGAGAAATTCCCCAGGAATTAAGCATCAACTTAGCGGCGGTGGCTGACGGATCACACCTGAGGGCCGGGCTGCCACGTGTTCACAGGAGTTCCTGGAGCTCCCTGGAATGCAAAAGCAGTTCAGATCAAAGCAGAACCAGAACTTAAACACAGAGAGACATTAGGAATCCATTATGTACTCACAGGTCCTCCAATGCCCGTGTGCACTGGGAATATGCAGTTGCACTCTCCAGGTTCCCCCTAAAACATGCAACAGAAAGTGAATAAGTGGCTTACATGGAAGGCTTTGCAGAGGTTCTGGATGCAAATCTGAGCTGCCGTTTGGCATCAGAAGTGCTGGAGTCAGAACACTTTAAGGTTTAAACACTTGGGTCGGGGGTGGGGACCGTATGCTCTTCATACTGCTTCCGCATCAGTAGGTGAAGTTTAAGTGTGACAAGGATCCACCGCCCCCTCACACGCATAATGCAGTGCACGGCAGTATAGGAATGCAAAGAAAGAAGGTGCCGCAGTGCTCCAAACATCTGTAGGAGCACGAGCCTCGGTGATGTATCACCCATTACACACCTGCTCTCACTACTTAGCTCAGGGTTTTACAATATTTATGAGCCCTCAAAGACAGCGAAAGAATATGCCAAGTGACTTTTTTTTCTTTTTGAGCTGTAGGCCCCTGGCCCTTCTTCTTTTTCTTCTCTCCTTCCCTGTCAGTGAAAGTTTGAAGCGAGGACTCGGATGAAAACAGTAATTAATAGTCCCTCACCCTGGTTTCTCTGTGAGCCCCAGAAACTACTTCAGTCTGGCAGCGGCGCTACCCTCGTCACCTCTGATGTTTCTCTCCGCGTGCCTGCCGGCAGGTGCGCGTGCATGTGCGTGCGCGCGCTCTCTTGCGTGTGTGTGTGTGAGAGTGGGAGGGTGGGTGGCTGTGAGGGTTGTGGGACTCAAAACAATCTCTTGCGATTACCATCTGTTCCTCCCCCTTATATCCGAACCCCCTCCGGATCCCTTCAACCAAACAAAACGGTAGACTTACCTTGTCCCCTTTAGCTCCATCAAGCCCCTGCAAGTGAAGCAGACAATGCAAATGCGCACACACACACACACACAGACAAGGACATGGACACACACACACACACACACACACACACACACACACACACACACACACACAAGAAAAACAGTTAGTCTGGCTTTGTTGTTCTTGGATAAGGCTGATGGGGGTGAGCGGAGCGAGGATCGGGGGACAGAGGATGAGATGGGAGCAGACGTAGCCTCCGTTTGGGATCGAGGCGGACAAATTCTCTTACAAATGACGCCTAAATCAAGGGCGAATCCCACAGATGCTCACACAAAAGTTTTGACTCTAATCTGAAGTCAGCACCTGGGTCTGGAACACCTGGGTCATGTGTTCCAGTTGTAGATTTATTAATACTGGGAAATGTGAGATGGTTTCATAAAAAGAATGGACTCACGGGTCTCCCGTCAGCTCCAGGAAAGCCTTGAGAGCCAGGGGCTCCGTCTCTGCCCTGCAGCGGAAAACACAAATGTTCAACAGCGTTTGACGAGGAAGCAATGCGACACTCTCTGCCTGCACAGCTGCATTCGCCACTTACTGGGGGGCCAGTTGCTCCGATGCCTACGGGCCCCTCCGGTCCTGCAGGCCCCACATCGCCTCTGGAGCCCTAAAGTCAGGAAGACCTTGACGTGAGGTATATTTAACTTCGTCAATAACGTTCTGCCTCTGTTCCACGCTACCTTCTCTCCTGCAGGGCCAACAGGTCCAGTTAATCCTCTGGCTCCGGAAGGGCCCTGCACACAGCACATAGATTAGAACAAAGGCTTCATGTTTATGTTGAAAAATACATCCTTTGAAACGTCATTTGAACTTACGACAAGTCCCGGTAGGCCTCTGGGTCCCTCTTCACCCTACAATAAAACAGAGAGCCGTGATCAGGAGCGAAGTCAGGCGCGAATGAGTCTGTCTGAGCCAGTGTTTGGTTTTCTGATTTGATTCCAGCATCAACATGCTCGTATCAGCACAAGCATCTGATTATTTCTCCTGTTTTATTTGGATGTGAGAACAGCTCAAGATCTATCTCAGTCATAAAACTGTGTTGCCGGCTGCTATGGTGATGGTCCTCTACCTTGCGGAGGTTATTACAAATATTCAGCATGGAATCACAGACGGTAACACATCTCCTGTTCAAAATTTAAAAGAAATGCTGCTGTTTAACCCAGTTTTCGACCAGAATTTGACAGTAACGCCCCTGAATGTGTATATTTGACATCTGTGTTGATTGATCAGACTTACTTGTGGTCCTGGAAGGCCAAATCCTGCCAACCCAGCTTCCCCCTACAGGGACAGATGACAGTAAAGGTGAAAACATTGAGGTGATAAAACCTAAACTCATGTGAAATGCACATGAACATTCTCACCTTGCTCCCTTTGGGCCCTGCAGGACCTCGCGGACCTGCCAGACCAGGTTTACCCTGAGAAAATTGAAGAGCACAATCAGGCATTTTCATAAGACGCAGAAGCAAATAATTAAAAAATGAACAAATACACTGTTTCGTCACATTTCTGCCAGGTTTTCCTTCCCCTGGAGGACCGGGGTCTCCTCGCTCTCCTTTGGGTCCCGGCACAGCCACGCCATCACCCATGGCTTGGCTCAAAGAGGAACAGCTAGTACAGGCATCGCCCTAAAGAACACATAAATTAATACTGGAAGAAGTAAAAACCGGTCAGATGCAAACATTTGCAGCAGCGATGATCTGCACCTTTTCTCCCTTCAAGCCCTTGGATCCATGTCGACCAGACTCTCCTGGCAGTCCTGGGGTTCCAGGAACACCAGCCATTCCTTGTTCTCCACGTTCCCCTTGTTCACCCTAGAAAATGACCACAACCTAATGGCAAAGTAGCCCCAGCAGACGACAGTTTAGACCTTTACGGTGATTGTATGAAAGGTCATGTGACCTGCGATGGTGACCAGGTTGAAGGACAAAACAGATGGTTCATAACTAAGGTTTTATAAGAGTGTTGTTAAAACGTGACCGTGTGATCGTCTGCCAGGAATCACTCTGGATCTACTCTGAAATCTAAACATCACGAGTGGGATGGAATGTAATTATAAGCAGGTCATCAGATTTATTCTTCTGCACTTTTAGGGCCAGCTGTTACGAGACTCTGGAACCAAAACCAAACCAGAACGCCCGTGCTCTTGTGAAATCCTACCGTGGACTGATTTTCCTGCAGATGCCCTTGAGTTCATGAAAGTCAAATTAGTAGATCAAGTGTGACTCCAGAGGACAGGAGGACCTCGGTCTGTCTCCTCCAGGATACTCCTGGAGGTTTACATTTATTAGCTCTAACTCCAAAGCTGACGAATGCAGCCTATTTCTTGTTTTTTTGTTTGTTTGTTTTTCCTGGGCAGCACATGATGGGAGCTTGAAGAGGAAAATGTACCTTTTCTCCAGTTGTACCGGGAAGACCTGGTGGGCCCTGCGTGAACAAACAGAAGGGGATTCTGTAAACGATGCAGATACGTGATCCACAAACAGTTTTACCAATACAATCTACACAAATAAATTGAGGAGTAAGTATTTATGTTAATGTGGGAGATGTGTGATATCTGAAACTGCAAAAAAAAAAAAGCAGAATCCCTGCAACATTTAGTTGAGCAATAAACACATGTTCTCCTGGTGTAGAAATCATTTATTATTTCATCTTTTCATCCAGATGCTGTGTCATCTGTTTTACCATGACAACCAAAGTTTTCACAGCATATGAGGAAAATATATGAAACCAAGGACGATGAGTCTTAAAAGCAGTCCTATAATCCATAAAAGCTTCTGCTTTGTCACTAAGTTGTCTACCAAAGTGTGTTTTCCTTGGGAACATGGTGCCCACATCTGCAAGTTCCTCACTGTGGACTTTAAATTTAATTCCATTTTGCTTATGGACATTTTCAGCAATCTGACCTGTTTGCCATCAGCTCCAAGTCCTGGAGGCCCAGGAGGACCTGGAGGGCCCGGTTCGCCTTGATCGCCTCTTGATCCTTCCGGCATTTTGAAGTTGGCCGGTCCGCTTCCGACCTCGGCTGGCTGGCACAGACCGCACTCACCCTGCGGAGGGGTGGGTTGAGTCAGGCAGACAAATTTGTGTGATAGAATCAAACTGAAGGGTGCAAAATAAATGATGCGATGTTTACCTTCTCGCCCTTTAGGCCTGGAACACCCACACCGGGCATCCCTGGCTCTCCCTGTCAGAAAGAAAAATGAGATCAAATATTTATTACATTTTTTTGCAACAGACCTTCCTCAAACCTGACTATAAATGCTGCTATCTCTAATGCAATCTCAACAACAAAGTCAGCTGCGGTGTGGCAGGCGTTCAGATGGAATTAACGTTAAATTGAATTAATTATGGACGCATTATGTGTGAGCTGGGCTTCTGAGCCTGCAGACAGACATCCTGCTGATCATATGAGACACACACATATACACACACACACACACACACATTACTGAATGACTTGCAAAAGCCATTTTTGAATGGACAAAATGAGATTGTTCCCAAGTTTAAGCTACATTAAAAACAACGCACATCACATGGTAAGAAGATGATTCCAGTAAATACTTTGGCAAAAGCCACTCTTTTCCTTCACATTATGCTTGCGCTCCAGCAAAAAGAAAAGCACATTCTGGGGCAAGAATCCCGACAAATCTTCTTAATTAGAGCAGTTTCTGCTTCCGTAACTTGCCTTTGCACCTCTCTGTCCATCCTTGCCGATTTGGCCCCTCGGTCCAGGTTTTCCCTGTTTAAAAGAGATATTTCATGAAAAAGCATCCCTTAGGGGTCAGCAGGTAAGCCGAACCTTCTGATCTAGACCTAAACTTACCGGCTTACCCTCAGTTCCAGTGCTGCCTGCGTTTCCCTGCAGACAAAAGATGAAATGACCAGAAATTTCATTGTTATTGATAAAAACAAGACAAGTCCTTTCAATTGGAAATGTATTTTTCACGGTAATGAGCACTCCCACCAACAGCCTTGTCAATTGATTCTGGTTTTTCACCACCTAAGTTCTTCACTAATAAGGTCCCTGCTGAGAAAAATCCCTATGGCAGACAGTTTGGACCCTGAAATTAGCATACTGCTGTGATGATGTTCCTTGTAGGTCTATTAAGAGAACCTTTCAGCAACCCACTGAGCATGCTCTCTTTCTGTGGGTCTAGTCTCTATTGAGGTCACTGACGCCGAGGTTTCCTTTTTCGCGTTACTTACCTTTTCTCCGTGAAAACCGGGTTCCCCCTACGGAAAAAGAAAACCAAACAAGTCATCAGATTTTCCCACTTCATATTTCTGCAAAATCGGAATATTTTAAACTTTTAACCATAAAGGGAACCAGCCTCAGGGCTGGCGTTGTATTTATTTTTAGAACGCACTCACTTGCTCGCCTTTCTGTCCAATCCCAGCCTCTCCTTTCTCACCCTTCAGAGTTTGGATCGTCACCCCAGGGAGCAGATTAGCGGTAGGACAGGCCGAACACGGCTCTCCCTGGACAAATCACATCAAGAATCAGGTTCGTCCGTGGGCTTTTTAATTGTAATAGATGGTGGAATAAAACAGGGACACGGTGCTTAATTAGGATACCACACAAATTGCTACGTTTAGGGTTGATAGTTTAAAAATAAGCAGCAAAAAACAGACAGCAAAAAACAACCGGGGTGCCCAGGTCCACTGACCTTTTCTCCTTTGGTGCCAGGGTAGCCTGCATCTCCCTGCAGAGCAAACAATAAAGTAAGGATTAAATGAAGTTTACAGCTCCAGCAGGTAACAGCTAACTGAAGATTAAAAAAAAAAAAATAACTGCATGGATTTTAAGTGTGGCATGCCAAGGTGCATTAAATGAGGTGGTGTGTAAGAGAGGCATGCGTGCATGCGCGTGCTTTTTTTTGGTTCTCTGGTGTTTGCTGTAGCTAATATGCTGATATTAGCGTGTACGCAGGTCTGCGTGGACTCCGGCAGATCACGCTTCTGCACAATACCAATAAACCTGCATAAGCTGTAGAGGACAGAAAAAAAGAATTTCACACCTTCTGTCCCGCTTTGCCATCTCCACCTAGGGGCCCCTGGAAGACAGAGAAAAGAATGCGGTCAAGTCTCAGGCGTCCCTGTTTGTCAGCAGCTTAAACGTGCATGACAGACAGACGCCGACATAATTGGAAATCGTTGCACAGAGAAACTCGAAATCCGTATGCCTCTGCTGAACAAATCATTCTCAATTTCACCTGCTGCTGTGGGATGCAGAGTGAACAGAAAGAGAAGCAGAGATTCTTGAAGATTATATATATATATATATATA
>BJFM01000118.1:256399-272514 GCA_016586285.1 Arothron firmamentum
GGTTGGGGGACAGCTCTGAGGTGAGCACCTGTGCTGCTCTTGGTCTGCGGCACACTCCATTTAACACTACAGCACTGTGAATTTGTCAAAGGGAGCGGGCCAGAAGAACCGCTAACTGTTATTTCAAGCTGTCAGCTCGGATCTGCGTCACGCGGCTCCTCCTAGGGCCCCTCCGTCGACGACAAGAATAGCGGAGTGTAGGTGGTTCGCACGACTCGCAGAGGAGGAAATGCAAAGAGGAATGTGTTTGCAGCTGTTGCGCAGCAGAAGCTAATGATCACTTCAATCCAGACTAAACAATTAAAGGGGATGAAAGAACGAGGTCACGCGAGGGTGTTCCGGTGCACAAAGTAACAAAATTATTTTAATAAATTTCCTTAGAGGGAGGCCAAATATTTCAAAGGAATAATGTAAGAAATTCGAGTGCGACAGATGTTCATGCTAAAGCAGAACTGAGCTTGATATCTCAGCCTTTATTTGTTCTATGCTGCGAATCCCTGATCTGCCTGAGTCCACGCTCATCTCTGTTTGCTGAAAGGATGCTTGGGATGAAAGCGCTGACATTTTCTTGTCAAGTGCTTCATCATCTCTGCACAAAGTCGGGCATCCTGTTCTAGCCTATCAGCAACGACAACTTGACAGATGTCCATTTCCAGGTATTTGAAATAACGTCGGAAGATAAGTGTTCAGTGATCGCACAAATAGCAGCTTTCAAAGGCTACCTGGGGGCCGCCATGCAGTCGCAAGCACAGCTGGATTTCAGCCTCTGGGTTTAATTCCACATGGTTTCTGGCTCAGGCCTTTTTATGTGTACAGTGTACAAAAGATAGAATGTCCCCACAGGGTGTTATAAGAAGTAAAGGAACAAACGAAAGAAGACTTGATGACAGCAGAGCTACTGTTACGGATCTACCCGAATACCCCCTCTGCTGTTACCCTGGAGACGGAACCATACAGACTGTAAGATGTGCACGTCCACTTACATACTCAGCCAGAAAGACGGGACAAAAGAAGAGGTGTTGGGCAGCCTGGCATCTCCAGGTGAACTGGAAAATCTGGGTGTCAAAGTCAGACAGAAAGTAGGGGAGAGTAACTGAATTAGCACATCATTAGCTCACTCTGGGCGTCTGGTTCTTTCTTCCTCAACACTCAGAAATGCATTCAGATTTTTGCTAATGGCTGAGCAGCATGTTCACACCATTTAGCATTAAATGACTTGATCAGCAGACACAAACTTCACAAACGTGGCAAATGGGAAGCATTTGGCTTTACATGTTTTGCCCATTAAAAAGCCCCAAAAGAGCTGCGAGTGCTTTTGGAGGAACATCGGTGTCTGGGGAGAAGGAAAAGTGGAAAAAGATGGAGAAGCGGCGGGTGCCAGAAAGGGGTCAGATGTGCAAATACGTGCAGTTTCACACATATTTACCCTCCGGGTGGTCAGAAATGTCACATCGTCAGTCACTGCCTCATATGGAACGCTGTACTGTTTCCCTATGAGGCACGGCACGGCGTGAAACGCGGATCATCTCTGGGAGACGCACCGCCGACAGGATCCAGACAACAGCAGCACCCCCTAAAGCATCGCAAACAGGGAACGCAGGACGCCAGTTCTCCTCCAACAGTCACAAGAGCCCCCCGAGCCATGTCGGCCTCACACACAGACATCATTTGTTTCTGAAAGAGCAAATACTCCAAGTAGACAGGGGAAGACACAATTTTTTTTGGTATTTCAAACATGTATAAAGAAAATAAGCATGCACCACATGTCAACCTTATTTAAAGTTGTTTTTAAAGGACTGAGGGAAGCAGCCGCCTGCAGCCTCACGCTGGCGCTCTAGCTGCGTGCTGCTGGCACTTTCCATCTGTAAATGAGGTTACAGTGGTTATGACACAGTAAATCAAATCAGTTTAATAAAACAGGAGCAGACTAAAGCCAGATGCAACAGGTGGCCATGACGTGCCAACTTCCAGGTCATCAGGTTTGCCAGCAGTTAACAGGTCATTGGACTGGAACTCCAGGAATAAAGACCCTAGAACAGACCCTGGAACAATCTTGCTGTGGCCACTCATCTACTAATTACATTTGGTGGCCTGTCAGTAAAGTGATTTAGTTAGCTAATGACCTGATTTGCCATTTGACTGTTCCAGAACATCAATACGCAACGCAAACTGGTGTGAGACCAGAGCTGTCACACCAGCTAACCGTAAATAAACGACTTTAGCCTCCAGAGCAGCTTGTGAAAACCTCAACTGTTAGACTTCCGCATGTAGCTTCCCACAGACACGCACACCGTTTCACTCACGGCACAAAGGCTTTGAAGAAGCAGCTACCATTAAAGACTTTCAGGAGCCTGCTGTGACCCACTGCTAGCGCAGATTGGCATCATTAATGAAGCGCTGAAATCAATATTCTGTATTTATTCCCGACGTTCTGCCATTGCTGCGCGAGTGATTGTTTTTTTTAATTGCGACTGATTTTCCAATCATATTTCTCATTATTCAAATGGCAATAACAATTTAGGCAACAACGTGTAGCCTCACAACAATAATTTAATGTAAATACGGTAGGAAGCAAATCAATATGTTATAAGTGTGGTTCTAGTATTTCTTTTTGGATGAAAGCACAATTTGGCATTAAATTAGTCTGAAGGTTATGCATGTCAGTTAGGAATAATTTAAGATTAGTGTATACACTTATATGTGAGGAGTTGTGGTACAATGAAGTGATCCTTGAACAATAAACGGGAAGTATTGATTCTATGTTGTGCTTCCCGACACGGTTTTATTCCTCAATCATGGTTCCTCTCACCAGATCATCTATTTCAGGCCCTCTGGAATCCGGGTCATATTTTTAAACGAGTTCAGACTTTCTTCTGTGACAGACGATCGTGAAACAATCACAAGTAACGTTGTAGACGTGTCTAGACTGAGTCCCGCAGTCCGAGCCCTAAATAATGGAGATGTTTGTTTATCCGCTCTTTCAACCCGCAGGTTGCCAGGTTGAGGACGTGAGGTGAATTCACAAAAGCACCTGTTTATTTTTAGCCTGGTTCGCATCCATGGCGACGGGTTGCTGTGGATAAAATCATGGACTTCTTAACACAGAATGGATGTTTTACATGTTCGAATAAACTGGCACCAGAGACAGCTGACAACGTTTCATAGCGACCTTATAACACGGTGAGGACCACAGAAGAAGATGAGAACATTAAAAGAACATCACCAAATATGGTATAAACAAAAACTAAGACAACCTATTTAGACTATTTTCAGCTATTTAGCTGATTTGACTATTTTTGTTAAAAAAATGGCTTTTCTTTTTTTTTTTTTTTTATGTTTTTGTGTTTCTCTCTCTGGTTGGCCCACAGACAGGTCCCTGGTTCCTGGCTGTGCTACTCCAGACTTTAGGGTGTTGTCCTGACTGGCTGGGCCCCCTGTACTTTTGTCAGCCCCAGATTGCAGCGAAAGTCGCCGGAAAAGCGTTTTCGAATGAAAAACTGCTGAAAGAGCTATATTATGACAAATTCTATAATGCTGGTAGAAGATTACTTCAGTTTCAAGGTGAAATGCAATGTAGGGCCACAAATCTGACATGGGACCAGATGTAAAAATAGTCACAATCTTCCACTTGACCTTGCAGATATTACTTGACATCTGTGCAGTATTTTATTTCATCTGACGGGTGTGTAATTTACAGCTGATATCATGAGGAAAGTCCTTTGGATGGCTCACAGGAACCTTCACCGAGAATTCTAATTGGGTCACTTTGGTCATTTTTGCTCAAAAAGATAAAAATCTTTAGGACAGGGGTCACCTGAGTGATTCCTGGTCTCCTGGACGAGTGGAGTGTTCAAGATGATAAATCTGATATCCAATCTGCCTCCCGCTGGTGTTCCAAAGGGTTTACGGCTGAGGTGCTTGGGAACGTTCATGGGTTGCGACAGCCCTGTGAAATGAGGGACAATTTCAACATTTATAGGCATCAGGAGAGGTGTGAGAAGCATCTAAGGACTTAACAGGAATCCGAGTGTGGATCAATTTAGAAACGGCGCGGGGAACGAATGACTTCTCTTTAAATGTGTTTCATTTTTATAGCATTTGGGGTATTTTTTGCCCTTCAGAGGTGAGAACATGTATCATATTTCCAGTGTCATTCATCTGTCATTGAGCAAGTCATAAAGAGCAGCGTTTACCGATGCTCTCTGAAGCATTCGATTCCATCTCATGACTTATGACAGCCACACAAAAGACCCATATATCACACATTACGAGGCTCTGCAGGACAAGGTTATACAGTATGTTTCCGTCTTTACCGCCCATGCATGCCAATTATTTCTGGAAACAGTCAGCACACATCCAGCATGTTTGTATGCGCACAGAGGTGCTCACAGGCCAATAAAAACTCTGTATACACCCACAGGGCCACAGATGGGCCACTCCTGCCTTGTAAGTGTTGGATCTTTTTTCCCTCCGGTTGAGTTATTACAGACTGAACCAGAACCCGACTCCTTTTACTTCCGTTCTTTAAAATATCAAAAGTGTATCAAAACTGTCTAAATGATTTGCTTCTGATGTGGGGAGTTCTCACTGGTTTCTTCTTCTAATCTCTATTACAGCAACGTTCCCAGAAACTATTTCCCTGCTGAAAATAATTTCTGGTCATCTCTCTGGTTATCTTGTGGTATTAGATCTTAAGATTTGTCATATTTTTTGACAAATTTGTCATGGCGTTCATGCTCATAGTCCAGGCTAGGAGACTCTGGAGCACGCTCAGAGCAGAGGGAGTTTGGCTCAGACTGAAGGATAGACAGTTGACCTTTTGCAGAAAATGTCACACCGTGACCCCCTTTAGATTGAAAAAATAAGAGGGTGTAACCACTGGAACAGGAGCAGTAAATAAGCTAACACCAGTGCTTGCTACATCCACGAAATACAGGAAGCATTACCTTATTCTGAAGGCTTTACGAAAGTGGAGCATCCGAAGTAACCACAAATATTCTGCAAAGCATTTCTCCTCACTACTCTCTTCCTTTTAATAGTTTGCTTTTGAATAAAGTTGCAAAATCTACAAGTCAGGATTGAAGTTGCAGCTCATCTTCAAGTTTTCCTCCAGAACTTTTACCCCCAAGAGAATTCACCTTGAGTCACCTGCATTTCTGCAGCAAAACAATTCTGTTATGCAATTTTCCGTGACTTTTCATGGATCCAAAAATACACACTTGGGTGGTCTTTTCTTTCAGCTGAGTCATGCAACTGGACTGAATACATCGTCACGCAATATTGAACGCATCGACAGGATGGCAGCAACAGGTGGAGATTTCCTAGTTATGTAATTGTGCTGACATGCGATGCTACTATGCAAATGAAACGCAGAGGAGACTGAAGGGATTATCTCCACTCTTGCAAGAGAAACAGCGGTCCAGCCAATGCTGCTGTCATAGCTGAACAGCAGAAAGAGGGTTTGTGTTCCAGTATTGCCCAGAAATTGCAGTTGTAGAGGTAATTCCTGCAAGCTGTTAGAGCAGCAATTTTAAAAACAATGGCTGCCTTCAACATTCCAGAGAGAGCTTACTCTGCAACAAGGCAGGCCATTTCAAATCAAAAAGAGGCTTATTTGTATTCAGCCAGCCACCTTTGATAGCTTTTTATGATAGTCGTGACCATTATTGAGGAATAAGTTTTAAAAAGTAAAAATTAAAAGCTGTTTGTGGTTGTTCAGCATTACTCAGAGTTACTCATGTGGCTCACGATGGAAATTGTTTTACACCCTGGACACCTCGCCAGTCCTTGATTAATTAATAGAAATTGGCATGCTGTGTGGATTCCTCACAGATGAGTCATCTTCATGACATTTCTGCAGAGGCTCATTCCTACTGGTGACATTTTCCCTGTTTCTGATAATCACCCTGAAGGTATTTTTAACCTGTAGCACCTCTCTCATGAAGATAAAAGCACTGGGATGACAAGTAAAGACATCTGGGACATTGTTAATCAAAGCGTTCACGTCTAGAAGAAAAATCCTTATGTGGAGGAATGCACATGGAGGCCATCACTCATGTTTTAGGGCTGCATCTGCCAACTTTCTAATGGACCTCAGAGTGAGAAAATTTACAAAACTTGAGTTTAGGTTTTTATTATGGTCCCATTCTACCCTGAGTACAAGAATGCCCACGGAGTTTCTCTTCCAATTGGGAGAACTGTCAACGAGGCTTCCTTTTTCTTCCAGCATAGTTATTTGAGTTTTGAAAAGGGTGCGCTTTGCACAACTTCTCAAAGATTAATGAAGTCTTTGGAACTAGTTTCTCTGGGTGAGGAAGTGGAATCTAATAGGAACACGTCCTGCATATTATTAATTACAACATTAATCACGTCTGTAAAAATGAACAGCGGCATCGCTGTGGCGCTTTGCATTTGCAGGAGCTACTGAGCCATACATACGGATGGTTCCTGAGCCAATAAGATGCACTTTCGTTGGTCTCTGATATCATTTTTTCCCCCTCCAATACGCTGTGAAAGAACACACTCACACACACATGGGCTATGTTACCAGGCAACAAAGTGACAGCTCCCACCTGTTTATTCTGTGATATATTTTTGTTCGGATCCGATTTTCTGATCCATTTTCAGGCAGATGTTCGGCAGAAGCCAATGAATTTATGGGCAGATAATGGCCAGGAGTGGGGGGGATTATTCAGAATATACAGCTATTACTATTCAACCCCTCAAGCTTAGCTTTGAATGAAATTAGCCCCCACGCAATCCTTTCATTCACTGTCCTTCCACTGACTACACTACTCCATCAATCCCATCAGCCTCTCGGACAGTGCCGTAAGGGTTATTTTGGAAAAATCTTTTTTTGCGCTAACAGTAAATCGTCTCCACAGAAAGTTATGCTACAGGCGTACATGCATGCTGCTGTCGGAGATCTTTGGTGGTGCTCTTGAACCATGAGTGATTGCCAGCCATGTGGCCAGGTCTCAGCTCCCGCCATTGTTCCAGGCCTCCCTGGCCGTTGTTCCAGGCCTCCCTGGCCGTTGTTCCAGGCCTCCCTGGCTTCACTTTTGTCTGTCTGCACACATCAAAGTGTGAATATTTAGCACTCCACCAAACCCGTTACATCATGGCACCGCAGTGTGCCAGTGGGTAGGATGTGGGGGTGGGGGGCACTCAATCATTAAATTAATTTAGATTTACCCATTTTGACCCATTTTCAGTAGATCTTACATCATCTTCCAGCACTTCTGCAAGAGAGGGCAGAAAGACCGGTCCATTCTCACCTCAAGGAGTCAAATTATGACCCACTCATCCAGCCATCTTTTCATGCCATGTAGCACATGAGCATAAAGGGTCTGGTCATTATCCCCTAATCCAGACCCTGAGCTTTGGGAGCCCACTCTCACCACAGGCTGTCAAACAAAGGCACCTTCATCAGATGTTTTTAATCAATTTTTGACATCCGAACCCTGAATGATGTCATTAATTAGATCAGCTGAAAGCCCGATGGGTTTGAAAAGATGCTTTGAGACACCAAGCGACCCTCCTCAGAGCGCTCTTAAGAGCAGGGGCTAAAAATATTTTTTTAATACTGAACCTTATGTTTGTCTCAGCAATGCAATATTACATTTTATGCTTTATCATTGTTTCTTTCGAAATGTTATGAAAGTTATCAGTCAGTCCCTCCAAATTAGTCTCAAATGTTGTAGGCTGGTTGTAAATAATTGGTTTGTTTACAGGAGGTGACAGTTTTATCTGCAGGTATTTCTAAGAACTGAGAGAAAATATACAAAAAGTAAAATTTGTGGATCTTTTTCTTTTGTCTTGATAGCCAAAGTGGCAGACCACTAATTATTGCATTTGGATCAGCCAATCAAATTGACTGTTTACCTGGAATGGGGATGATAGAAATTGTTTTTTGAGATTTGAGAAAATAATAACAACCGGGCATAAAAAAAAAAAAAAAGCAACCAATCTGTTAATTCCTCCGGCAGCATCAAATGCTTCTCTATCAAACGATGTAAAACTGTGGCACTAAATGTAACCATAGGACCAAGTTGATCCACTGAGGACGCATCCACAGGATCCCAGCATCACTAATGCACCCAAATCGTCACGCTAAACAGCACAGCAAAATGTGAAGGAATACTCCCAGCAACTATCTCAAACGTGTGTGATGGTGAAGGGGTTGGAGTGTTTGGAAAGATGCAATTTTACTTCAGAAATAACCTTATTAACATAGGATGGTTAATTTTTGGCATTTTAATTCATTTATGTAATCTGACCCTGATATTGCAAAGTGAGGGGTTGCATGAAGGGGAGTGGATTGATGCATGAAGACCCCCTGGCTCCCTGTGTGGGTTCAAGTGCAAGAAAACCAGAGGGAACTGGTTTGTCCACACTGCAGGAAGGACTTTTGGTTCCATTGGAGCACTGTGACCTTGGAGCACCATCTCAAGACGGAGTATGTGCTAATTAGGGCCTCAGGGTCAGATCTAAGCACTGGATAAATCTATACATCTGCTGTCTCTTTCCATTCACATATTTTTGATAATATTAAAAGCCCTTAATGTAGACTTTATAACATGAGTAAGAGCTTCAACTACTAAGACACAGCTATGAAAGGAAAGACTTAGAGGTGATGGATGTGGGGAAGTGGTTCAAACAAATCAAGTGTTTAAGGTGGGTGAAACTGGGCAAAGTGGATGAAACCTCTTTCCTAAATCAAGAATATTAGAGTCCTAATAGGCTCTTTCACTAGATGTTTATCTCGTCCAAGTCATCTCGTTTCCTGTCTGAGCCTAACTCTAAATTATGCCAGTTTCCAGAACTCCTGGCTGTGTGGAGAGGATAATTCATTCTGAATAAATGTAGGTTGCCACCACCTGTGGAGTGCTTTGCTGACATAGCTACGTCCAGCCAAACGAAGCTCAAACAAGTCCTTTATGCCATCCTCAAAGTGTCAACGACCACTCGTTTTATGCCGGCCTCAGTAACTGGAGCTTTATCAATCCATGGATGGACATGCTAGAGTTTGGATGAAAGAGAGCAGGGGACGCTCCGTTTGGACAGGCGTTTGATGCAGCGTACCAAGAAACACTGGAAATCATAGTCTGTCTGTGAGCTGGCCTCAAAGAAGGGGCCAAAGTGAAATTCTGGCATCAGAAACCTTTCTGGGATGTGATCCATAAATGAATAAATGTTTGGTCATACATCAGAAAAATGGTGGCGGAGTTTAAAAGGCTCCAAATAACTTTAGATGCCTTTGTTTTTCTGTCATTTCCCTTCTTGCAATATATCCACAAGAGAAAAACATGTTTGAACGGGATTCATTTGTACTTTCATCTACGCTCCTGTCCACTACGGCCTTGTCCACTCCTTCCTTCCCTCTAATCAGTCAGTCCCCTCCAGCACCGCAGCCCATGAGGAGGGACGGAGACAGGCTACAACCATTAGAGCGATGAATTTTTCCTGTTTTGTCCCCTTCTTGGGACAACTACCCTCGTTGTTAAATCCTGAGCACTTTAACTTGAGTGCAGCGTTAAAGCATCACTTCGCTGTTCCCTCGTCAGACACGTACTATTATTTGTGTTTTCCCCCTGTGATATGCGCTTTACTCTTTTTACTTACCGATTCACCCTTTTGATCTTTTCAACAAATCCAAACTTCAACATTCATCTAGTGCTGCCAAAATTGACTCTTTTGCATACATATTCTGTAAAAAACAAACAAACAAAAAAATCTATGGCCTGACTTATTACGTTTCTCCTCTTAATTAAATCACAGAAGCAAAACCAAGGCTAAAATGCTCTGACACACAGGAGTTCTGGGGGTTCGATAAGGTATGGGGCCTATTGTTGCAAGCTACAGTATACTGACCCATAAACATGGGTCAAGGGCGTAAACATGCTGGTGGCATCCCCTGGTAAATGGGGGTGTCTCTAGGATGCTGCTGTGGGAAAGGGGTTGGACAGGAAGGCCAAGCTTCTGAGTTACCGGCCAATTTATTTTATTCAACTCACCTGAGATCCTGGATACAAGCGGCTGGAGTAATCATCCTCGACAGGGTTGCCGTGCTGCGCCTGGGGATGGGGTGAGATGCACAAAAGCTGGGGGATCTCACAGCGGATGACAGGAAGCAGTTGTCGCAGCGTCACTGCTTGTGATGTCTCCCGGGTGTCCTGGGCGTCTTCCTCTGCGGGGGGATTTTGGATTATCCCCTTTAACCTGCTGCAAGAATAAGTCAGCTTCAACAGAAAGCAGCAAAACTAAAGGATGGATTCTCTGGGTTTTTCACACCTCAATACTTTTAAATATGCAGCACAATAGCACAGAAAGACATGCTCACTGGTTGACAATAACATCCAGAAGCTGCCTTTACTATCAAGCGAAAGGCAACATTAACGAGGGGATAATGTCACATGTGTCTCCAGCTCAGATGACATGTTTTCTCTCTTATTGCAACTCCATTTTTCACCTTTACCACCTGTGTTATGTGACATAATGGCCTTCACTTACCAGGTAATTGGTGACACCTCAATACTGAAACATAATCACCATGAAACCTCTGGGGAAAAATAACCAATAGACACTCTAATGACTACAATTCCACAGCCACAGGAAATAAAATGAAAAAAAAAAAGCCTTTCTTGCTTTTACCGTGTCACCATTTAATCCTTGGGGCTGGATTCTCGATTTTCTTCTTCCTCTGACCTCTCTCTCATCCCGTCTCGGCCCCCTGAGAAAGCTTCAGTTGGTGGCCTTTCTCCAGGGCGAGCCACGGCCGCTCCACGGACAGACTCATCCACACCTAATTACCCACAAGCCTCTGGGAGGGCAAACGTAGAGTGACTGAGGCAGACTGTCATCCACGGATGCGCCTCCAGCAAAGCTCTGCAGACAGGAGCACTACACCAGAGTCAATGGAATCTTTTTAATCCATATCCCTGAAGAGGTGTTTCCAGACAGAAGAGCGAGGTCTCTGATTGGTCAATTTGAAAATTTATTTTCATATAAAAAGACACTATGAAAACATTAGATGACTACTTTATACACTCTTATGTATAAAAAGAACATAAATGATGGGGTGAAAGAAAGGATTTGCAGTCATAATCAGGGGAAGATGTGATGGCCGCAGGAGCCCGTGAAGCATTGAAGGCAGAGGTCGGAGGTAAATGTGAACAGGTTTTGGAGTGAAGCTGCACTGCGGGCTCTCTGGTGTTTCTAGATCGGCGGGCCCATCCAAACACACGACGGAAAACACTCACACGAATAATCACAGGATCATTCATCAGTGGTAAAAACCAGAGATGCAACATAACAAGTTTGCTTTTCGCCACATATTTGGAGGAAAAAAAACACCCGAGTTTTTGTGTATCCCTGGTAAAAATAAAAACAAAAAAAAAACACTGCAGAAGAAGATCCTTTTGCCTTATCGTTAAAAAGAAAACAACCATTGCAGTCAAGTTACGTTTTACTTACCCTTGCTGGAGGTGAAAACTTCAAAAAATGACACATTTCAGGGTGACTGAGCCAAACATGGGAGCAAAATTGTACAAAAATCAACACATTTATTTCCAATAAATGAAATCCAGACTTTACTGAGTGAAAACAGACACAGATGTGAATGCTGAGGCAGTTTCGAGGTAAAGCCCACCTCGTTTTTCTTAACTGGGGTATGTAGATCTTGATAGGTTAGAGGGGTGGTGGGTTCGTCTCACCATCTGCGCTGTGCTGCTCCGCAACCACATGAGGGGTCTTGAAGCAGATGGTTAGAGGACTGTTCTGGAAAATGTCAGGACAAATCACCATCTCTAGATAATTTCCTTTCAACACTGCCCATTTGCATCTCTGCCTTCTGTATATTCTGTAAATCATCTCTTCTGATGGTTCCATCAATGGCATCTCCCTGATTGTACGTCGGTAAGACCTGGAAGTAATCAGACAACTAATAAACCACTTCTCCCGGCAGAAGGGGGTGCGAGAGATCTGCTTTGCTGCTATCAAGACTTTGGACTGGTTTTTTTTAAAATGCTTATTTCTGAGCAGAACGAACAACAGAGGTGCAGCAGTGAAGGCTGAAGTGTGCATGAAGGAACTTAGTTGAGCTGAAGTGCTTTTAGCTTCACGTAACAATGACGCTCGCGGTAACTGCTCCCTCATTGCCGGAGACCGGGCTGGCAATAAACAGAAAGCTGATAAATGAAGCTCGGGGTCCATTCAGCTTGGAAATGACTCAAGATATATCCTTTTTTTAAGGATTACTGGTAACTGCAGGGATGGATTCAGATGTAGCAATCACTAAAAGTTTCACAGTTATAGCAGAAAGGAGGAAAAAAAAGGAGAAAACATCTTCCTCTTTTCCCTCATGTAGATAAAATGTGGCACAAATCATCTGGAAAAAGCTAGCTCATGTTAATACTCTTTGTGTTTCCTTTCATTTTTTTATGCAGTCAGCATGGGTTAAATCTCACAGGAACTTTAAAAAATATATATAAGAAAAGAAGGCCGTGCAAACGCAAACTAAACCGATTTAAAAAGATGAAAATTCTTCTTGAATAGTTAGACCACTGAACACAACTCGGTTTCTTTTCCAGCTGTATTATTTTTTCATTAAAAGTTTCAAACCTCGGGGAGTTTCAAACTAAAACAGGGAAAAGCACAAAAAGGAGAAATACAACATTGCCACAGAGAATGTGAAAGGGATGATGGGAGAGGGCTATTGAGCTGAAAGAAACAGAAAAGAGCAGAGAGGATGGCACATATCATTGAGCAGCGGTTCCCCCGTCCCTTTCCATCCTCAACGATGAAAATGAAACGATAAGGTGAGACCGAGACATGGAACGCTTTTGCCATCCGTCACAGAGGAAATAAACGGATTGCTGGAGGAGGGGGCTACTAGTATGAGAAATCTTTGTGACATTTTCTTCTTCTTACTATAAAAAGAACTAAACGATGCAGAAATATTCATTTCGGCCCTCCCCCTCCCAAATCAAACAGTTTTAAACATGTTTCCTTTTTTTTTCCCCTCTGCAGAATAAACTCAAGAATTTTTTTCTTCTTTTCCGGAAATAGGTTTTTCGTAGTTTTGTTTTGTTTTCTTCTTTTAAAGTTCAGTTAAAAATCAGTCACAGACGTGTCGAGCCCCTGTTCTTACGTCTCAAAAGTCTTTTTGTGAAAATATATCGTAGAACAGTCTCCTTTCTCCGTGTTGGCCCGCTGTGGTGGTAAACAAATACAATATCGGATCTGACGGAGCACATCGGTGGAGACGGGAGCGGCGTGTGCGAAACCTTTGCAGAAATTCACTCATGTCAAGCCTTTGAGGAGTTCATCGTCGCCGTGTGCCTCGGTGTGAGCGCGCGTGTGTCGGTGAGCAGCTGTACGTCAATGCGTCCTCACACCTCAGTCTGAAAGTCGCCCTCGGAGGAGTCGGGTGTGTTGGCGGAGGAGGAGTCCCAGTTCTTATTGTGCAGTTCCATCCGGTCCTTCTGCTCCCCAGGCACGATGGACAACTCGGGGGTCATGTTCTTGAAGCTGTCCCAGGAGCTCTGGTCCTCTGGGTTTGACTTGTCCTTGATGGAGAAGGAGGGAAAGGAAAATGGCCGTGTAAGATGCGGCGTGCTGCAAATGAGGACTGTGACACAAAACCTCCATAAGGGGGGGCTGTTTCCTGTGATGCTCTGCAGCAGGGGTGTCTAAACCCAGTGCTCAAGGGCTGCATCCAGCAGGCTTTTCTGTCCTCTTTCACCAGGGCGAGTGGAGCCCCAGGGGGGAAAATGGTGCTTTCCTGGTAGGTCAGAAAGCCCGGTTGGATTGTGGCCTTCTGGGACTGGGCTTTGACAGCCCTGCTCTCCATTAGAGTCTGTATCTCACATCTAAAGCAAAAGCAAAGCCACAAGTGTAGATATTTTAGATGAGCACAAATGTTCAAGGCCTAAGCAAAAAGAGTGCTAAGGTTCAAACTGAACTAGTGTGCTTATTTCGGCGGCCGCATTCTGGCTCAGCAAGGTCAGTGTGTTTTTTTTTTGTTTTTTTTTTCTTTTTTCCTGGATTTCATCATAAAGTAAATTTGAGCAGAGTTATGAACAGCCCTGACTGGAGGTTACGTAAGCTCTTCTGTGTAGGCATCCATGAAAAAGTTGTTTTGATGGTGTCTGGACATCACACTCAAGCCAGACATGAGTCTACCACAGTGTTTGGCTCATGTGGCTGCAAACGATAACAAAAATGTGCAGCTTTCGCATCGCGGCATCATTAGTCACCCAGATCTGTGCTCGGTTTGACGTGTTAAAGTGGCCGAACTGCTTTTATTTCCAGTTCACGCTGACATGCTGCAGAGAACGGTGCATTCATTAGCAGCAAAAGTCGCTCAGATGGAGCCTCGCTGTCAATGTTTTCCATCAGGCCTGAGGCAACAGGGTGCCCTGCAATGACCCCCTGCCTCAGTTTTGACCTCCTGGAGATCAAAGATACTTTGGATTATTTTTGAGAATAAAGATGGTACCAGTCCCTTGATTTAGTCGGATTTGCTTCTTGGCAAATATTGTTGTTGTATTTGGTGCTTTTCCATTTTTAACACCTTGACATGCTGCAAGTTCCCACTTCTGCCTGGAAAGACAACATGGCCAAAGCATGTGTTGGCAAGTGGAGGTTTCACAATAAACTTCCATTAACTCCCACACGGTTCCTGACCAGGCTAACACGTTTCTGGAAGCATCAACACACAGCCCACTCGTTGGCAGTTGATTAGCATCATGTTACTTCACAATTGCAGAAAAGCAAACATATGTTACCTTCCTTCATAGCACTTCAGCATCATTGTCAAACTGTCACTGTTAACTGATATTGTACATGAGAAGAGACCGTTGATAGAACACATTTTCTCAAACAAGAACTTTATAGACTGATAAAGACTTTAAATCTTCTCGATTTTGTGCCAGTGATCAGTGCACGTACACCATGGTTCTGCCCAGCATGCAAGCAAAAGACATGCTGGGGAGGATTTGGCTAAAAACAGAAAGAAAGAGTTAGCATTATTCATCAGATAAGGGCCATTATTCAAATCAGAGTCATTACTGGGCAGAGATAATGACTTCACATGTACGAGCTAAGAAAGGCACGAGGATTCACTATCCCAGCCGACCAGAGGAGAAAAAAGTGTACTTTTCTGGCAGCCATTATGGACCCTGCTGCATTAGAGCCTGCAGGCTAACACCGAGCTAAATATTTTGTCCTTTTATATGATGATGACAAGGATGGCGAGCATTTCAATATTAAAATATCCATGGGTTATCTTTTTTTTTTTCAAATGAGTACTGTGGATGTCCCTGAAGTCACCTATCAAGACAGCATCAAGAGGCCCTGCCGCATCCTGCAAAATGCCAAGCTGCTTTTAACAACTAATCAGAGGCACGATGGGAAAAACAGCATCATCTGCAGCTCTATATGGATAACAAGTAGAACATTGTAATCAGCAGAAGAGTGTGACAGAAAGGGTCCTTGATGGTTCTTGTTAGGTAGTAGATGACCTCATATTCCATCGGCATGGCAACTCACCAAAACACAATTTTCAATTGGTCTTCATGAAATTAGCTGCCAATTGCTGCTAGCCACTTCAATACTCCCAGACGTCGGGCAAACATCGCAACCAAGCACATCCTGTATGCGTGTGCATCATCAGGAAGCACTAGGGGGCGATATTTGATTATCATTCTCCCTATGTGACGGCATGATCGCTGGTAAAACGAATACAAAAGGCAGAATATAGGAGCCAATCTGCATGCTAAATGCTGGCGGAGAGCGTTTTGTGATGCAGGAGGGCGGGTAATGCAGCAGTTAAGCTCAACGATATCCCTGGGAGACCAGACTAACACGATTGTGCTGCCACTGCTTGCCTACCCATTCCTTCTCGCCATCTCTCGCCTGCCTTCTTTCCTCGCTTGATCCAAAGCCTCGTCTCATCCCTTCCTTTCCCCCTATCTGTCAGATACCTCTCGACTTACACTCACTCTTTTCACCTCCGGGAGACAAAACGCCTGGTTGCCTTTCCCCCTTTGCTCACAAGACGGGAGGTCGACGAGGCCCGGAAAGGGGGGGGGGGGGGGGGGGGGGGGGGGGGG